>JAPMUY010008046.1:0-345000 GCA_026901105.3 Galaxias olidus
CCTGCAGGCACTTTCTGCCAGCTCTGCAGGGATACTTACCACCTGAAAAGAAGATAATCTCTCCCTACTCTGTTCCTGCAGGCTTGATAAGCAAGAAGCTTACTAGTAGTCATTTTGAGAAATAATGATTAAATTGATCTTTTGTACAAGTTTCTTTGTTATTTTTCTGTAGACAATAATTTGTTCTGTATAAAACATGTTATATTGGAAAAGAACATGGAAAAGAGAAGCATTGTTCTATTTTGCTTATTTTAACACCTTTTTCTAAAGTTGTGAATATATATTTATGCTTTTTGTCATTAAAAGCAGCTATTGGTAACTTAGCTTGGTATCAATACGTGTCTTCTGATTGCACATTGTAATGTCTATGGGGGAGAACGAAAAAATCCTGGTTCAGATTTCAGATTCGGTAGCATATTATTTTCACTAATGTACTTAAATAACACTTTAAACATATTGTTAATACACTTCAAATACATTATGAAACATATTTCAAAGGTACTGTTTGTGTATTAAAAGCATACTTTAGTCAATAGAATTTTATTTTAAATATGCTTAATATTGACTAGAAGTAGATTATGGATATAGTTTGAATATACTTTACTATACTAAAAGACATCTTAGTGCATTATTAGATGTTCAAATTTAGCTCCAAAACACTACTTAATTTGCAATAAAAATATATTTAAGTGCATCTTTATCACACAAGTAACAACTTTAAAAGTTCATGAAAGTATACTAGAAGTAGATTACAGATATAGTTTAAATATACTTTTATTATGCTAATGTACAAATCTTGCATTACAAAAAAAGATGTACTTAAGCATGCTTTTAGTGTACTATTAGTTGTTCAATTTAGCACACCAACACTACTTAATTTGAAAGAAAACTATATTTAAGTGCACTAGTAACCACTTTAAAAGTCTATGAAAGTGTACTAGAAGTAGATTAATTATATAGTTTAAATATACTTTTATTATGCTAATGTACAAATCTTGCATTACAAAAAAAGATGTACTTCAGCATACTTTTAGTGTATGATTAGTTGTTCCAATTTAGCACACTAACACTACTTAAATTGTAATAAATGTATATTTAAGTGCATCTTTATTACACTTTAAGTATATCAAGTACCACTTAAGTAGTAATCATTTGTTCCAAAATAGCATGAATTTAGATCAACTTAAGATATACTAAAGTATATCCAGAAAAGTGTACCTTTTCTGTATTAAGTACACTATACTTAGTACAAAATAAGTACACTTTTTTTCACCTGGGGAACCCTCCCGTGGGGTGATTGAACCCGTTTGAGATTGTTCCTGAATGTTAAATGAGTTCAGCATGAGTCATGACTAACATGGAGGAGAGAGGGCCTGAAGCTTGGTCAACGTTCGCTAAACGTGGGAATTAAGTTTTAGTGCGTGGCTTAGAAAGTTTGTGCACACGCACACGCACACGCACACACACAGATATGGAAAGGTCTACTATCACTCCTGGCTATGGCGCCACATCTAAACGTTTCCCAGGGAATACATTTCACAAATTGTGGGCTTCCAGCCTGAATAAATAGTTCACCATAAAAACAGAGGTGGCGTTGCAACACGGGCTGATATGATATGATATTTATCTGTTATTCTGTTTTTCTGAGAGGTCTGATATACTGATATCAGTTGGTGGACTCCTTTATCCAGTACTATTGGGCATCCATTTAGAGCGAGGGAACAGTGTGTGTCTTTACCTTCTGAAGGTGCAGTAGCTAACATAGATATACAGTAGGTGACGCTGATGGTGGCTGAGGCGTTAAGAAAACAAATGAACACATCGGGTGCTCCCAAGATAAGCATTCAGTGTGTGTTCTGAATGCCTATGATCACCCCACGGTGTGAAATTCTGTCACACACACATACTCCCACACAAACAACCTGTACAAATACACGAGCAGAGACATATAAATAAAACAAAGAAAAGCTCATTAACTTGTATTGGCTAACTGTACATGCCTAATTGACCTTGTCTATACACTGGGTCTGGGATGTATGTGTGTGTGTGTTTGTGTGTGTGTGTGTGTGTGTGTGTGACCGAGAACACGCTCTGGTCTACTGCGCCGCCAGAGAAACAAAGGCAGGCAGAGAGAGAGAGAGAGAGAGAGAGAGAGAGAGAGAGAGAGAGAGAGAGAGAGAGAGAGAGAGAGAGAGAGAGAGAGAGAGAGAGAGAGAGAGAGAGAGGACAGTGCAGAGAGAGAGAGAGAGAAGGCAAAGGTGGAGAGAGAGAGTTCAGGGTGACTATTTTTTAAAAGTACCAGTAATTGAAGAGAATAATTAGCTGAGAAGGACAACTGCTTGGAAAAGTGCTTCTTAAAATAAACGCCCCTTTGTGTGTTGGGCAGGAGAGTGCTTCCCTGTAGGGCAGACTGACTGCAGTGGCTCAGGAACCCCTCTGGCAGCCGTAACAGTCCTGCTCCTAGCGACCCACACACGCAGGCAGTGAGCTGCATCTGCATCAGTGCAAAACCACTCACTAAAAAGCAACGCGGACGGAGAGCTAATTCTATTTCCACCACTGTAGTATGCAGGTTTGAAAGATAGAGAGGGAGAAATATAAACCTTATGTTTCATGTTCCTCCCAGGCTAGCGTTCAAACGCTCCTACATTCCTGATATGGCAAGACGCATGTGACACTGTTCATTTCGGTGATGTTCATATACAGCAACCATTCAGCGAATTAATTTATAATGATAACAAACCCTTTTCATAAACCTTATTTGTGGGGTTTTAAAGTCGACTACAGGCCTTACACATACTGTAGCAGTCAAACGTATGGACACACTATCCCATGCTGTTCAATGGGAAGGTACTGTATACTTTCAACAACATTATGGATCATTTTGATACACATATGCTACCTTTCCGAAAATCTACATTCATTTCTAGTTCATGAATACATTAATAGCTCCAAAATCCAAATTCTCAGCAAGGGTAACTGGGCTTTTGCTGTTCGAGCCCCTAAGCTTTAGAATTCCCTGCCTAATGATCTCAGACAGGCCATCTCAGTTTCCTCTTTTAAATCACTTCTTAAAACTCACTTTTATCTTAAAGCTTTCTCTTCACCGCCGCCCTTCAAATTTGGTTTTTAGTTTATTTTTTTTCATTTTACCTTGTTTTACTGTGTGATTTTGGTGTTTTAATTATATTCTATTTTTTACTGTTATTTTTTTTGTTGAGCACCTTGTAAGCCTGTTCATAAATAAAGTTATTATTATTATTATTATTATTATTGTTATTATTATTATTATTATTATTATTAATAATAATAACAGGTATGTTTTCATTAAACCTAGTCCAGATCAGACTGCCATCTCCTCTGCGTGTGTCCCAGAAGAAAAAGGCAGCTTTTAGTGTAGCAGGCAGCTCAGTGTCTCTGCAGTGTACCGTACTGCACCATCAGGGGTCCGCTTTGTTTTGCCTCAGCCCATTTGCCTACTGCTAATGTTGTTGACTCGGAGCCATTAAATATGGATCTCTTCCCAGAAGAGTGTCAGAACTGCAGAGAAAAAGATGGGGGGAATGATGCAGTCAGAGAAAGGGCAGAGGAGAGAGAGATAGAGGGAGAAGAAAAGGGAGAGAGAGAGATATAGAAATAGAGGGAGAGGGAAAGGGAGAGAGAGAGAGAGTGAGAGAGACAGAGAAATAGAGGGAGAGGGAAAGGGAGAGAGAGAAAGAGAGAGAGAGAGAGAGAAATAGAGGGAGAGGGAAAGGGAGAGAGGGAGAGATAGAGGGAGAAGAAAAGGGAGAGAGAGAGAGAGAAATAGAGGGAAAGGGAAAGGGAGAGAGAGAGAGAGGGTGAGGGAGAGGGAGAGGGAGAGAGAGAGAGAGAGAGAGAGGGAGAGGGAAAGGGAGAGAAAGAGAGAGAGGTGTGGGGGGAGGGTAGTAAAGGAAAACATAAACATCTTAATCCCTCCCACCTGGCATTTGAGTAAGCCGTTATGCAGAGCCGCATACCTGTAGTCCATTCCCTCATTTGCATTCAGTACCTGTAGTCCATTTCCTCATTTGGATTCAGGACAGTTTCCTCCCTTCGTGAAAATAAACTCCAACTCCCAAGGGGAAATGTTAACAGGGACCTATAGGAAACTACATATTTCCCTGTAAGACCAAGACCCGGTCCATTTGTATGAGGGAAGGGTATATGCACATGAGAATAAGAAGCAGCAGGACCTGGTTTCTCACAGGAAGCATTCATTCTCCAAGGTTTCCTTGTTAGTAGAGACAGCCGCCATTTTGATGGTGCTGGATATTAGCCAAGGTTAAAAAAAATAGTAAGGCTGCCATGTTTTTTTTATTAAGCTCATCCTTTGATACCTAATAGTTTGTTGATATTAAAAAAGAACTGGACCACAAGTACAAAAGAAAAAAACAAGCAGAAAAGATTTGAAACGATAAAAAAAGGAGAACCGAAAAGATGAAAGGGTTGGGATATTAAAGCATGACCATTACCTTAAGGTCAGGGGTCGCATGTACAATGTGGAGAGCGGAGTCCTAACCCTGTCAGTCACAGATGTTCCCCATGTGTCCTGCGGGAATGAAAACATGCTGTTACTTTACCCTTTCCATCTTTCTTTCACCGCTCTTCATGTTTTAGTGGAACAACCTCTGATGCCTGTCTCTCATCCAAAGCACATGAAAACATCCAGAGCGCTGATCCCTCTTTAGATCCTGTCTTCTCCTCCCTCCTCCTCCCTTCTTCACTTTAGCACTCTGAACCATTAGTAAGGGGGGAGGATTTGGACGAGCACCTGTCTGCCACGGAGCGGGGAACTTTGTGGGCTGTATTTTCCTGGATATAGTCTCTCTCTCTCTTCCATGAATGATGGAGAGAGGGAGAGAGAGCGTGAGAAAGAGAGAGAATGAGAGTGTCAGAGAGAGAGCGAGATAGTCAGAGGGAGAGACAGAGCGTGTGGGAGAGAAAGAGAGACAGAGAGCGAGAGGGCTCTGTTAAATGTCACTTGATCTCTATACCCTGGTCTTATGTAAGAGGGCATGAAGACTAGCCTGAGAAAATGTTTAACTGTCATATCTGGGCCAAATTAAACATTCACATTTAACATTGAACAACTATACAGTTTGAGTTTAAGGTTTGAGTTTGTCTGGAATTCCATATTGGCAGAGTTGGTAGGAAAACTGGAGAATCCAAAAGCCTCTCTTAGCAAACGAGCTAATCCCGGATTCTTATTATTTCAACACCAAGCTAGAAAAATCTGTTGTTTTCAACCAATCCCTCTTTTTTTCCCCAATGGGAAATATTTCTAACTTTGTTGTTTCTCCCAGGGCTGGAAAGAACAGCCACAATTAACAGAAGGGATAACTAACAGGGTCTGTCTTCCACAGCTGGAGATGAGGTTTGAAACAGAGGATGGAAACATGGCTGTACTGAGAGGAAAAGAGATCGCCCTGCTAACGTCCTGATGGACAGGCCATTCGTCAGATCCAGCGCAGCGAGAAGCTCCCTGGCATCTCTGGCTGCTCCTCCTGCTTTCTGCTCAGTGAGCACACACAGTCCTGTCCCAGTCCTGGAAGTTTGGAAACACTTCCCAACACTGCTTCTCCGTTCCATAAACTCTACCCCTTTGAGGATCACAGCCTCCCTCGCCCTGATCACACAAAACGAGCAAAGAGAGCTGTGAGTCACGAAGATATAGAAGCATATTTAAGAAATGGTTAAGGTATGATTAATGTAAAAAACATTGGTAAATGGGGAAAGTGTGTCCAAACTTTGACTGGTTCTGTACATGAACGACAAACAAAAAAACTGTACTAAATGTACTAAATAACAAAAGGGTGAATAAACAAACAACAGATCTCAAAATACAGTTTCATCACCACGTTTGACATGTTTACATTGCTTTGAGAATCTGGGATCAAACAGGTAGTCCTGACACCAACAGGTGTCTTCAGGAAAAACTGTCTCAACGGTGACAGGTCGGAAAACCAACCCATCAATTAAGAAAATAATCCTTTTGACTTTCTCTCACTCAAAACTAATGCAAGCAAGACCAAAGCAGGTATTTCAAAAAGAGAAGACAAGCAATTGACAGATAGGATGTGTGTGTGTGTGTGTGTGTGTGTGTGTGTGTGTGTGTGTGTGCACATGAAGCGTGTGAGTTTTTGTGTTTGCTGCCTGCGTGTTCACGTGCCTCTAACAAGTACAGCCTTGAATATCCACTGACAATATGTAGGCGGCCGAGTCAATTAAGGGAGCCGGAGGCGTTAGGTCCAGGACCACCCCCAGTTCCATCTCCCACTGAGCGACGTTTCATGTCCGGCAACAGCCGATAATGAGACCCAAATGCACACTCCCAAAAGCTACATCCTTTTAATTGCCTGTGTGGCCCCTGCTTTACGCTTTGTCCTGCTGTTATCTTGTTTTGAAACCGTGAACCAGTTAAAATGGCTGGAAACTTATTATTTTAAGGTCGTCAGCTCATTTACATATTTTTTATGTATATATATATATATATATATATATATATATATATATATATATATATATATATATATATATATATATTATTATTTTTTTTTTAATTTTTTTTTACAGAACAAATGAGTTCTGTAAAAGAACATTTGCCGTCCAGTAACCATTTGTCATATCATTTATTTTCTGTGATGATATCAAGACGGAGCAGTACGGTATCTAATAAATCTATCCACATCAATCAGCAACAAAGACAACAAAGCAAAGCGCATGTATCATGTATAAAACGTCAAAAACACAACTTTTGCATTATAGCGATGATAAACAATTCAAGGTTTCTGCTGCGACTGGATTATCAGTGGTGCTACTTTTGCCTCCCTGCCTGTGTCTGACGCACTGCCTGTCTGTCTGTCTGTCTGTCTCCCTGCCTACCTGTCTGTCTGACGCACTGCCTGTCTGTCTGTCTGTCTCCCTGCCTGTCTGTCTGCCTCCCTGCCTGCCTCCCTGCCTGTCTGTCTGCCTCCCTGCCTGTCTGTCTGTCTGCCTCCCTGCCTGTCTGTCTGCCTCCTTGCCTGTCTGTCTGTCTGCCTGTCTGTCTGTCTGCCTCCCTGCCTGTCTGTCTGTCTGTCTGCCTCCCTGCCTGTCTGTCTGTCTGTCTGCCTGCCGCACTGCCTGTCTGTCTGCCTGCCTCCCTGCCTGTCTGTCTGCCGCACTGCCTGTCTGTCTGTCTGCCTGTCTGTCTGCTGCACTGCCTGTCTGTCTGTCTGCAGTGTGGCAGACAGGCAGGCAGACAGACAGTTAGGGAGGCCACCTCACAGACAGACAGCCCCACAGGCAGTTTCAGGCTTATTATTTCAGACCAGGCAGTTTGTCTTAACAGTGACGAACTGACCACACAAACAGAAACACACACACAAACACACACCCACCCACACACACAAACTAGGGACCCAACTCTGATAGATCAGGGACTTTCATTAATTAGCCCGCTAAATTAGCGTTTCCAAAGCAACGAGAAAGCCTTTGAATCCCCGCACGGGGATGAAACCACTCGTTAGGCAACCCTGAAGCCTCGTAACAAAAAACAACACAAAGAAACACTGAAAGTCGACATCTGGAGCTTCAAATCCGAGCAGCAACGCAATCGCCCTTCATCACTGGGACCTCCTTTAATAATCACAACCACTGGAGGGGGGCCAAGTGGAGCCCGCGGGGTCGGGGCTAACAATACCGCTGAAGGCAGCCTTAGCTAATTAATCAGGCACGTCGAGTCGCAACACTGGATGCTTAATAGGTACTCCAGCATGTTGCTTTGAAGTATCATTCATCTCATCAGAGTCGCGGTTCAGATAGGGGGGGGGGGGGTAAGGTTTTGTGTTTCTTTTTTGTTGTTGGAGTGACTGTTTTGTATTGCCTCACCATGGGCAGCTTAATTATCTCTAATGGCTCTTATCTGTTTCAGGAGGAAGGGATCTGCAGCCTGGCCACTCACAGCAAAATGCCTGAAAAAGATGAGTTTGTGCCCAACACTGTCAACAAAACGTAGACTAATATCTGATCTAAGATGAGGTAGTGGAAAACAACAGAGGGCTGACTGGCCACAATGAGGGCCCTGCCGCTGGCGCTGGGCCCAACGCTGCTCAGTATAGACCACCTGGGCCCCCCAGCTAAGCCTGGCAGGGCCTCAATCCCCACATAATGACTGACCAAAGGGAATGAGGATGTATGACAGGCCGGGGGAAAGATAGAGGGAGAGAAAGGGACGACAGGGAGATTGTAGGTGGTTGCCCTACTACCAAGAAAGAGGAGAGAGAAAGAAAAGGGCAGATGGGGAAGGATAATAGATTAGATAAAAAGAAATGAAGAGAGAGTGTGTGTGTGTGTGTGTGCGTGCGTGCATGCGTGTGTGTGTGTGTGTGTGTGTGTGTGTGTGTGTCCTAGGAATATACAGAGTGTAGGGAAGTAGAAAAAGAAAGCGTGATTGGAGTAGAGACAGAGCCAGAGAGCCAGAAGCAGAAAGAGAGTGAGAGAGAGAGAGAGTTAGAGAAAGACAGAAAGAAAGAAAGAAAGAAAGTAAGAAAGAAAGGGTCTGAAACAGACATGAGCTCTCTGGTCCACTGAAACCATCTCTCCACCATGTGGCTCTTGTTAGCGCTGCCCTCACTCAGTGACAGCCCTTCACCACTAGATGGCGAGTGGCCAGAAATGGAAGCATCTACCCCTCCAGAAGCAAAGACAAGCCGTTTAGTGCTGTGAGGAAGAGACAATAAGAAAGCGTTGTGAATAAGACAGGCTGTGCATCTCTAAGATGTATAAACTCTACCTTAACAAGTGTCATTATCTTATGACAAAATTAAGTTCAAATACTTATTCCGTAAAAAAAAAAGAAAAAAAAAAAGAAGAGGATTACGAGGGTTAGAGTTTGTAGTTGTTCCCATTTGGTTAAAGAGCTTGTGGGAAATTAATTATCAGATTATAATGAAAAGGAAACAGCCATTTTCCAATAAGAAAGATACATGATGGCAGGTAAAAAAAAAGAAGAAGATTTACCTCTCTTTATCTCCATCAAAACAACAAGAGGCGTGACAGCGAACATGATGGCAGTGAACTGCACTGGAACGTATCCTCAACCGAACAGTACAACTTCATACACTGCCCAGTATAACTACCACACAACTGATAACCACACTGCTGGGCCGCATTTAAACCACTGTCTATTATCCAGGCTGGTTAACCAGAACGTCTAGGGCCGACTTCCCCCAATGACTAAGCCACTTTTCCTCCCCACTCCTCCACTCTCTCCTTCTTGATTTTGGCATGACTAATTCAGTCCCCTTTCAGCCTGCAACCTCAGTGTAGTGCAGAATGGAAACACGCGTTGCCCGTCGGTGATGGCGTATGTACGCAGACGACACGCTCTCCAGATCTGATGGAAGATGCTTCAAAGAGAATCCTTTTTGCTTCTGCATGCTGTTAGAAGGGACCCTGTTCCAACGACCAGTCAGGAATGGTCGCTTTGTCGCTTTGTCGCTTTCCCTTACCAGAGATTCTCAGCCACTTCAAGAAATTCCACCCTTTGTTTAAACAAGTGTGCACTATATAATTCAATAACCAGAGTATTAATTAACCATGTGCTTGAACAAATGGGTTTCGGCTATACGATATTACCAGCTTTAATGGATGCTTGGAGAGAAAGGAGGATTTGCTGGGTAGCAATACATGCGGAGAGGCATGGTGGAAGAGGGATGAGACATGACAAATACAGGAAAAAGAGAGAGAGAACGGAAGAGAGGGAAAGAAAAAAAAGTGTGTGTGTGAGAGGGAGCAAGTGAGAGCGAGAGAGGAGAGAGAGAGAGGGAGAGTCAAGTGTGTGTGTGTGCCAACATTCCTACAGTACATACACACCAACCTAAATACACACACACACACACACACACACACACACACACACACACACACAGTATGTCTAAATAGTCTTGAGTTACCCTGTGCACCTTTCACGTCCTAATCCATTACCAGCCATGGAACATCTAAACCAGGAAAAGACAATGTGCTCTGGGGTGAAAAACAGCATACAGGCCTCTGTGTTTTTTCCCTCTGGATCTTAACACAAAACATCAGTTGAGTATTTCAACGGAAGGAGGAAAGGAGGGAAGGAAGAAAGGAAGGAAGGAAGGAAGGAAGGAGAAAGAAATAACAAATGAAAGAATGAGACAGAACGAAAGAAAGAAAAAGGGAGGGAGGGAAGGAAGGATACAAACGATGTAAACAAATTAGTTTGCCCCCCGAGCCGTCAACTATTAAGAGCTCCCTACTGAGAGAGAGAGAGAGAGAGAGAGAGAGAGAGAGAGAGAAAGAGAGAGAGAGAGAGAAAGAAAGAGAGTGAGAGAGAGAAAAGGAAAGAGAGAAAGAGAGAGAGAGAGAGAGAGAGAGAGAGAGAGAGAGAGAGAGAGAGAGAGAGAGAGAAAGAGAGAGAGAGAGAGAGAAAGAGAGAGAGAGAGAGTAAAGGTGAGAAAGAGAAAACAGAGTGAGAATAAAAAGAAGTTGTGTTCAAGGAGATGTCTGAGTGACCTTTGAAGCTGTCAGTGTTTGTTCACCAGAAGCTCATAATCTACGGCACACTGTTCTATTGACCTGTGCACCAGCACTTTACTCTCACTTAAGTCGCGCCAGAGGAAAGCCATCCATGAACACATACAAAAGAAACAGCAAAATGCATTGTGAACTAAACATAGGGCTGTGATATGTCTATTCTATATGTGCTTATTTCCTTTAACATGCCAACGTCTGTCATCCTGCAGACTGGAAATGTGCCCTCATGAGTCCTGAGAATGTGTAACTCACAATGCAGATTAAATACTTTTACCAAACCAAACCAAGTTCACGCTGAGTGTTCTCCTTGGTGGGCGTTGCTAATGGCCCTAAAGTGATTAACCTCCGTCATGGTAGTAGCAACAAAAAGCTGTCTCAACTGTTCATTCTGAGCAATTTAATTTTCTCTTATTATTTTATTTCTCCTTTCCTTGAATGGTCTTTTGTTTTTCAATCCTGGAGCTGGAGGGGTGTGTCTTGCCAAGAAAAGCAGTGGGATCCGTAATAATGCCAAAGAGGAGTCCCTGATCAGAAACAAGGAGAGAGACAGAAGAGGGAGCGAGTCCATTTACACTCTGAACAGCAGAATGGACTCAGGCACTGCCCTGATACTACAGGCCCTGCCCTGAAACTACAGGCCCTGCCCTGATACTACAGGCCCTGCCCTGATACTCTAGGCACTGGCCTGATACCACAGGCCCTGCCCTGATACTACAGGCCCTGCCCTGATACTACAGGCCCTGCCCTGATACTACAGGCCCTGCCCTGATACTACAGGCCCTGCCCTGATACTACAGGCCCTGCCCTGATACTACAGGCCCTGCCCTGATACTACAGGCCCTGCCCTGATACTACAGGCCCTGCCCTGATACTACAGGCCCTGCCCTGATACTCTAGGCACTGGCCTGATACTACAGGCCCTGCCCTGATACTACAGGCCCTGCCCTGATACTCTAGGCACTGGCCTGATACCACAGGCCCTGCCCTGATACTACAGGCCCTGCCCTGATACTACAGGCCCTGCCCTGATACTACAGGCCCTGCCCTGATACTCTAGGCACTGGCCTGATACTACAGGCCCTGCCCTGATACTACAGGCCCTGCCCTGATACTCAAGGCACTGCCCTGATACCACAGGCCCTGCCCTGATACCACAGGCCCTGCCCTGATACCACAGGCCCTGCCCTGATACTACAGGCCCTGCCCTGATACCACAGACCCTGGCCGGATACTACAGGCCCTGCCCTGATACTACAGGCCCTGCCCTGATACTCCAGGCCCTGCCCTGATACTCCAGGCCCTGCCCTGATACTACAGGCCCTGCCCTGATACTACAGGCCCTGGCCTGATACTCCAGGCCCTGCCCTGATACTACAGGCCCTGCCCTGATACTACAGGCCCTGGCATCTCCCTCAAGCAAAAGTGACTTCACCTCTGGGTCATCTCCGGTGGCCATCCCTCCAAATCTCCTCCTTTCCAACTCAACTGGAGGTCTGGTGAGTTTCCTACAATGACTCTTCTCATAGGGCCTTTCAAATCAGAAGGCACGCGTTTGATAGAAACTTAAAAATGTCACTCACTCTTTGGAGAAACCCTCCTCATTTAAAGACACGCTCTCCATCTGGCTTGGCTATTCTCAAACTGGGTATACAAGTTTTAGTTTGTGCACCCATTTCAACATGTAATTGGTTATTATGTTGCTAGGCTCCACTATCTTCATTCAGACATTAACTTTCGCTAGGCTTTCAAACCAATTTGGAACAGAGGCTAACTATGGCTTAACGTTTAGGCTTTAGACCGACAAACTCCAGCTTGCTTATTTCTGTCCCATCTCTGATAGCATTATTGGAAGTCAAGGGGTAAATGGAGTTTGGTTGCATTATGAACTTAAAATCACATTTATAAATATAGTTTAATTGACATAGACAATACATATTTAGGTTGTGTTTTCTGTGTGTATGTGTGTGTGTGCCTTTTTGCTTGTGCACATGTATGTGTGTGTGTTTGCTTTTTTGGTATGTGCTTGTCTGTATGAATGTGTGTGTGGGTGTGTGTGTGTATGTGTGTGTGGGTGTGTGTGTGTGTGTGTTTGATGCGCCCAGGCGTAGGATATACAGGAGCTGCCAAAGCTACTGATGTCCTGCCTGCCCGCCCGCCTGCCTACTCTCTCCAATGAATTATTCAACAGCTTGTGAGTGGAGTGGCAGCACGAGAAAGCTCCCCTCAAAATAACTCCACTTAGGTGTGAGAAGACGCATTGCAAAATGACAAAGGACAACAGTTGGCTAAAAAAAAAAAAAAAAGATTCATATTTTATATTTGCGCTGCAGTAAACTAAATGGAAATGCACTACATATTGTGAATAAATCTGTGCTTTATTTAAAGGTTTAACATAGGTAAAGGAAAAGGCTTATAGATAAAGTGTATATGAGAGATTATTAAGGAAGATAGCAAATTCCCCAGGAAAAGGGTCCTGTCGAGTGTCCACATATAACAGCTGTATTCGCTTTAAAGAGACAGTACCGGACAATAGGCACGTTGGATTCCAAGAGCGGGTGGGCATCGTCCACTACTGCATCAGCTGTGCAGAAGAGGCACAGACACGGCGTGCTGCAACCGGTCTGTGCTAAGGACAAGGCTACACATACATTGAGACGGTGGATAGATTTCCTCTCATCTTAGCACTGACCCCACACATTTCGTCTCTTTGTATCTGTTCGCTATTAAATTGAAGAGTCTAGCAGAGTGTGAAGTTCAACTTTTTCATAGACGCTGCATCGGGAAATGTCTTACAAATATATCGCACATTTTACGCTGTGATATGGAGCAATTTACATAAGAGACTTAAGCGGAATTGTATCTTTAATAACAAAAAAATTTACTTGGACAGATTTTTTGTTGTTGCAATTTGAATAGTTTACATTTTTGCTGGGATCAAAGATGATTCTGCCAGTTGCTACGCGTTGTGAACTGTAAGGTTGATAGGTGCACATAGGATGCTATTTATAGAAACTATTTCGCGGAATATAAATGGCCTCTTCCTCAACATAGTTTAGAAAATCTTTCTTCAATGCAAAGACTGAACCTGCATGAAGAGGTGGACTTCTTTATCTATTTTCCCATTCAAGTGATTCCAAATGAAGGACGGTTCTGCTTTTGTTCTTCAATAATGTTACACGGGAGATAACGAACTTTTGCACAATGGATCACAGAATACTTTTATCTGAAACTAAAAGTCGCGTTCCTTCGGGGACTTTAAATCGTTGTTTCGCTTTATTCATTTTTTATTGTAAAATAACATTTTTACAATTTGTCCAAGGAAATAATAACAAGTGAAAGTGACTAAGAGACACTTATTTTATCTTCATCTAGTTGACCAGTTATCTTTGGCTCTTATGGGAATAAAACACTCCTCCCGTTGTATGCTCCTTAGGAGAAAAATGGCGGAGTCTGATAGCACAGAGGTAAGTGTGACAAAAGCTTTATTTTTGTCAATTAAAACAATGCCACCTTACACTATGATGAAGACAACGCAGACTTATATTAGTAATTTGCACGTGCCTATATGTAAATATTTTGTCCAGTTGCCAGTGCCAAAGTCAGACACTGGCAAATGTCAAATAGTCTTTAAAAGCTGCGTCTAGCAGATAAGTGAGCAATTGGTTTCATGCCCAAATGATATTGGTAGTATTATACCACCTGTAAGCTTTATACGTGGCTATCATGATAAAACTTGTGCTGCGAAAGCTCGCTGATATCCGGTAGACAGGAGACAAGCACAGACAAATACACCTTAATGACCGGTGCGCAACGGTAGCTCTATATGTTACAGCAAAGTGCGCTGTCCATGGTGCTGCTGCAGTGTTCTGACGCGAGACTGTCAAGCCAGTAGTCTCAGTCTCTTTCTCTCGCTCTCTCTCTCTCTCTCTCGCTCTCTCGCTCTCTCTCTCGCTCGCTCTCTCGCTCTCTCTCTCGCTCTCGCAATGTAGGAAGGTCATCCATTGGGTACCTGCCCCATTCATTATTGTCACTCATTGAGGCAGCCATTGGTGAGAGCCTGAATCGGATAAAAGACTGAAAATTAAAGCATCCCTATCCGTGCTTTTCAGCCACAATCATTGTATCCTATAGCATGCTCCAACCATCGTATTGAACGATATAAAACATAATACTAGATGGCCATATACATCTAATAATTAATTTCAACAGTTGCAGTTGGACAAACTATTTTAAATACATTAAACGCAAACACTTTAATTTGCTATAATGCTATTGACTTGAGACACCTGTGAGACTGACTCAGATTTGATTTCATATTTTCTTTTATTTGCTCCGTAAACTGTTAGTAATTTTGTCTTTATGGGGCTTTAATGGGATTTCATTTCAGGATTTAGGGGGCTCATCCTCTTTTCCATCAACAGACACCCAAGACGCTTATTTGGGTTCATGTAGATTACTATTCTCATTTGTAAAAAAGAACCAAGAAGCAAACTGACTGTCAACCATTTTAGTGAATAGCACACGTTTGTAGGTCAAGTTAGTAGTACAATCGATGTCAGAAATGACAAGGACTATACAGTATATACCATTATCACCCAACACGTCAGTAGCAAAGTCATCACGTTTCCAGTTTGAGAGGAAAGCCAATATATAAAATGACCTTTAGCTGAACACTGCCATTTTGCAGAACGGACCCATTCTAGTTGCTCAGCTCAATATCTGATCCCTCACACAGTAAAACAAGAAGCACAGCTGTCCATCTCTTTAAGCAGACACCACACACACACACACACACACACACACACACACTTAATTTCTCCAACTCCTTTGCCAAAGTTCACAACAACCATTAACTAATTTACAATATCTAGTAGTCTAAAGTTGTCCTCACTGTGTCTGTTGCTCTGGTCTTTGTAAATGGAGAACAGGTGTTTGTTGAAGCTGTTCCTCTGCTGTTACACTGCCCAGCCCATTATGATGATAATCCACTTTAATGCAGCCCCGGGCAACCAGGCCAGCCCATTGAGACAGCAACACAGGGATGCATCTGCCAACTAATAGCGACAATACCACCAACCAAAGAGAAAAGAGGGAAACACTGGGTGTCTCTAAGAGCTGGTCGATATCAGGGCTGACAGCGACACCTCTCAATATAGAACATTTCCTCATTGTATTTTACCTGTCCCATTATTCAGGAGGTTATTGAATTATGGCTAAACAAGGTAAAACATCACCTCTAAACTCTGAATTGCGCTCACAAGTATTAGTACATTTCCTGTTCTTTACGAGTATAAATCGACACACCCTGAATCCCGTTCAATACTACACACAGAGAGTTGGGCTCCATGGTGTACCTCTAGTGCCTTCCCAGCATGCTTTGCAGCTGATAATCAAGGGCTCCAGCTGCTCTCCTTCTGCTCGGCTTGGTCACACCTTCTGTTCCCTGTCGAAGTGACGGACTGACTCCCCGTTGATGTTCCTCAGTGCTCTCGCTGTGAGCTAAACCCACCCCAGACTGCGGGGTGCGGACTCTGATAGGCAGAGGGGATTAGAGGAGGCATGCAGGCAGGACAGGGCTTTGGAAACACCCTGGCAGGGTCCTGGTTCTTCGTCGCCAGTGAGGGAGCAGAAACACCCTGGCAGGGTCCTGGCTCTTTGTCGCCAGTGAGGGAGCAGAAACACCCTGGCAGGGTCCTAGCTCTTCGTCACCAGTGAGGGTGCAGAAACACCCTGGCAGGGTCCTAGCTCTTCGTCACCAGTGAGGGAGCAGAAACACCCTGGCAGGGTCCTGGCTCTTCGTCGCCAGTGAGGGAGCAGAAACACCCTGGCAGGGTCCTGGCTCTTCGTTGCCAGTGAGGGAGCAGAAACACCATGGCAGGGTCCTGGCTCTTCGTCGCCAGTGTGAGGGAGCACAGAGTTGGTCTCTCACCGGATTAATTTATCAGGGAGGGGGGGTTTCACTTGGAAAAACGTTCACCTGTCATTTTGTTTTTTCTTGCTTTCTCTGTCCCTCACACCACAGCCCAGATGTGATTTGATAATGAAAGGCAGCCTGGGTCTGGAAGCCTTTTAGTATCCATTCCAGTCTCTCTACCTGACTGTTTTTTGGTCTCTCCCTAGCAACAGCAGCCCCAGCCGCAGCCAATCCGCATCATCCAGTCCCACTCCACGCAGCCCCGCCCGCTGCCTAAGCCAACGCCGTCCATCCACCACGTCCCCAGGCCGCCCCACACGCCTCACGTGGCCAGCCTGCCCGGCAGCTGCCCCGGCCGGGGGAAGATGGCCAGGCTGCTCCACCCGGAGGACATGACCTCCAGGGACTACTACTTTGACTCCTACGCTCACTTTGGCATTCACGAGGTAAAGGCCAAGAGCCTCCGAGCTTTGCCGCGGCGGAGTCGGGTTTTGATTTTCTTCTGGGGACGAGCCCTTGCTTTGGAGGGGAACAAGAGGAGTTTTCCTCTTGAGGCTTCGGTCGGAGTCTTTTGTAATATCCTCACAGATAACTCGCGTGGCAGAGATAAGGGTTTGAAAGGGAGGGAGGGAGGAAGGAAGGGAGAGAGGGAGGGTTAGAGAGAGGGAGGGAGGGAGGGAGGAAGGAAGGGAGAGAGAGGGAGGGTTAGAGAGAGGTAGGGGTAAAGAGCGAGATGGGTTTTTTTTGTTCTTTTTGCTACATTTTTAGAATGTAGGTCAGATGAGTTTTCATAATTTCTGCTCGGTGACTCTGGCTGACATGGAGCAGGATGGGCGAGGGGGAAAAGAATCACAAAGAGAGGAGAAGTCAAAGAGAGAGAGACTGGGAGGGAGAGCAAGTCACAAAACAATAAATAGAAAGAAAGAATCTAAAGGAGAGAGAGAAAGACAGCCTGAAGGACAGAGAGAGAGAGAGAGAGAGAGAGAGAGAGAGAGAGAGAGAGAGAGGCAGACAGGGACTAAGGGAGAAAGTCAAAGGAAGGGAGAGACAGGAGTTGAGAGGGGGGAGGGCTGAAAGGACTTGTGGGGATTTTCCTCAACTCTTCCCACTGTGGTGTTTACAAGTCGTCCAGCGTGTGCCTGGGAAGGAAGGGCCAGGATTAGAGAGATTGGTCTTCTTCCTGTTTGATGTCTTTCACTGGAATCTTATGAGGCGACTGTAGCGAAGCCATGGCAGGTCGCGTGTCTAGCGGGGGAGGAAGACCTCTCTCTATCTTTCTATTTCTCTTCATCTTCTTTCTCTCCCCCAACTCACTCCATATCCCTTCTCTATCTTTCCAAAGAAAAAAAAGGGAGTAGTTTTTAATTCCATTACACTTTCACAACCAGGCTTATTTTCAGTCTAGCCAACAAAACCTTGGGGAGGAAAACAACACCAACACCACCATGAGCAAACAGGTAAACATTTTCTGTCATATTTGACCTCTGACCCTCTCCAGGAAATGCTGAAGGACGAGGTGAGGACGCTGACCTACAGGAACGCCATGTACCACAACAAGCACGTCTTCAAGGACAAGGTGGTGCTAGACGTGGGCAGTGGCACGGGGATCCTGTCCATGTTTGCTGCCAAGGCCGGAGCCAAACACGTGTACGGGGTGAGAGGGGGGCTCGCCACGGGCATATCAGGCTGGGACCATCTCCCTCTCCACACACGTGTACGGGGTGAGAGGGGGGCTCGCCACGGGCATATCAGGCTGGGACCATCTCCCTCTCCACACAAAGAAACCACAGTGTATTCCCCTGTGTGTGTGTGTGTGTGTGTGTGTGTGTAGGTGTAGATCTGTGGGTGGGTGTATGTTAATTCAAAGGAAAGGGACACATTAAAAGATATAAAGAGTGACGTTGAAGAAGGGAAGGCGAGCAAGAAAGAGCTGGGAAGAGAGGCTGTGCAAATTCTGAAGTACTTCACATACATCTAATGAACACTGTATGCCAGGCTCGAGATATCATGGTGGAAGTCTAGAGTGGATGAAACCTCTAGATATCTCTCTCCCCGTCACTCTCTCTTTATATCTCTCTCTTTCTCTCTCCCTTTCTCTGTTTCTCGTTCTCTCTCTTCCTCCCCATCTAACGCTCTCTTTTCTTGGAGAGGACTGAGGGCTCCGGAGCAGAAGTAATATCCACCCTGGGCATGTCTATGAATGTATTCTGGAAGCAGGCCAGTGGCCAGACAGTGAGGTGCTCTTATTGTATCCCCTTTAGAGCAGCCCTCACTGCTGTGATCAGCGTGTGATCCTAGAGGGTCTACAGCCCTCACTGCTGTGATCACCATGTGATCCCAGAGGGTCTACAGCCCTCACTGCTGTGATCAGCGTGTGATCCCAGAGGGTCTACAGCCCTCACTGCCCTCACTGCTGTCCATCAGCATGTGATCCCAGTGTGTGTCTGTGTGCCTCTCTGCTGTGATCAGCATGTGATCCCCATCTACAGCGCTCTGTGATCAGCATGGGATCCCAGAGGGTCTACAGCCCTCACTGCTGTGATCAGCATGTGATCCCAGAGGGTCTACAGCCCTCACTGCTGTGATCAGCGTGTGATCCCAGAGGGTCTACAGCCCTCACTGCTGTGATCAGCATGTGATCCCAGAGGGTCTACAGCCCTCACTGCTGTGATCAGCATGGGATCCCAGAGGGTCTACAGCCCTCACTGCTGTGATCAGCATGTGATCCTAGATGGTCTACAGCCCTCACTGCTGTGATCCTAGAGGGTCTACAGCCCTCACTGCTGTGATCAGCATGGGATCCCAGAGGGTCTACAGCCCTCACTGCTGTGATCAGCGTGTGATCCTAGAGGGTCTACAGCCCTCACTGCTGTGATCTGCATGGGATCCCAGAGGGTATACAGCCCTCACTGCTGTGATCAGCGTGTGATCCTAGAGGGTCTACAGCCCTCACTGCTGTGATCTGCATGGGATCCCAGAGGGTATACAGCCCTCACTGCTGTGATCAGCATGGGATCCCAGAGGGTCTACAGCCCTCACTGCTGTGATCAGCATGTGATCCTAGAGGGTCTACAGCCCTCACTGCTGTGATCCTAGAGGGTCTACAGCCCTCACTGCTGTGATCAGCATGTGATCCTAGAGGGTCTACAGCCCTCACTGCTGTGATCAGCATGTGATCCCAGAGGGTCTACAGCCCTCACTGCTGTGATCAGCATGTGATCCTAGAGGGTCTACAGCCCTCACTGCTGTGGTCCCAGAGGGTCTACAGCCCTCACTGCTGTGGTCCCAGAGGGTCTACAGCCCTCACTGCTGTGGTCCCAGGGGTCTATAGCCCTCACTGCTGTGATCAGCATGGGATCACAGAGGGTCTATAGACATCACTGTTGTGATCAGCATGGGATCCCAGAGGGTCTATAGGTCACCGCTCTTTTGGTGTTTCCTTTGGTATCACTCTCCTCCCTGTGCATCACTTAGATACACACACACACACACACACACACACACACACACACTCTCTTTCTCTATCACAAACTTACACAGTTGAGTTTCTCCCCCTCCACTTTCAACCCTAAATGCATTAGATTCCTATTGCTTCTGGTCCGAGGCAGCACTTTAGATCTCCTCCCAGTCTTAATAGACTGTGCAGCCCCTTACAAAGAGCTGCAACCTCCCACCATCCACAGCCATGACTCCTCTCACTCACGGTGCAGCCATGCTTTTAGCTGATCTATTGTTGTCTCCTGGGGGGGAGAGAGAGAGAGAGAGAGAGAGAGAGAGAGAGAGAGAGAGAGAGAGAGAGAGAGAGAGAGAGAGAAACTCCCAGCTTTCCATTCACCACTACCTTGTCAGAGAAGAGAAATGATAATCCTAACATCTCAAAAAGTGTCTAAAACAGCTGTCAGCCTCAGTTACAACAACGGATATCCTCCTTTGCCCAGAGCGAGGCAAGCGGCTGCCAGCAACAGTAGAAAGTCTTCAGGTCCACTTTATAACTTTTTAAAAAATCTCTATAGGTCCATTTTTAACCTCCCTTCTTATTAAACTGTACAGGGCAATTATTATATAAACAAATGTCCACTCAACTCAATGTAAGGAGTTTGTATTTAATCCTTCTGTCTTAACTGGCTCCTTATTTTGCCAAAGAGAACTCACTTAAGGTGACAAGAATTTGACTGCACGAAAGGCCCATTTTATCCTATACTCTCCAGGGATTAGCATCTGTAGTGTCTGGATCTCTCTCTCTCTCTCTCTCTCTCTCTCTCTCACAAATCTTTGTTTTTTAAATGTAAAACGCTGTGTTGGCGATGGAGGGTTGGCAGGCAGTAGCCTCTGCCCTGGCTTTTCACTCTGTCCTTTTCCAAACCCCCTGATCGAGGCCTGACTCCACACACACACACACACACACACACACACACACACACACACACACACACACACACACACACACACACACACACACACACACACACACACACACACACACACACACACACACACACACACACACACACACACACACACACACACACACACACACACACACACACACAGTGAGTGGGATGCAGCCAGCACACTCTTTGAAACCAAAAATATATTCCAGCAAGACCCTGTCACATTATAAAGTTCAGTATCAACCACCACACTATTGTGTCTCTCTCTCTCTGCCCGTAGAAGGCTTTCAGTGGAAGTGTCGACTGTCGATGAGAGACCCTTCATTGTATAATAACTCCATTAGCTCTGTCGTCCCCATAAATCAGTCACATAAGCAGGGCAACACGAACCCACTGGCCCTATGCATGGGTGTATGTGTGGGGGTGTGTGTGTGAGGGCTGACACCTTTTTGAGGGATTTTGGGGAAGGGGAGATGGTTCACTAGAAGGGTAGGATTGCAAAGGGTTAGCATTAGGAGAAAGAGATGGATGGCGGGAAGAGGGGGGGGGAGAACAAAGTGTAAAAGAGAAACAGATAGAAGAGGGGATGCAGAAGAAAGGGTGACAGAGACAGACAAGAAGGAAAGACGACAGATGCTCTGCAGAAAGATGGTGTACAGATGGGCAGAGAACAACCAAGCAATGAGGCCTAGGAGAACTCCGCTGAACGGATGGAGGGAAGAAGGGAGAGAAGGAGGAGAACAGGAGGCGAAGAGGGGGGACGTAGTGTACAAGATCAGCGCAGCAGGAAGTTGTTGGACCTCGGTTCTGTAAATATGGCTCCAGGCAACAAGGGACTAACCTTTACACAGGCCAAATGACTTGATGTGTACAGACTTGACAGCTAAGCAGAGGTTAGAGGCTACTGGAGTCTTCCCTCTGTCTCTAAGGCTATTGGAGTGTTCAGTCCCATGCCTATTGGAGTGTTCAGTCTGTCTCTAAGACTATTGGAGTGTTCAGTCTGTCTGTCTGTCTCTAAGACTACACGAGATCAGTATGTTTGTAAACAAAGGCTCTAGCAAATCTTCCAGGTGGCGGAAGTAACAGTTTTGAGTGAGAGAATAGCTTTAATCTGTTGTGTTTAGGAATTAAACAGAATTTTGGCGAGTTGTAGAGTTCTAGATTTGTACAGATTCCTCCTCGGAAATTAAGCAAAAATGCCCAAAGACAACTATGTTGAAAGCCCTTGTTCACGTTACGTTTTTAACGTGCTGGTAACATATTAAGCAATACAAAATGGCCAACATTAACGTTTCATGGAAGTCAAACGTTGCTTCCCTGGCTTACACCTTAACGTTATGAGAATTAGCCCGTGTTTTTTCTTCCTATAAGTCTTTCATTCTTAACGTCTTAGGCTACTTCTTTCTATGTTTCTCTGTCATTCAGTAGCCTATAATAAATTTATGAAGTGACAAAAATGTTTATAAATAAACAAACGTAATCTAAACTGTTTCCCCAAATAACATAGATTTATTAGATTAAGGCAACACTTCACAACTAACTAACCACAGTTGGTAGTAGAAATTAATTGTCTGAACCCCCTGCCGTTGCCGCCGCATCCAACGCGGTCACGGTTGCGAGGTCAGACTTGGGCCAGTTGGGGTAAAAATAAAGAATGGATACTAATAGAATAGATATTATTACTAGATACTAGTAATAATAGTCAATCACTCTCAGAAACAAATGCCGTTTCTATGTATTTTTAATTTACCTATATCTGTAATCAAACTAGCTCATATAAGTAGTTAACCTATTAGTATTACTGTACTAGTAGTAGCTGGCTAGCAAGTTAACCGTTATCTTATCGTAATAGACTAGCCTACTTTAACTAACCGTAAAAAACGCACGTAAAAACCAATTGCTTTATAACTATAACAGCATGGTGTTTGGACAAGATACAACATTTGAAACCATTTAAAAACTAAATATTGTATTTGTATGCTCATCGCTGTCATAAAGAATAACTTGTTTAAAGCCATCTCCTTAAGTTGGAGGCGATACTTCCGCCACCCGGAAATTAGTTTTTTGTTGTTGTGACGTCAGGCTGATCGCTCCTATTGGAGTGTTTAGTCTGTCTCTAAGGCTATTGGAGTGTTTAGTCTGTCTCTAAGGCTATTGGAGTGTTTAGTCTGTCTCTAAGGCTATTGGAGTGTTTAGTCTGTCTCTAAGGCTATTGGGAATGTTCAGTCTGTCTCTAAGGCTATTGGAGAGTTCAGTCTGTCTCTAAGGCTATTGGAATGCTTCAGTCTGTCTCTAAGGCTATTGGAGTGTTCAGTCTGTCTCTAAGGCTATTGGAGTGTTCAGTCTGTCTCTAAGCCTATTGGAGTGTTCAGTCTGTCTCTAAGGCTATTGGAGAGTTCAGTCTGTCTCTAAGCCTATTGGAGTGTTCAGTCTGTCTTTAAGGCTACTGGAGTCTTCCCTCTGTCTCTAATGCTATTTAAGTGTTCAGTCTGTCTCTAAGGCTATTGGAGAGTTCAGTCTGTCTCTAAGGCTATTGGAATGTTCAGTCTGTCTCTAAGGCTATTGGAGAGTTCAGTCTGTCTCTAAGGCTATTGGAATGTTCAGTCTGTCTCTAAGGCTATTGGAGTGTTCAGTCTGTCTCTAAGGCTATTGGAGTGTTCAGTCTGTCTCTAAGCCTATTGGAGTGTTCAGTCTGTCTCTAAGGCTATTGGAGTGTTCAGTCTGTCTCTAAGCCTGTTGGAATCTTCAGTCTGTCTCTAAGATTGGTGATACGAGTGTTTCATGTGTGTCACACACATTCTTTGCATCTAACATACAAAATCAAATCATGAAGTATGAATAGTATTTATCATGCCTGCATTACGTCTCATTGGGAAAGTAAGTTCTATATCCTGTCGTGTCTTTTCCAATGGAAGAGATAGCAACAATTTACTTCAACCGAGTTGGCCTAGGATCAAAACTAAATTGTACAGCATTGTCAATCAGTTAAATACATTTATCTAAGTCTACCCCAAAATTCTGGCAACTCCCCAAAATGCAAATAGACAACACCCAATTTCCATCACCCCTTTCAGCTTCTTCCTGTGGTTCTTGGTATCTATAGATCTTATCATAAAACACCCTTCTCACATCAGGCCCCCTTATTCTCAATGGTTTCAGGCATGAAATCCACTGACCCCAAACCAACTGTCGTTAAACATGACCCTGACTTCCGATGTATTTATCAATTGCCTGAATTCTGTCCCTGTTTTGCCTCTGAAAAGTAACTAAGTGTCCTGGAGGACAATCAAACAGAATGAGTTCCCATTGTTACAAGCATTTGCTTATCTATGCTTCACCCATTGGGGCCTTCAATATACCACACCCCAAACTCTGCTCTATTCATCCTTAGTGTCCCACATTCTCTGCCTATTCTGATAACTTTACTTAGTAACTAAACTTAATATTAAACTAGTATAATTCCTAATGACCTTTAACATTGATAACACACAGGTACACATGTTTAGCACAATAATCCATAATCGCAAGGGGATATGTTCTGCATCCACTACGAGAGAAAAGGCCTTGATGATTATTGAACAAGAGCTTTAACAGTCCTGAGGCTATTCAACTATGCTGCAGGTTGAATCTAACACTTCCAAATTTGTTTTATGTTTTGAATATGTTACAGAATTCAGTTATATATTTTGAACAGTCCTAATCCTCAACCCTCTGGTAAATCATTTGAAGCATTTTTGACTAACCGAGCGTTCTGCCCCTTCCTGTAGATTGAGTGTTCCAGCATATCCGAGTACTCTGAGAGGATCATCAAGTCCAACCAGCTGGACAGCGGTAAGCACCAATGAGACACTGCTTTCTCTCGCTGCACGGCTTTGGACCTCAGGGGTTTAGAAACTGTCAGAGGGTGACAACCGCCAGGAGTTTGGGTATCACCCTCTGACTGTGTAGTAATTATCACCTAAAGAGTTGACTGTCAGAATGGGCAGAGAATTCATTATTGGCAGCACGACAGCTCAGTGGTTAGCACTGTTGCCTCACAGCAAGAAGGTCCTTGGTTTGAACCCCACCTGACCCAAGGGTCTTTCTGTGTGGAGTTTGTATGTTCTTATCGTGTTTGTGTGGGTTTCCTCCGGGTACTGCGGTTTCCTCCCACCATCAAAAAACATGCTCCATCCTCCTACCAGTGCCCTGACCAGTCACTGCCAATTCAACTGGAGTCAGTCTGTGTGTCCTATGTATGTGTGCAAGTCTGCTGCTAAATGTTGGGTGAGCAAGTCTGGCGCAATTTGGCTGCCGTGGTATCACTCAGACTGAGTGTTGTGTGTGATAGTTGTCTTTCTGTTCGTTGTTCGTTCTGTGTACTTAATTGGCAACCAATTTGTGTAAAGCGCTTTGAGTCTTTGAGATAAGCACTAAACACTAAATATAATTGGATATTATAATAGCTATGAGAAAATAAATTATAGTATTTTATCATTCATAGACAGTCCTTTCTTTTCATAGGGTATTGTATTGTTCTTCAGTCTGGTCAGGTGCCTGTTCTACATCACTGATTGTAATATGTTTCACCTGTCCTCGTTTGTGCCATCGTTTCCACATGGGCACTTTTGTGTTTCATTGTTTTTGTGTGTGTTTTAGATTTCAGCAATTTAAGTCCTGTCTCTTGAGTTGTCCATTGTCCGTTCATATTTTAAATGTTATGTGTTTTTGAGCCTTCCATTGTTTACGAGAATAAACAGTTATAATACAAGATACCTACCTGCGTTTGGTGGCCAACTCTGTATTGTCTGATTGTGGCAATTGCATTGAATGATTGACATGCCAAGCAGAACAGTAACAATAGGTGACTACCTTTATGAATGTCAACAACATCACCAGCAACAACAACAACAAAAAAACAGAATCAGCAAGGTTTGTAGAGTATACTTTTTGTTGTCCATGTTTTTCTATATCTCGTATAAACTCATGCATATAAAGTATGGGAGGGATGTGTGCAGCTAATTCCGACGAGCATTGTGACACCAATGGAAGTAGAACACAATCGAGGGAAAGCAATCTCGAGTTAGGGCACCAGGGGTCCACATTTCAAGCTGACAAAGCTTTCCATTATCAGGGAGACCGTATTGAATGACTGCCTGTAGACACACGGAACAAAAGAGTTTGTTGGCAGCTCCTCTGGTCTGAGAGAACCTGCTCCCCTATAGCTCCCCGTGCAGTACTACCCAGCTGCACATGATTTCTATAAGAACTCCGTGGCCCGCATTCTTAATGCACTCGCACACGCAAACACAGCTAAAATGTACAGTACACAAAACACACAGAATTATCAAAATTCAAGATTGACAAAAATTTTTTACCTGTAATTGTCAACAACTGAAATTGAGGGGTTTGGGTTGGGGACAGACAACTCCCAAAAGAAACTAGCATATAAATCCTGATTTTGTAAACGTCTAATTGCATAGTATCACAATGAAAGTATTGCTTCTAAATAGACCATATTATTATCAAGATAAGATATAAAAGTTTAAAAAAGATAATTATTTTTTAAAATACTTATTTTAGGTGGGGACTGCAATTTGAACCATTTCTGTAGACACACACACACACACACACACACACACACACACACATACACATACACACAGAGAGAGAATGATACAGACACCCCCCCAATTAACGTTGAGTAGTGCAGCACTTCATGTTCAAAGACATTTCATGGACAACTTGTGAAATCATGTTTCCAGCGTTGTCCTTTGAGAAATAATTACCAACCCATTAAAAAAGGTGTTTTTCTTTTAGAGCCTTTTCTTAAATCTGGTAAAACATTTACATATCAATAGCTGAGCAGTTGCATCGAATTTGTACATGTGACGTACTCAAACTAGCTAACAGTGATTAAACAAATTCAGTAATTTGCATACAATTTGTTGAAAACAACAGCCTGGTATTTCCTTGTTCAAAGACTTTTGATTATGCATTCTCTTGGATAACATTGGTCTTACCGTTGCTGCCAAAGTACTGTTGCACCGAATATGCAAATCAACTGTGTACCTGTGTTTAGTAAAGAGACACGCCATCATTTATCCAGCGCGTGAGATTAAGACTGCATGTTGAACTCATTAAATATTGCCTGACTGCACATGAAGAGTGAGTTTGAACTGTTTATCGAAAGCTGAAAGGTTAAACAAGATTCCTGTTGGGACTCCCTATGAGTTTTTAATAGTACCTTTTTTTTTTTTGCGCACTTCCTATCCCCATACCACTACCATTTGTGTTATTTATATTTTATTGTATTTTAATTATGTGCGTCCATGCTTATATGTCTGCGTATGTATGTATGTTTGTTTGTGTGTGTTGCAGTAATTACCATATTCAGGGGTAAGGTGGAGGAGGTAGAACTGCCGGTGGAGAAGGTGGACATAATCATCTCCGAGTGGATGGGCTATTGCCTGTTCTACGAGTCCATGCTCAACACTGTCATCTTCGCCAGGGATAAGTGGCTGGTACGCCGTATGTGTTTGTGTGTGACTTCCAGAATTCCAAGGCAAAATAGCATACGACGCCGCTACGTGCATATTCCGTGCTGCACTTATTTCGTGATCTGTCGCAACAAATCTCATCACTTTTCCCAAAAAATGTGCCCTTTGTAGTTCTAGCAACGTCATATTCCGCATCTCTTTCCTTTGTCTTTTCACTTTGGACCACAGGATTAAAGATTTAAACTAAGCATTTTAGCAAGTTTGATAGGCTAGCAACAACCTGTTCAGACAGGCAAAGTGGAGGCAACCATTTCCCTACTGAATGGGTGAATTCAAGACAGACAATTGTGCAAAAGCTCAACACTATAATAGACATGTTCTTATAATAATAATTCTTATAATAAAATAGTTATACTTGACATAATATTATTCTTTAAAAAATAAGTGTATTTTATTATGGGCTTGAAACAAATGTACCATCTTTTTGTATATCCTGCTGGTATGTTCACTTGCATGTGCATGTGTGCATGTGAAAGTTATCAGTATCACAAGGAGAAATGATGACCTGCACATGAACTGGGGTTTGGCTATTCTCCCCATGCACAGCAGAGAAATGAGGTGTCACTGCGTGCGGGATTAACGACCTGGCATCCTTTCAACCTTCTGGTGTTTGTAACAGAAACCCGGTGGATTGATGTTCCCGGACCGAGCGACGCTCTACGTGGTTGCCATAGAAGACCGGCAGT
Source organism: Galaxias olidus (assembly GCA_026901105.3). NCBI lineage: Eukaryota > Metazoa > Chordata > Actinopteri > Galaxiiformes > Galaxiidae > Galaxias > Galaxias olidus. The sequence continues at coordinate 28,094 of JAPMUY010008046.1, forward strand.
ACAAGGACTTCAAAATCCACTGTAAGTTTGGGTGGGTCGGAGTGTGTGTGTGTGTGTGTGTGTGTGTGTGTGTGTGTGTGTGTGTGTGTGTGTGTGGCTTTGTGTTTACTTCTAGACTCTCCAGATCCAGTTGGATCTGTCTCTCCTGCCTCAGGTCAGGTTTTGAAGGCCCCCCCCCCACACACACACAACATCCACCTACACACACAGTTGACGCGCTCAACAGCAGGTGAAGTGTTTCCACTCTCCTCCCCCAGTGGGACGGTGCTTATGGACAAGTCAACAAGCCTCTCCAGCCCCTCCGAGTGGATAGTAGGGGGATTGCTCATCGCTCCACACACGGCCTGAGCCAGCGCCCGTGATCAGGAGCGCTGCCTGCGTTTGCCCAAAAGCACAACAGCGGGCCAGCAGCCCCTGCTATCCCTCCTCCTACTCGTCCTCCAGTCCTGCCAGGGTTTTCTACAGTCACACAAATAGGACAGGGGATTGGGGCTCTGTCAGGGTACAGGTCCTAAAGTCAACTTTGTGAAACCTCATTTCCTGCTTGTGTGACCTTCGAATATTCCCCCGGTAGCGTGACAAACTAAAGTGGACTGCACTGACCTGGTTTTTTGGGTAACTTTTGCTGAAGTGGATGTGGATCAGGTATGATGTGGGCCAGTGCAGCATGGGAACGGGAACCGGTCCGGTGCGCCTGCTCGTCCTACCACTCGTGACTTTACACACACGTTGTCACTTATTTATATTACGGTTATTAATGTTTTTGACAGGGTGAGTGACTGTAGGCAGACGTTATCTTCCCAGCTATGAGAGACACACGGCAAGGACAGCGAGGGGCTCTGGGTTTAGTGGCAGGGCTTAGGGGCCAGCACCGTAAACCCTGGGAGGTCAACTGATGACCTTTCGATTTGTCACTGCGCCAGCCTCCAGGCGATCCAGCTACCCTGGTGTTAGTTTCAGTCACACTAAGAAAAGCTGGAAAGACCGGAGGGTACGCTAGGTAAAGTAAAACTAAGAAAAAGTGGAAAGGCCGGAGGGTACGCTAGGTAAAGTTACAATAAGAAAAGGTAAAAAGACAGCAGGGTACGCTAGGTAAAGTTACACTAAGAAAAGACGGAAAGGCCGGAGGGTACGCTAGGTAAAGTTACACTAAGGAAAGGTAAAAAGACAGCAGGGTACGCTAGGTAAAGTTACACTAAGAAAAGAAGGAAAGGCCGGAGGGTACGCTAGGTAAAGTTACACTAAGAAAAGGTAAAAAGACAGCAGGGTACGCTAGGTAAAGTTACACTAAGAAAAGGTGGAAAGGCCGGAGGGTACGCTAGGTAAAGTTACACTAAGAAAAGGTAAAAAGGCCGGAGGGTACGCTAGGTAAAGTTACACTAAGAAAAGACGGAAAAAAGGTAAAGTAAGGTAAAAAGGCCGGAGGGTACTAGGTAAAGTTACACTAAGAAAAGACGGAAAGGCCGCAGGGTACGCTAGGTAAAGTTACACTAAGAAAAGGTAAAAAGGCCGGAGGGTACGCTAGGTAAAGTTACACTAAGAAAAGACGGAAAGGCCGCAGGGTACGCTAGGTAAAGTTACACTAAGAAAAGGTGGAAAAAAGGTGGAAAGACGGAAAGGCCGCAGGGTACGCTAGGTAAAGTTACACTAAGAAAAGGTGGAAAGGCCGCAGGGTACGCTAGGTAAAGTTACACTAAGAAAAGGTAAAAAGGCCGGAGGGTACGCTAGGTAAAGTTACACTAAGAAAAGACGGAAAGGCCGCAGGGTACGCTAGGTAAAGTTACACTAAGAAAAGACGGAAAGGCCGCAGGGTACGCTAGGTAAAGTTACACTAAGAAAAGGTGGAAAGGCCGGAGGGTACGCTAGGTAAAGTTACACTAAGAAAAGGTGGAAAGGCCGGAGGGTACGCTAGGTAAAGTTACACTAAGAAAAGGTGGAAAGACAGCAGGGTACGCTAGGTAAAGTTACACTAAGAAAAGGTGGAAAGGCCGGAGGGTACGCTAGGTAAAGTTACACTAAGAAAAGGTGGAAAGACAGCAGGGTACGCTAGGTAAAGTTACACTAAGAAAAGGTGGAAAGGCCGGAGGGTACGCTAGGTAAAGTGTGAGCACACTATTCGTTATGTGGGAGTTTCTGAACTGTTGGTCATTATTATCTCCAAAGTAGCTACACACTCGGTCAGTCCTATTGGGCAAAGACTTACACACACACACACACACACACACACACACACACACTCCATTTTAAGAAGCACAATGAATAATGCATGGTCACTTAGCCCTAAGAGATAGAGACAAAGAGAGAGAAAGAGAAAGAGAGAGAGAGAGAGCGAGAGAGCGGTACAGAGGAAGGAGGGAGAAATTGGTGCACAGAGAGATAGATAAATATAAAGGAGAAAAGGGTTAGGACAAAACATACAAAAAAATGAAAAGAGAGAGGGGAGAAAAGAGGACGACAGGCGTTAAAAAGTTCTGTTCTGTTCTGTTTATTCACCGCAGAGCTGGGGATTAGAAAACTATTATCTCAGCTGTCGACACTGAGACTTCACACTGACCCATCAGCAGGCAGCTTATTGTGACAAGTGAAACCAATAAACTGTACACAAAACGTTATTTTTCTTTTCTTTCATATCGAATGAGTTCCTTTGAAGCCCAACTTTCTCACTGGGTTCCTTGCTGCCCTAGACAGCCGCCAATCCTAATCGCCAATGAGACATGCCAAGTCCTGCATCCATCGCTGTGAAAAGACAAGTCCCTCGGATATCTCACTGTGTGCGTGCGTGTGTGTGTGTGTGTGTGTGTGTGTGTGTGTGTGTGTGTGTGTGTGTGTGTGTGTGTGTGTGTGTGCGTGCGTGCGTGCGTGCGTGCGTGCGTGCGCGCGTGCGTGCGCGTGTGTGTGTGTGTGTGTGTGTCCACAGGGTGGGAGAACGTGTATGGGTTCGACATGACATGTATCCGTAACGTGGCCATGAAGGAGCCCCTGGTGGACATTGTGGACCCCAAGCAGGTGGTGACCAACTCCTGCCTCGTCAAGGTCAGCTATTAACCCCCCCCCCTCACATTTATGCCATCACATTTATTTCTGCCTGGTCAGAGGTGGCATGTGCAAGGCATGCCTGTTTGAACATGCATGTTCGGTGTGAATATGACTGCTCACGTGTGTGACCTGAATCAGCCAGAATGAGTAAGCGACGCCCCCACAAAAGAAATCATAAAGATGTGGAATGTTCATTCACTCCATGCGAAGTCCGATGACTGATAGGGGTCAAAGTGCGCATTACTAGTAACGGAGTCTTATAGACGTGAATCACAGTATGAAGAAGAGTGTCGGCCTCAGCAGGAGACACAGAGCAGGGCTAACACCTCTCTCTGTTACACTCTGGTCAGTCTCAGGAGACACAGAGCAGGGCTAACGCCTCTCTCTGTATCACTCTTGTCAGACTCAGCAGGAGACACAGAGCATGGCTAACACCTCTCTCTGTTACACTCTGGTCAGACTCAGCAGGAGACACAGAGCAGGGCTAACACCTCTCTCTGTATCACTCTGGTAAGTCTCAGGAGACACACAGCAGGGCTAACACCTCTCTCTGTATCACTCTGGTCAGTCTCAGCAGGAGACACAGAGCAGGGCTAACGCCTCTCTCTGTAACACTCTGGTCAGTCTCAGGAGACACAGAGCACGGCTAACACCTCTCTCTGTAACACTCTGGTCAGTCACAGGAGACACAGAGCAGGGCTAACCCCTCTCTCTGTTACACTCTGGTCAGTCTCAGGAGACACAGAGCAGGGCTAACACCTCTCTCTGTAACACTCTGGTCAGTCTCAGCAGGAGACACAGAGCAGGGCTAACACCTCTCTCTGTATCACTCTGGTCAGTCTCAGCAGGAGACACAGAGCAGGGCTAACGCCTCTCTCTGTATCACTCTGGTCAGTCTCAGGAGACACAGAGCAGGCTAACGCCTCTCTCTGTATCACTCTGGTCAGTCTCAGGAGACACAGAGCAGGGCTAACCCCTCTCTCTGTAACACTCTGGTCAGTCTCAGGAGGAGAGAGAGCAGGGCTAACACCTCTCTCTGTAATACTCTGGTCAGTCTCAGGAGACACAGAGCAGGGCTAACACCTCTCTCTGTAACACTCTGGTCAGTCTCAGCAGGAGACACAGAGCAGGGCTAACACCTCTCTCTGTAACACTCTGGTCAGTCTCAGCAGGAGACAGAGCAGGCTAACACCTCTCTCTGTAATACTCTGGTCAGTCTCAGGAGACACAGAGCAGGGCTAACACCTCTCTCTGTAACACTCTGGTCAGTCTCAGGAGGAGACGATGCATGGCTAACACCTCTCTCTGTAACACTCTGGTCAGTCTCAGCAGGAGACAGAGCTGTATAACACCTCTCTCTGTACTACTCTTGACAGTCTCAGGAGACACAGAGCAGGGCTAACACCTCTCTCTGTAACACTCTGGTCAGGCTCAGGAGGAGACACAGAGCAGGGCTAACACCTCTCTCTGTAACACTCTGGTCGGCCTCAGCAGGAGACAGAGCAGGCTAACACCCCTCTCTGTAACACTCTGGTCAGGCTCAGGAGGAGAGAGAGCAGGGCTAACGCCTCTCTCTGTAACACTCTGGTCAGGCTCAGGAGGAGAGAGAGCAGGGCTAACGCCTCTCTCTGTAATACTCTTGCATGATGGCTTGACAGAGTCTAATGGACGAGGCGGACAGCGCCAGAATTGCGGAACTCTGTGTCGCCCTAACCCCTGTGGAACAGGTGCACTTTGACCCCAGCTGTGTTTAGACACAGACCAGGAGGACGCATGGACAGCATTGTTGCTAACTAGCGTACTCAACGGGCTGCCAAATTTATTAAGCCCGACCCGGTAGACTTGTGACCCGAGCCCAGCCTGAATCTGTTATCTGTATTCCCGACTGGGGCCCGACCCAACCCGAGCCTCTGTTCTGTTCTGTTTTTTGGTCCAGTGTGCCTGCATGCCCTGTATCGTTGAACGAAGCTGTCAGCAGGTAAAAGGAGCAGAGAGGAGAGGAGAGGAGACCTAGTTATTTTCTGCCTGAGATTCAGAATGGGTGGGATTGTCACGTAAAAAAGGTAATGTGGAGCCAAGTAGCCGTTGAGTGAGCAGTAAATTGTAGCGCGAATCATTTCTGCTGAATGTCAGTAAGAAGAAATAACATAGTTGCATAAAACCTGCTGTAGCAACTACACTTACAGTACGTAACTATATGAAAGCGTGCGGACGCTGAATAGCGGACAGTCAGGCAATAGAAACATGAACAGGCTACTTGCACATAATATCCTGATGGCTGCGTAATAATAGATTTTCTTTCGGCTAACATGAGTTTTCCAGAATAACAATAGGCCAGTGAAGATGGTGCTTAGTACAGTCAAACCACAGCCTGGCTGGATCTGTTCTTACCTAACAGACTTGTGTACGACATGCAGGCAGCGCAACAGAGACACTGTGCCACGCACAGAGATGTATTTATTTTTTTGCTGCAGCCCAAGGGCCCGACCCGGGAAAAACACGGATTTTCAGGCCCAACTCACTGTCGACTGCCATCAGATCACACCAACAGACACTTGAGTGAGTTTTGGTGATAAGTCGTTTGTCCGTAGTTCACTAACCACACTTCACATCATAAAACCCCAGACCTCAGTCGGTGCAGTGTTAATGAGGTCCTGACTTCCCAGCATATGTTCTGAACAGAGCAAGAATAACAGCCTGACCAAACCATCACACTTTATAGACAAAATGTCCGCCAACACAGTTATGAAATCATGACAGTATAAATATGAACCTGACAGGATGATGTCTTTTGTGTCCTCGGCCTTCTTGTCCTTCACGGTTAACGACACCACAAAGGTCAATAGTCCCGGTCTAGACTGATTGCACGGCTTGATGCGCCGACCCTGTTATGGCTCGTATTGATTAGCTGGTCCTGCCTGCCAATTACCCCCTGAAAATAGAAATAAAAAGCCATTGAAACTCTGCCTCAGAATTACAAAGTGTTATATCAGAAATATTCCTAAGGATTGTTTGTGTGGTACTGGTTCAGGGGAGGGGGGTAGGGGGGGATCCTGCAAGATAAAACTGCTGGGAGGTGAACCCCCCCCCCCCATCCCGTCACTCAAAGTTTTCACAGTGAGTGCACAGTGTATATAATTTACCATAGCAGGGGGACCTTTATGCAGATGAGCTCCTGTTGTTTAAACAGTTGAGTTTACATATGCTATGGTAATAAAAGCTGGAGAGAAAGAGTCTGTGTTTGTACCCTCAGGTAACAACACTTTGACAATGTGTTGATGCACACTGAGAAAAGAAAAACATTTTTTACCAGAGGGATTGTTTAGAAAGGACAGCGATGGTAAGGTTGACATTGTTGTTTACGTTGCCGATTCTTAACCAAGGCAATATCTTTGATGTGTATACACGGCTCTGGAAACAGAGTGACTATATACTGATGGAATATACTATATACATATACATATGTATATATACAGTGTATGTGTGTACATACACAGACTCCCGGTTGGAAAGGACAATACGTAAATGCATATGAACGTATGCCGGGGTTATCCGACCTCCACGGCACCAGGCTGTGTGTCTCCTCTGCAGCTCTAAGGAGCAGATGGCCGCGCTCCACCGCTCGCTAGTCAAACGTTAGCCTGGTCTCTGGCTCCACCACAGAGACAGGGAAAGAGAGAGAAACCCCGCCGACGCAGGCAGGCCACACGGACAGCATCTGTTCCCCTCGGCCTCTCAGCCCGACCTGGCAGCCGATACAATGTATAAAGACCGACTGGGAGCGGGGGACCTTTTAAAACAGGGTTGAAGATGTGGGTCGGGGCGAAAAAAAAGGGTCTCTTAGTTCCAGGTGGTCTCGTCAATTCTCTCTTGTCACTGCCTACTTTGAGTGAGGGGATGCTGGGTTGCTGTCTGGTCAGGTAGTGGTAGTGGTGGGGGGGGGGGGGTTCAGTGTTCAGGAGTGGTCCTATGGTGACCTCCATCTCCCCCCTGTTCTATTGGAGGTTCTGAGCTGGAACGAGCTCTTGAACTTGTTCCACCTGTGTGTTATAAAGGTTTGGTTTCACATCGTACGCTCTGTGAACTCTTGACTCAGGTGAATGGAAATGTAAAACGTTAGACCTACCCGCAGTGAAAATGTGCCATGCGTGCCATACTGTTTGGCAGCCCAAAGATGTTATGTCAATTACATTCAGCCATAGTTAGAAAACAGTACTGTTTTGTTATTGGCTTTATTGACATTGTTTTATTGAAATGGATGTTTATGTAAGTAAGATAAATGTGTGTCTCAGCCTATCAGAGCCCTGTGTTCTGTATCCACAGGAAGTGGATATCTACACAGTGAAGATCGAGGACCTCAGCTTCACCTCCGCCTTCTGCCTGCAGATCCAGAGGAATGACTACGTCCACGCGCTGTCACCTACTTCAACATCGAGTTCACCAAGTGTCACAAGAAGACCGGCTTCTCCATTAAGATGTCCGCCAGAGTATACCTGACTTTGGTTACCATGTAAACAATGTAGTGGGGGTGGGGGGTGGGGGAGCTCTGTCACTATGGAGGTTTATTCATCACATCTGTTTTGCTCTGCTCTGTTCTATGTTCTGTAATGCTCTGTTTTGTTCTGTTCGGTTCTGTTCTGGTTCTAATGAGAACAATGTAGGGGGGTGGGGGGTAGGGGATGGATATAGGTAACAGCTATGTCACTATGGAGGTTTTCACATCACATCTGTTCTCATCTACTCTCTGCTCTATTTTGTTCTGTTCGGTTCTTTTCTGGTTCTAATGAGAACAATGTAGGGGGTTGGGGGGGGGGGGGGGGTAATATAGATAACAGCTCTGATCTGTTCTGGTCTGCTCTGGTTCAGTTCCTACCTGTCCTGCCACGCGACTCATGCCTGTAATTGATGATCTCTGCTCCTCGCCGTGACAACGTTACAACGTCTCAAAGGCTTGGCCCGTGTCCCATCCTCTCTAATTGGCTCCAGTAGGAGATGACAGAGTCATTGCTGGCTGCTGATAGGTCCTCAGGAGCTCCAGCCCTGGGCCTCCTCTCTCCCAACGTCCCCCAGGGGAAGGAAGAGGAACAGGGTTAGCCGACAAAGAACAGACCCCCCCCCCAAAACCCCAAACCCATTGTTAATGAGCTCTGGGATAAGCTTAAAAGGCCTGGACTGTAACAGCTCTCAGTGGAAATCAGAGGGAGCTCAGGAGAAAAATATTACATGATGTGAAGAGAGTAGAACGAGTGTGTTTGCCCACTGTATCAATAGTTGTCTTTGACTGCCATCTAGTGGCAGCTTTGTGGAGGTTCATGATCATGCTTTTCTGTCTCTGTGAAGTGGACGCTGTGCTTCTATTTCTAAGTGGCCAGAAGCCTTTTTTGCTCAGCTTGTGATGAGTTACATGTGATCCATAGAGCCAACTGATATTTCCTCCAGGCCATGTCATGATTGGATTCCATATCAAGGATTTCTCATGTGCAGAGAGGCCACCTCAGGTAGTTTAGCTGTACCTAACTCACATAGTGGTTTGATGTTCATGTTTACCCTTCAGTAGACCACATCACATTGCCCATTACAGAGCTCTCGCTAATCTCTTGATACTTATTTCACACATAAAATACCTCACATCGATTACCCATGCAGTCTTTACGGAAACGTATAATATAGTGTGTGAGAGAAAGTTCCACACATCTCCTGCGTCAGCATACCGAACGCACTCATACCTATCGCCCCCGGCAAGGTCCTTCTGGCCACAAGGACGGCTTGTGCCCCAACGACATGGACTGGCTGCCCCCCGTCATCTCCATGGAAACTCAAAGTACTGCCTTTATACACGGACTGTACAAAGTTCTCCTCAAGACAGCCAGCAAGAATTTGTATTGACATAAGGCGCGGCCAAGCCAGCGTTTTACTGACCCCTCTTCTTCTTTTAGGGAAGGGGGGGGTCCACTATCTGCAGTGTGCAGCTGAAGATAACTCACACACACGCACACACTTCTGTCTGACAGTCTGCCGGTACGTGGCCGGACTTGATGAACACACACACACACACACACACACACACACACACACACACACATTTGTTCCTCTCTTCCACACACAACCCTCTCTGTCTGACAGACAGGCACACTGTCGGTAGCAGAGAGCATTCCCGAGTTTGGGAAGTACGTAGCTAGCGGTGCGTGGAGAATAAGGAGGAACTCAGATTAGTCAGGAGGTCGCTGCAGTCCCCTCACGAGCTTAGATAGACAGCCCCAGGAAATATCATAGATGGCCAGGTTTGAGCTGGTGCATCAACACCTATCCAAAGACTTCAGGGTTGAAAGGTTGCGTTCGATTGACATCATGGCGCCGTTGTTTGTTGTCTTTACCCCTGTGAAGTCAAGAGGAAGTTAGGATGTTTCTGAGAGGTCTCTACTGCCTTTAGCTGATGCCGGGGTCAATGTCTCCAATGTGAAAGGTCAGCTCAATGTTATTGTTAACTTCCTTTGGTGACGCAGGGTGAAAGGTTAACATTATATAGACTAACAACCTAGTGTGTGTTTGTCTATGTGTCTGCGTTTATTCTTGTGTCTGTCTCTGTGTTTACCTGTGCATGTGTGTGTTTGTGTATGTGTCTGCGTTTATTTGTTTGTCTGTCTGTGTGTTTACCTGTGTGTGTGGATGTGTGTGTGTGTGTGTGTGTGTCTGTCTGTCTGTCTGTCTGTCTGTCTGTCTGTCTGTCTGTCTGTCTGTCTGTCTGTCTGTCTGTCTGTCTGTAAGTGTGTGCGTGTGTGTGTGTGTGTGTGTGTGTGTGTGTGCGTGTGTGTGTGTGTGTGTGTGTGTGTGTGTGTGTGTGTGTGTGTGTGTGTGTGTGTGTGTGTGTGTGTATGTGTGTGTGTGTGTGTGTGTGTGTGTGTGTGTGTCCAGCCCCCGACACTCCATACACTCACTGGAAACAGACCGTGTTCTACATGGAGGACTACCTGACGGTGCGTCGAGGGGAGGAGATCATCGGCAGCATCGCCATGAAACCCAACGAGAACAACGTCGTGAGTACGCCGCTGTTACAAACCAGGAAGTGGAACTTTTTGTTTCTTCTTCTTTATTTTTACGAGATATGGTGGTCCCTCTGTTTAATCCAGGGGTTCAGGCCAACTTCAATTGCTTCTTTCCGTAAAGGTCGTTCTCTTCCTTTTGAACTCCAAAGCGATCCTATTAACTTTTGGGGTCTTGTTTGCCGCGCTCTGTCTCTTTGTTATCACAGAGAGCCGACGAGAGATCATGTTAATGCCTCTCCCGCTTTTCCAAAAACAATTGCTTGTTTCATCATCATCATCATCATCGTCATCCGCTTTGTCCGGGGTCGGGTCGCGGAGGTAGCAGTTCAAGCAGGGCATCCCAAACTTCCCTTTCCCGGTACTTGATAGTTGATAAGATACTTGAACTCCTTCACTTGGGGTAAAGACTCATTCCCTGCATTCACTGCTTGTTTGCTTGTTCTTCATGTCTTTGTGATTGAGGTCAGGGGGTGTTGCTGCGCTCTGATCACTTCCAGACACAACTACTATAACATGAAACCACTGACACTGTCCTTTTGGATAACCAGTAGCTTTCTTTCTTTCTTTCTTTCTTTCTTTCTTTCTTTCTTTCTCTCTTTCTTTCTCCCCATCTTCTCTTCCTCTCCTCTCTCTTTCTGGGGAGCGAGGCTGTGATGGAGGCCTCTCTGTGTGGCAGCACTAGTGGGGCCCCTGTAGCCCGTAGGAGACGCGCTCCGTCTTCACAGCGTTCTGTTGACAGGCTGGAATGAGAGGGGCTGACAGAGCACTCACTCACAGCACTCCCTCTACTCTCTGTCGCTACGGGGGAATTGAAATGTTTGGTTTTCTACAAAGCATATCAATCTCGATCTCGCTCGCGTCTCTCTCTCTCTCGAACATCTTGTCTTGATCAGTAGTTTCATTCTTATATCTCTAAATCCCACTCTTCTTATTACAATATTACTCCAGATATATCTCATCTCACAAAATATTTTTCTTACGTTTTCTGCCTTTTTTTCTATTCCTTTTACACACACACACACACACACACTCACACACTCTCCCTCTCTCCCTCTCTGCAGCGGGACTTAGACTTCACCTTTGAGCTGGACTTCAAAGGGCAGCTGTGCGAGGGCGGCCATCTCCACGACTACAGGATGCGCTAGCGTGCCGTGCAGCCAGCGGAGGAGAGCACCCTCCCATCCAGGCCCTACAGAGCGCACAGAGGGGCCGCTATTCAGACACACTCCTCTCAACTGCAGAGTCAAGCCGCAGTGAGAGACGGAGCAGCAGTAGGATTAGATCACGTCGGATGGATGGATATATAGTAGGTAGGTAGGTAGGTAGGTAGGTAGGTAGGTATGTATGTATGAGGGTATAAGAAAGGGTGAGTGGCTGGGTCGCAGCCCTTTCAGCCACATCAGTGTAGTTCAGCGTTTCCCAGCCTGTGAGCCGTGGCACTGTGGTGTGCCGTCAGACATCATCAGGTCTGCCGTGGACGTTTGGTCCAAGTCACATTTGGGAAAGATAAACAAATCTTTTGTATTAAGTTTGATTCAGTTTTACATCTGGGGTGTGCCTCAAAATAAATACGTTTATGCAAGTGTGCGGCGGGTTGGAGAACGTTGGGAAACGCTAAGGTAGTCACCCTGAACACGAACCAGGGCTGTTTAGACTGTTCCATAGGGCCACACTGAATGTACCACCTTAATGGTTTTCTTTGCTCTTTTATCAACGTTGCTGCTTCATTGGTTTGTGATGTATGGGGTGATGAACTGCGTGGTTGTTTTAAGTAAATTTTTGCTTCATAAATATCAGATCACATTTGGTTCTTTGGCACTTTAAAAACAAATGAGCATAGGTGTTACATGTAAGCTTGGAGCTCAGTTAATGAGCTGTGGCTAAGCTTTCCCTCTGGGGAGTGGGTTTGGGCTGACGATGACCCGGCTAGGGTTCATCAAGCCCGTCAGAGTAAAAGTTTGTACCTTTTCAAACAGGCCCTATCTTTGTGGTGTGGACAAACATTTAGTGTGTATGTATATGGGAACTGTCTGCTCTCGAGAGGTTAGATTAATACTGTCTACATGTTAATTCCCTTGAATCTGTTTACTGGATGAAAACGTCTCCTTAGCTGCTTTTGCTGTGTCGATAATGTCCGCGACGGTTTCTCAGTTAGTATGTTGTCAGAATCCATGCTTGAAGTTCTAGCCTCTGCCGGAGTTGATGGGTTCCAGCTCATCCCAACCCTTTGCCTTCACCTGTGCCCTTACTAAGGTCATTGCCAAGGCAACCACTGTTGTCAAATGAGTCCCAGTGTAAAACTGTGATGAATCCCCCCCCCGCCCCCCACAGCTTTTATGTACTGTATGCCCATATCCTTACCAAAGACATCCCGTTTGCTTTACCGACAAACCCAGCTGCTCTTAAGTAACCAACACCACAGCGTCTTTTGAGATGGGATTCCTTCCTTTTTGCAACTGGCCGCTAGAAAGTTTGGCATGCAACAGGTGACAGTGAAACTTTCACCGTTCTAAATGCAGGCTTAGCTGACCTGTTGTATAACACCGAGTCAGCTGTCTCTGTTGAGCACATATAAGCATTATTCTTTGTAACTTTGGTTTACAAACCAGTGTGTTTACTCCTTTTTAGATTAGTGATTTTAAAAATACAGAGAATCTGTAGTCTAGCCAAAAATGTTGGCAGCACTGACATTTCATTTAGTATAACAGTACTTTAATATTAATATACATACAAATATCTGTGTGAACGTACTGTGGTAGTGAAATTTAAATGCATTGAATGATTGATTTGTTTTGAAAAAATTGAAGAATTCCTAAAAATGTTTAGAATACTGCGCAAAAATAAAATTTTAATTGACAAATTACTTCCAAACATATGTTTGTGTAGATTAATTAAAGAAAATTCCAATGAAAACCATTTACATTTTAGATTTTAACTAACCACGAAATTTCAGGGGTGCGAATATTTCTGGCTACGACTGTAGAATCATGTAAAATTGTCAACAAAAAGCATGCCCTCTGCACACTGCTGTACTGGGAGTTTTGGTAAGAGTAATCCTTTAGTCACTTTCCAGCGGTTAAAATGTGTAATTTTTCCATACCAAATTCCTACTGAACTTGACTGTCATATAGTTTACCATAGAAGCAGTACAAATAAAGTATAATAATGCATTTTAGAATAGCACTACCAATTCTATATTGTTAATTTTTCATGTTGTCATGTCATAGCTAAATAAACCGTTGTCTGTCCAAAGATACACAAGGTGGCAGTGTAAGCTTGTTTTCCGCTGCATTGTTGCACTGATAGAAAGGACAATTTGTAAATATTCCACACATTTAATCTACATTTATTAATTACGCAAACATTTTTTTGAAATAGTTACAGTATCATATACATTAACAGGTCGGTGTGCATTAACTCAGCACATTAACTTGGCACAGATTTGGTGAACATGAAGTCCAAACAATCAATTATCAGCTCCGAGAATTACAGGAGTTTGAAGTAGCATGTGGCAAAGTGAAATACACAGTATAAAACATCTGACTTAGTTCATAAGTACTGTTGCTAGGGGCCTGAGGCACACAGGTGATACAAAAATGACTTTTTTAGTACATAAATACACATCAGGAAAATTACTTTTTTTTGTTCAAAGAGGACATTATTTAAAGATAAATAAAATCTGGACTAACCTTGTACCAACTGGAGCCGTCTGAAAGCCAGTCGTTGTGTTTGCAAATAAATGAAATCCTGTGAGATACAACTACAAAATGTACATTTAAAATAACACACTTCCAAAGTGAACAAACTTGACACAGCAACAACATTCTTCATGACCTACCGATAACACTGGCTAAATTACATAAACAGCCACATTGTGACAAATTGAAATGCAGTTCCTGAAATGTCTGTGAACATTTAATAAAACAACAGCTTTTCTATATAACGTGTCTGTGCTCAACAACAAAAAGCTGCCAGATGAAAATCCTAGTGGGATCATTTACCTACTATTGAAAATCAGCACGTTTTTACAATTTATCTGTGGTCTAGCAGGGGCTATTTTGCCAAATGTACAAGTTGGAATATCATTCGAAGCGACTTAAAGTCATTGCTTTAACATCCAATAGTGTTGGTGTGAAAATATTGCGACCCAAACCAACATCTAAACGAGCTGAAGTGAAAATCGACTTGTAAACAACTGAATGTTTCAATCAAGATCTACTTCTATTCAGTAAGCAAAGAACAAGTTCATCAAACGTCTATTTTAGTTTATAAAGTTACGTAGACTATCAGTTTGAAATACATTTTCATAATAAAACTAACCAAATGATACATTTTAGTGATCTGGAAAATACACAGTAAATATCTATCTATATGTATTTCTCTTCTGTAATAGTGCAATATGCATCTTTGACTGAGCTCAAACGAGTCTGTGGCACTGTTAGCACCACATCTTGCTTCAGTTTGTTGGCGTGAGGTTCAGACAAAAGCCTGGTGGTGCATTACAAACCTGATCATACATTAATGCAGAAACTACAGAGCCCGGGCTGAGTGAACGATGGAGGAACTGTGCTACATATTCAGAGGGGTGAAAGCACACTGCCCCCCAGTGGTCGAGTGTGTGAAGGCCTGCGTGAGTTAGTGAGTATACATGTGAAAGAGAAGAGAAGAGAAGAGAAGAGAAGAGAAAGAGAGAGAGAGTGAGAGAGAGAGAGAGAGAGAGAGAGAGAGAGAGAGAGAGAGCTGTTAGCAGCAGCCAGACTTCTTCTTCTGTTCTTGCTGAGTGTTGACCAACTGAACAGTCTTCTCTTTCTCTCGGTCTTCCTGCTCTTTCAGAATCCTATAAATAAACACACACACACACACACACACAATCAAACAATGTGCTTTAGTGTAAATTTAAATGATTTAGTATACAATTCTTAAAAAAAAACACAAACTGTGCCATTCGCTGATTTGCATCCTGCACATAAATGTTTTGGGTATTAAACTCTTAATTAGTGAAAGTGACTTTGAGCAGCAGGAAGTGGGAGAGTGCAGTACCCACCTGGCTAGGTGCACCATGGCCTCGGTCACGTTATGCCCTGAACACGCGCTGCACTCGTAGAACCCCAGCAGACAGTCCTGACAGAGAGACAGCTTTAGGAACACAGGCCGTGGCAACGTGATTACAGCACTGCTCCATCACCACTGCCTTCCTCTCTTCCTTTCTCAACGTCAGCTCTGAGAGGGACTGAGGACTGGACTAATGGCCCCTTGACGATGAATGGAACAAGAGTAGCTTTTACTACTACTACTACAAAAAAGGTCCTGGTAGATCTCCATGGAAACGACTTCCCGGATGAAAAGGAAGGACATAAAACGTGGTATGAGAGAGAGAGAGAGAGAGAGAGAGAGAGAGAGAGAGAGAGAGAGAGAGAGAGAGAGAGAGAGAAACCTGCCTCCCCCTGGGTCATTGTGCACACCCTTAGGCACAACCTCATTTTGCTTCTGTTATTTAGTCATAAAGAGAATGTTCTACTTTGGGACTTTGGGACCAGTCCATTAGTTAGAGCCTAGGGACTGACTGGCAGACAGACAGCTACATTAGACAGAGACAGACAGACAGACAGCTACTCTAGACGGACAGCTATGTTAGACAGAGACAGACAGACAGACAGCTACTCTAGACAGACAGCTATGTTAGACAGAGACAGACAGACAGACAGCTACTGTAGACAGACAGCTATGTTAGACAGAAACAGGCAGACAGACAGCTACTGTACAGACAGCTATGTTAGACAGAAACAGGCAGACAGACAGCTACTGTACAGACAGCTATGTCAGACAGACAGACAGACAGACATACAGCTGTGTTAGACAGACAGACAGCTACTGTAGACAGACAGCTACTGTAGACAGACACACAGACAGCTATGTAAGACAGACAGACAGACAGACAGCTACTGTAGACAGACACACAGACAGCTATGTTAGACAGACAGACAGTTGTAGACAGACACACAGACGGACAGACAGGACCCACCTTGGCTAGTTTCTCGCCCACTCCTCTCTGCACCTCCCTCTCACTCTCCACGTCGGTTTTGTTCCCCAAGAGCATGATGGGAATGTCGTCACCTGCTCCCTCCTGTAAGGTCAGAGGTGACACACACACACAGGGGGGGGGGGGGGGGTACATTACGGGAAGAGCAGAGCATATTTAGGCCCTCGGAAAACCACGTGATTCAAAAAATAACCTTTCCCGTCCTAAACCATGCCAAAGGCTTCATGATTTCAATCCATGAACAGGTGCAGTCACAAAAAAAAAGTGAATGAGGATGCAAAACAACATAACAGCTAGGGAGACATAACAACATAACAGCTAGGGAGATATAACAACATAACAGCTAGGGAGATATAACAACATAACAGCTAGGGAGATATAACAACATAACAGCTAGGGAGATATAACAACATAACAGCTAGGGAGACAAAACAACATAACAGCTAGGGAGACAAAACAACATAACAGCTAGGGAGATATAACAACATAACAACATAACAGCTAGGGAGACATAACAACATAACAGCTAGGGAGACAAAACAACATAACAGCTAGGGAGACAAAACAACATAACAGCTAGGGAGACAAAACAACATAACAGCTAGGAGATATAACAACATAACAGCTAGGGAGATATAACAACATAACAACATAACAGCTAGGGAGACAAAACAACATAACAGCTAGGGAGACAAAACAACATAACAGCTAGGGAGACAAAACAACATAACAGCTAGGGAGATATAACAACATAACAGCTAGGGAGATATAACAACATAACAGCTAGGGAGACAAAACAACATAACTGCAGCTGCTAGAGAGATATCCTTTTTATCGGTGCAGGAAATATATCATATAAATCTAGGATCCTAATAAATTGACCAACTTGATGACTATCATTGTCACCTTTGTCCAGTCGTTGTGGGTGTTGTTATGAAGTGTGTGTGTGTGTGTGTGAGTGTGAGTGGGACACACCTGTACACTGGTCAGCCACTGTCGCACGGCCGTGAACGTCAGCTCAGCCGTGATGTCATACATGACGACCACACCGTCTGCCTTGCGAAAAAACTGTTTGGTGATGCTGCGGTACCTGTCCGGCCAGAGGAAGAGGAGGAGGAGGAGGAGGAGGAGGAGATGACAAACGGGAGAACAAAATATATCAAGGACAGGCACAAAAGTAGGAACTCAAATTAAACCATTTAGTTTTCCTATTGAGGTTTTTTGCAGGATTTTTTCTTCTTATGTTGCTCCTCAAACATATTTAATAACTATCTAGACGGTAAATGTTGGCACCACAATTCAATGTTGTGACTGAAAGGAGAAAACCTGTTGAGGTAGCAGTTCTTGGTAAAAAATTATTAAATATAAAATGTAAATAAATATAAATATATTGTTGTTCTGAAAGTTCCCTGCTGTGTTTCAATGTGTAATTCTCCTCTGATAACTTCTGTTTGTTCTTTATTCAATACAACAAATATGAGGAAGTCTGTCCGTCATTTCAAGACTTCCTTGTGTGGCGTGAGCTCTCACCTTTCCTGTCCTGCAGTGTCCCACATCTGCAGCGCCACCTGGCTGCCATCCACGGTTATTGTCTTGACGCTGTAGTCTATGCCTGGGAATGGAGAATACAGCACGAAAAATAGCAAAACAACCTGGCATTTTGCCTACACTACTATGGCTAATCAATTATAGTCCACTTTGCAGAGGCTCATAGCGACCAACAATCTAGCTTTAAGGCATTAGTCTGGAAAAGAGACCTGGTTTGGGCGTGGGTTAGGCACGGCCTGTGTTACAGGAAGCATTCCTTAGTAAACAAAGGTTATCGAGCATTAACAAATGAAACCCAATAGACTATCACAGTGTCTGTCACTTCAGTGTGCCAGAGGGTCTGGTGGGTGTAGGGCACTTCAGAGTGCCAGAGGGTCTGGTGGGTTAGGGCACTTCAGAGGGTCTGGTGGGTTTAGGGCACTTCAGAGGGTCTGGTGGGTGTAGGGCACTTCAGAGGGTCTGGTGGGTTTAGGGCACTTCAGTGTGCCAGAGGGTCTGGTGGGTTTAGGGCACTTCAGAGGGTCTGGTGGGTGTAGGGCACTTCAGAGGGTCTGGTGGGTTTAGGGCACTTCAGAGGGTCTGGTGGGTGTAGGGCACTTCAGAGGGTCTGGTGGGTTTAGGGCACTTCAGAGGGTCTGGTGGGTGTAGGAGCACTTCAGAGAGGGTCTGGTGGGTTTAGGGCACTTCAGTGTGCCAGAGGGTCTGGTGGGTTTAGGGCACTTCAGAGGGTCTGGTGGGTTTAGGGCACTTCAGAGGGTCTGGTGGGTTTAGGGCACTTCAGAGGGTCTGGTGGGTTTAGGGCACTTCAGAGGGTCTGGTGGGTTTAGGGCACTCCAGAGGGTCTGGTGGGTTTAGGGCACTTCAGAGGGTCTGGTGGGTGTAGGGCACTTCAGAGGGTCTGGTGGGTTTAGGGCACTTCAGTGTGCCAGAGGGTCTGGTGGGTTTAGGGCACTTCAGAGGGTCTGGTGGGTTTAGGGCACTTCAGAGGGTCTGGTGGGTTTAGGGCACTTCAGAGGGTCTGGTGGGTGTAGGGCACTTCAGAGGGTCTGGTGGGTTTAGGGCACTTCAGAGGGTCTGGTGGGTTTAGGGCACTTCAGAGGGTCTGGTGGGTGTAGGGCACTTCAGAGGGTCTGGTGGGTTTAGGGCACTTCAGAGGGTATGGTGGGTGTAGGGCACTTCAGTGGGTCTGGTGGGTTTAGGGCACTTCAGAGGGTCTGGTGGGTTTAGGGCACTTCAGAGGGTCTGGTGGGTGTAGGGCACTTCAGAGGGTCTGGTGGGTTTAGGGCACTTCAGTGTGCCAGAGGGTCTGGTGGGTTTAGGGTACTTCAGAGGGTCTGGTGGGTTTAGGGCACTTCAGAGGGTCTGGTGGGTGTAGGGCAGAGGGTCTGGTGGGTTTAGGGCACTTCAGAGGGTCTGGTGGGTTTAGGCACTTCAGAGGGTCTGGTGGGTGTAGGGCACTTCAGAGGGTCTGGTGGGTTTAGGGCACTTCAGAGGGTCTGGTGGGTGTAGGGCACTGGGTCTGGTGGGTTTAGCACTTCAGAGGGTCTGGTGGGTTTAGGGCACTTCAGAGGGTCTGGTGGGTTTAGGGCACTTCAGAGGGTCTGGTGGGTTTAGGGCACTTCAGTGGGTCTGGTGGGTTTAGGGCACTTCAGAGGGTCTGGTGGGTTTAGGGCACTTCAGAGGGTCTGGTGGGTTTAGGGCACTTCAGTGGGTCTGGTGGGTTTAGGGCACTTCAGAGGGTCTGGTGGGTTTAGGGCACTTCAGAGGGTCTGGTGGGTTTAGGGCACTTCAGAGGGTCTGGTGGGTGTAGGGCACTTCAGAGGGTCTGGTGGGTTTAGGGCACTTCAGAGGGTCTGGTGGGTTTAGGGCACTTCAGAGGGTCTGGTGGGTTTAGGCACTTCAGTGGGTCTGGTGGGTTTAGGGCACTTCAGAGGGTCTGGTGGGTTTAGGGCACTTCAGAGGGTTTGGTGGGTTTAGGGCACTTCAGAGGGTCTGGTGGGTTTAGGGCACTTCAGAGGGTCTGGTGGGTTTAGGGCACTTCAGAGGGTCTGGTGGGTTTAGGGCACTTCAGAGGGTCTGGTGGGTTTAGGGCACTTCAGAGGGTCTGGTGGGTTTAGGGCACTTCAGAGGGTCTGGTGGGTTTAGGGCACTTCAGTGGGTCTGGTGGGTTTAGGGCACTTCAGTGGGTCTGGTGGGTTTAGGGCACTTCAGAGGGTCTGGTGGGTTTAGGGCACTTCAGAGGGTCTGGTGGGTTTAGGGCACTTCAGTGGGTCTGGTGGGTTTAGGGCACTTCAGTGGGTCTGGTGGGTTTAGGGCACTTCAGAGGGTCTGGTGGGTTTAGGGCACTTCAGAGGGTCTGGTGGGTTTAGGGCACTTCAGAGGGTCTGGTGGGTTTAGGGCACTTCAGAGGGTCTGGTGGGTTTAGGGCACTTCAGAGGGTCTGGTGGGTTTAGGGCACTTCAGTGGGTCTGGTGGGTTTAGGGCACTTCAGTGGGTCTGGTGGGTTTAGGGCACTTCAGAGGGTCTGGTGGGTTTAGGGCACTTCAGAGGGTCTGGTGGGTTTAGGGCACTTCAGAGGGTCTGGTGGGTTTAGGGCACTTCAGAGGGTCTGGTGGGTTTAGGGCAGACGTCATGGGTAGTCATACTAAACATAATTTGCAGCATGACACTGGAGGGTGGGAAGGGACATTGAGGGCATTCAATTCTAGGCTTTTTCACCTACATTTCTGAGGTGTCACTCCTCTGATTCAAGCCGGTGCTCTGTCGACACCAGTAATCATCTGGCCACAGTGTCAAACGAAACAGTTATTTTTAAGTGCTGAGTTGCTCGGGGAGGAGTGTGAGAGCTATACCACCACAGAGCCAGTTCTACTCCACAGGAAGTGGCTGTGGGTGTGTGTGTGTGTGTTGAAACTAACCGACTGTGGCGGAAGTGCCAGGGTAGAAGCAGTCGTCACAGAAGCGTCGGAGCAGCGAGGTCTTGCCCACGCTGGAGTTTCCCACCAGAACGATCTTAAAGAGCCGGTCAGGGGTCGGTGCGCCCCCCTCCTCCTGGGAACGCACAGTCAAAAACTCTAAAGTTAGCTAGTTAGGTGATGATGAGGATTTTAGGACATCTAAAAAGAAGATCTATTAAAACACAACGTGCGAGAGCAGTGGGCTGTGTCCTAGGTCAAACATAGGCTAACACAGCCAGGCTTGCATGCAAAGGCTAACACAGCCAGACTAGCATGCATGTACGGTAATGTTGAGGGCTAGCATGCGCAGGCTAACGTTGCAACTATTACATTTTTAGGCTCTAAATAGCCCAGGCTAAAGAGGCTGATAGCACACTATCATTAACAGTGAGTGAGACAGGAAAGAAGTGACAGCAAATAACAGACCCATACCTATAAACCCTGTGTATTGGCAAGAGCATAGCTAAATAATCAAATGTCACAGGGAAACTGGCACCACTTTGGAAAGAACTTCTAGTCTAGTAAATGTACTGAGAAGGATATTACTCAACAGTGAGAGACAGTGAGGTAAACGGGAAGCTCTGCAAGCACATAGTGTACAGAGGAATACTAGAGACTGTAGGGAGACAGACAGACAGACAGAAGAATACTAGAGACTGACAGACAGACAGACAGACAGACAGAGGAATACTAGAGACTGTAGGGAGACAGACAGACAGAGGAATACTAGAGACAGACAGAAGAATACTAGAGACTGACAGACAGACAGACAGAGGAATACTAGAGACTGACAGACAGACAGACAGACAGAGACAGACAGACAGACAGACAGACAGACAGACAGACAGACAGAGGAATACTAGAGACAGACAGACAGAGGAATACTAGAGACTGTAGGGAGACAGACAGACAGAGACAGAGGAATACTAGAGACTGTAGGGAGACAGACAGAGGAATACTAGAGACAGACAGACAGACAGACAGACAGACAGACAGACAGAGGAATACTAGAGACAGACAGACAGACAGACAGAGGACTACTAGAGACTGTAGGGAGACAGACAGACAGAGACAGAGGAATACTAGAGACTGTAGGGAGACAGACAGACAGACAGACAGACAGACAGACAGACAGACAGAGAGGACTACTAGAGACTGTAGGGAGACAGACAGACCGAGGAATACTAGAGACAGACTGACAGACAGACAGACAGACAGACAGACAGACAGACAGACAGACAGACAGACAGACAGACAGACAGACAGACAGACAGACAGACAGAGGAATACTAGAGACTGTAGGGAGGGAGAAAAACAGACACTAACTACAGACAAACAGACAGAGTAATACAGAGACTGTAGGGAGACAGACAGATAGACAGAAACTAACTACAGACAGGCAGACAGACAGACAGACACAGACACTAACTACAGACAGACAGACAGACAAATACTAGAGACTGTAGGTGAGACAGACAGACAGACAGACAGACAGACAGACAGACAGACAGACAGACAGACAGACAGACAGACAGAGGGGACAAGCTGAGTTCCTTCAGACTCTCTCTCTCTCTCTCTCTATCTGAGAAACACAGCACCTGTCCTGACTTTCCTATCTGTGAAATGACAGAGCTCAGGGAACACACTGTCCTGTGTGGAGCACTGACTAAACACACAGCATGGCTCTCTCACACTCTCTAGCCGAGGAAACAGGTTACAAGCCAAACAGGTCTGTGGGACACACGATCTTGGGAGAGAAACTAGGCAGGGTCACTGGGAAATGTAACTTTTCCAGGGCCCTTACACAATGTTTATTGTAATTGTAATATATACTGGGGGGGGGGCTCAGTGTTTTGCTTCAGAGGGAAGTAAACGAGGATGCGCTCATGGCCTCGTGCTAAACCAGCTGACTCGCTTAACCACATTGTGCCTTGAGCGCAGTCAAAAAAACAACAACTAAAAAGCGCTGAGTCGCTGTGGAGGGCCCCGGCAGTGCTAGCAACATACTGGAGCAATAACATACTGGAGGGCCCCGGCAGTGCTAGCAACATACTGGAGCAATAACATACTGGAGGGCCCCGGCAGTGCTAGCAACATACTGGAGCAGAGACAACATCGGTGGGCTTACTGCGTGGACCGTCTCCTTGCCGACCGGCTGCCCCCTGGGGGAGAAAGGCGGCGCCCCGTCCTCCATCCCTCCCCTCTGCTCCTCTGGCCGTTTGCTGGAGGAAGCCGAAGGATAGATACTGCTCATCTCCAGGTCCATCTTCTTCTCCTCCTCCTCCTCCTCCTCGGCCTCCTCCCCTTCGCTCCAGCCGGGGAGCTGTGGGTCCTGGGTCTGCAGCAGCTGGGGGAGGTGGTCCTCCTCGATGGAGATGATCCTCCGGAGGTGGCGTCCCTGCAGGGGCCGGACGTCCCCCTCGCCCTCCGGTGGTCCGGTGGAGGTGTGCGGCCCCGAGCCGTTGACCCCGGCTGGGTTGAGGCTCCGCGGGTGTTGCTGGGGAAACTCCTCCTCGTCCTGGCTGGAGGAGGGGAATAACAGTGTTTATAGACTACATGGACACTTTCATAAGTTGTTTTAAGCAACTGTACGTAACTTTTTTGTATTAACGTATTATCAATACGTTTCTTCTGATTGCACTTTGTGATGTTTATGGGAGAATGAAAAAAATCACTGTTCATATCAGTCCTCTTGAAGTCTCAATATGTAACACTCATTTTGTCTGCCACCGGGTTTGATCTCCCATGAAACTGGGACGGATTGCTTTATGGCACAGGGAAGTGTGTCACTAAAACAGGAAGAGATGCCCATACTTGGAGTATAGTCGTTGATCGTGCTAGTGATCATCCTGCACGTCTTCTTTGTGACGGTTAGGAAAAATAAATACAACAAGCAAACGGCAGCGGTCGCCAAAATCCCCCCCTAGAGTGATATTGCCTATAGCAGCTTAATAAATGTATTAAACATGTTTTACTAATCAGTAATACATAAGTTTGTAAAAAACTGTTTACATTTAAAGTGGTAGATATATGTACACGGGTCAATACATGAGATGAGTAGTCTGGTAGACTAGCCACTCTAGTGCACACTGGAACCAAGCTTAGATCTCCTCCATCACATAGCCAGTCCTTCTTTAATTAGCCACTTTACATAAACATTTATTGCCATTCTAAGAAGGTTAACTGGTGTTCATTAGACTGCGGTCCTAGCACAGACAGCCTCGTGCTCTCAGATCACAGCGGCAGAGACGTAGACGGCCATTATACCGTGCCATTTGAAAGCATGTTTCTAATCCAATGGTTCACCTTTTGAACACACTCCGGTCCGTGTGTTGTAACGGTGGCCTCTGGTTCCAAGCAGCCGTTTTCAGGGAACTCTTTGGTCTCTGTAGGATCAAAGAATCAAATACGCTCATATCTTACTGTGACATAAAAATAAAATAATAAATGACATGCTTTATTATGTTTTCACTTTTATACAGTCTAGATTGTATAAGTGTATTCAGATTTCAATATTGTAACATGTCTCATTCCCTCTGCTGGGACTGAGTGCTCCATTTCCTACCCATTTAATTTGACTAAGGAACACTTTAACCTTGTTGGGCCCTCAGATACCATTTGTCCAAAGAGAGGCTTATTTGTTATTGACATGTTTAGTTTTCCACATCCCATGCTAACCATCCAATGGGGAAAAAGACTTTGGCTAGTGTTATGCTTCTGTGTGAGGTTAATTACTAACCTGAAAGCATATATCACGCTCATCTCGTAAATGTTTGTTCATTTCCCTATAAAACAATAAAAAGAGACCGATTAATTTACAACCGACATCCAGAATATTTTCTGCTTTGAGACTATCTTGCCCGTGTTACGTTCTGTCTTCTGCAGTCTGAACTAAAGCAACGCTGACACGAATGTAATCTACCGCTGTTTCAGAGAGGTAACTCTACAGTCTACGTAGAGAACTGATTCCCCACTCCGTTACTGTGAAGATTGGCTTATTGAACAATGACTAACTACCACAGCAGCACTCCATGTATTTATGTACTTATTGATACCTGTGTTTGATTATTATGTTTACATTCCAGAGCTCTGAACATTCTTTCCATTTACTATCAACGGTGACCTTGGCTAAATGAATTCAGCGACGTGCAGCTGTGGTGTGTGTGTGTTTCGTCTCTATCTCCATATCTCCTCTCCCAGCACACCTCAGCAGGTCGAGCTGCTTCAGCAGACTGGACCTCTCCCTCTGGAGCCCCTCTGTCACCCGGTACATCTCCCTGTGTCAGACACACACACACACACACACACACACACACACACACACACACACACACACACACACACACACACACACACACACACACACACACACGATAAGAGAGGACTGTGTGATTAAGCATAAACAAACTGAATAGCATTGCTTTAATGCAGTGTTTCTCAAATGAGGGGTCGCGACCCAAAAGTGGATCGCGGACTCGTTCTGAATGGGTCGTGATTGTAGTAAAAAAACAGCAATTTTTATTCTCTATTTTTGAACTACAAAAGCCAACTCTATAATTGTATAAGGGGTGGAAGTAACAACAATTAAATGATAAAAACGGAATGGATTTTCATCTTCCGTTCTCATAATTGAATTTTAGGAGATCAGCTTGACGTCACAGCCCAAAAACCACTGCTCTACTGCATGGCCAGAGTAGCAAGGCCCAGGCACACAAGATAATGAAACACTATCCTAACGGGCTCAGTCAAAAGAGAAAATAGCAACTACTACAAACATTTATTGACGACATTAGACTGTAAAGACGCACATTACAAAGTAAGGAGCATTTGCTGCACAGACATAGATTAAGGACCAAATACACTAACACTACAGACTGTATAGACAAAGACTACATGGGCCAAATATACATACTAGCACTACAGACTGTATAGACAAGGACTACAAGGACCAAATATACATACTAGCACTACAGACTGTATAGACAAGGACTACAAGGACCAAATGTACTAACACTACAGACTGTGACTGACAATGACCACAAGGGCCAGAAAGCCGCAGCACAAATTACCATAAAGACTGCCTCACCCACATCTCCCTCTGGTCCTGCAGGACTACAGACTGTACAGGCAACGAGCATGCAGACCAATGGGGCACTGCGTCCAGCCCACACCACTCACATCTCCCTCTGGTCCTGCAGGACTACAGACTGTACAGGCAACGAGCATGCAGACCAACGGGGCACTGCGTCCAGCCCACACCACTCACATCTCCCTCTGGTCCTGTAGGACTACAGACAACGAGCATGCAGACCAACGGGGCACTGCGTCCAGCCCACACCACTCACATCTCCCTCTGGTCCTGTAGGCGCGCCGCCTGCTCCTGCAGCAGGGCTAGCTGGTCCTGGGCCAGCTGCAGCTCCTGGCCGCTGTGCTCCAGCTCTTTGGCTAGCTCCTCGTTGGTTTGCTTCAGCTTCACGTTCTCTACCTTGGTGACGTGCTGCTCACTGTGCAGGTCCCGACACTGACGCTCCAGCTGGGAGAGAGAGGGGGGGGGGGGGGGGCATTGGGGGTTAAGGGTGCGGGGGGTTTGGGGGGGGGGAGATGTGATGTGGCATTAAGGGTTAGGGCTTGGTTACTAAAAACGCGTCAAGCGTTGGAAAAGTGTGTAACAGGAATTACACAGGAGTGACATAAAAAGTAAGCATTAAAGTAAAGCTGAATGTGTGAACAGTGATACATTCACAGCTGGGTAAGACATTTTGAAAATGGACAGTTAACAAAGCAACCGCACAGACAGCAACAACATCCATAAATACCATACACTTTCATTTCCCTGGGATAATAGTCTCATAAAAAATGACAGAAACCCATACGATAATAATGCAGGCGTGGCTAGATACCATCAGCGTGGCTTGTTAATATTTTCTTCTTCTTCTTCTTCGAGAGAGAAACGAACACCGTAATTACTCGCCGGTCAAAAAGAACCGGGGTTATACAAGAATAACAGATTAGACCAAAGGCAGATAACCAGGTACTCCAGCGCCATGCTTCTAAATATAGTCCCAGCAGGCCTGTGTGCTAACCACAACCCTGGCATGAAACACAATGGTGGAGAGGGGGACTGGAGTGCCAGGCTGATGAGTCTACGCCAGCCTCGCTCCAACGGTTTCTGGCAAGCTGTTGGACGGAGGTGAAGAATTATTATTTCTGACGACGCGGTAAATACACGTGTGAAAGAGCATTAGAGAGTCGGCCTCCGACTTGTCAGGCCGCCGCAGAAGAAGAAAAGGAAATGAAGTTACTGATTTAATCTTCAATTTGGTAATTAGTGGTGAAAGCTTGTCAGCGGGGCCGATTAACACTGCTTCATTTCCATTAAGGCACAAGCTGCAGAGCGAGACACAGGCGCGGCTGAGATGCTCGGAGATAATCAGATGTTCTCGGAGACAGCTCGTAACACACTTGTCTGAAAAACGTAGCACTAATCTAAGGTGCTTGTTGGAAAACCTCCATTAATGACTGCAATGCAAGCACTTCACTGGGAGGACTCTATCTGCATGGACTTCACTGGGAGGACTCTATCTGCATGGACTTCACTGGGAGGACTCTATCTGCATGCACTTCACTGGGAGGACTCTATCTGCATGGACTTCACTGGGAGGACTCTATCTGCATGGACTTCACTGCGAGGACTCTATCTGCATGCACTTCTGCGTGCACTTCACTGGGAGGACTCTATCTGCGTGCACTTCACTGGGAGGACTCTATCTGCATGCACTTCACTGGGAGGACTCTATCTGCATGCGCTTCACTGGGAGGACTCTATCTGCATGGACTTCACTGGGGGGACTCTATCTGCATGCACTTCACTGGGAGGACTCTATCTGCATGCACTTCACTGGGAGGACTCTATCTGCATGGACTTCACTGGGAGGACTCTATCTGCATGCACTTCACTGGGAGGACTATCTGCATGGACTTCCCTTCTGAAGTGGTGCCATGGCTGAATACAGGGCTCTTTACAAACACTTGGATCTTTCCACTGCAAACACACACACACACACACACACACACACACACACACACACACCCCTATTACATAAAGACTACCCTTACATTTATCAATGTTCAATAGAGAAAACAAACGATTTAGTTAGTTTGAGACTGAACAGTGAACACATTGAATGCCATTCTTCACAGGAGAACAGTATTAGCTTCATGGAATTACAGAAAAGTTTTTTTATTCATTATTATCAAAAGCTCACTCTGACTCTCTACAGAACAGAGCACTTTGGCTGACAGATTAACCACTGAGAATTGTCCTATCTCCATGACCTTTCACAACACACACCCACATATTAGCCAGCTACCGCAAACCCCGACATCGCAAAGCTCGTAGTTATTTCCAGAATGCTCTGCAAATACAAATAAGACAACTGTGTTGCTGCACCGTTGGCCAACACCATGACGTTGCTGCTGGGCTTTTGATTGGGCGGCGCTTGTTTAAAGTGAGGCTTTGATGCTCACCCTCTTCTGTTTCTGGAAGATCTGCTCCAGCTCCTTCTCCTTACTGGAGAGCTGAAGCTCCAAGTCCTGGCTGTGCGACAGGAACCGCTCAGAGTCCTTCAGAAAGGAAGGGGGAGGGAGAGAGAGAGAGAGCGAGAGAGCGAGAGAGAGAGAGACAAAGGGAAAACAAAAAGGAAAATAAATAAGGTGATGCTGTATGAAAGAGATGCCCAAAAAGGTTCATCAGTAAACAAACTGTAAAGATGAATATATTTAGGAGAAAGGATTTGTTTGCCTTGAAGGAGCAGACAACAGCTACTTGATTTACAGGGAATCATTTACAGGGAAAGCTGACTGACTTTTTACAGACAGAAATCTCTGTGCCTGCTTTCCAGGCTTGTACCTGCAGGAGAATCCTGTCCTTCTCATTCTTAATCTGCAGCTCCATCTCCTCATAGAGACGCTGGATCTCATTATCATGGGTTGCCGCTTTCCTGTCACACACACACACACACACACACACACACACACACACTTTGGACTTAATATGAATAATCAAAAATAAAATTAAATGTTTTAAAATATTTACTAATTTAATATAATACACATGGCCAAGTTCAGAACTGCCTTAATCACAATCTCTCAATAGTTTGAACTCAAGTGTTCTAGACATTATCAGACTATTATGAGACCATTCTTATATTGTACTGCTTTCAGTTTCTGCACAGTCCAATAACACAGTACCTTTATCATACGCAGGGAGTTCATGTTCTTGCCTTTAGTAATATGAGACACGTGAAGTCGTGGTGATTGAATATCTCTACTATTGTTTACAACGGGAAAGGCCTAAGGCGTTGTCACGGAGACGAGGTCATTTAACACTATTTGAGGAAACCATGCATTAAAAATGTTTGAACATGCCCATACATTTAGAATTTACATAGTACAACTTTCCCTTATTTTACCCATAGACTAACTATCCCTTTGCGTGTGTACTTTATGTGGGGCCAACTCAGCTGAAAGAGAAACGGTACTATTCACATTTGGCACAAAGTACTGCATTTATTTTAAGCTGCCAAAAAATCACGAGATTAACCTGTTGACATAACATGCTACACTAGCAATGATATTTGTGCTGTTTACCGCTATGGGAGAGCTTTTACCTTTTGAGGGCGCTCTCCATCTCTATCTTCTCCTGATTGGCCTCTTTGATCTGGTACGTCACCCTGGCCAGGAACTCCTCAAAGTTGGACAGGAGGTGAGGTTCGTCCCGGCGGAGCTGAGCCCACAGGCTCCGCACCTCACTGGGGCTGTTGGGATGAGGAGGAAGCAGAGTTTAGTTTCACTGTGCTTGTGGTTGATGGGTGGTGTAAGCTCTGGCAGAATAACATGCAGTAAATCAAACAGTTCATCTGTAGAACAGGGAGGACCAGCATGGGGAGTCAATAGGATTGTACATTTGGTAAAAAGCCGTGGTATTCTGTTCAAACAGTAAAAACGAAACAGAACAAAGGTCACAAACTAGTGTGTTCACACACACACACACACACACACACACACACACACACACACACACACACACACACACACACACACACACACACACACACACACACACACACACACACACACACACACACACACACACACACACAGAGATACATTCACACAAGACTATTAAGATAATAGCAAATACAAGCAACTGTAATGTTGGGAGGCAGGAGGCAAGAGGCAGGCTAGCTAAAACAACAAGTGTTCTTGTTTTATTCAAGTCAAAAAAGTCATATGACAATTAGATATACTGTATAACACAAAACTAATTTGATCAGCTTCTAGTCAAATACAATGAAGTTTGAGTGAGGTCAATTGTCTTCATTCATCACATAAAAATCTGCAGTCAATTCAGCCAGTTCACTACTTCTGCTCACTCTAGGTAACTAACCAATCAAATTCTCACATAATATAGGTCAACATTGCTCAACTTTAGAGATGGCACCAGATGTGGTCCAATGCGCACAGTGATCTAATCTTAATTGTCGGCGCCCTATCCCGGTCTGAGCAGAGGGAGGGGACAGTCAATAGGATGTGCCTCTCCACGGTGACGTGCAATTCCATTACTGTTGGCTTTTATTGAGCCGCTGCTGTTTGCTAAAGGTGAATGTAGTCATGCATTGATACGGGCCCGGCTCTCCCTCCTCGATCCCCTCTAAGCCAGGAGCTCAGAAGGCCAGTGCCTGACCCACGCCTGAGTTACCACGCCCAGATAAGGTGAGATAAGACTCTCAAAAAAAAAAGGTCTCTATTGAAAGATAAATATTTCAAATGGTAAATTGGCGGCAATTCCCTCAACAAAAAACAAAGACTAACCCTAAAGAAAGAAACACATCAAGGCAAACGACAGTTTGCTGCCAAGTGGCTTATTTCATGTGGGCAGAGCGCGTAGCGGAGGGGAAGTGTTTGGTTGCAGGGTTTGTTTAGTGCAGCTGACTCCAGTCTCACACGAGTACCGCTGTGATGGGACGTGCTGAACACTGAACAAACAATCAGACAGAAAGATACACAACGTTCTAGCTCAATACACACACACAAACATACCCACACGTACAACTGGTTAAAAACCCCAGTGCAGAACATGCAGATTTTAAAACCCCATCCCACTACTGAAGTCCATTTAAATACCCTATTGCCCTCGTCTGTACATCTTAACTCATGAGAGCGATCGGGAAACTAAAATATCTGAAAAAATAAAATAAAATAAAAATATCAACACACATAGTAAGATTCGACCCACAATCCCACTCACTGCTCAAAGACATTGCTGGCACCCAGACTGTCCATCAGCATACAGAAGTGCTTCTCCTCCTCATCCTCGCTGCCCGTCAACCTCTCCTCCCACTGGTTTTGGTACAGGGCCTCCGGGGAGCTTTTGCAGGGGCTGGCCAGCTCGCCCTCCCTGACCGAGAAGGTCCGGCCGAACAAAAATTCACCTGGAGAAGCAAAGCGGATGGAAAACCTTTAATGGTGACTGGTGAAGAGCTGTCCGCCAACTGTCTATTTGAAAAATATAATTATTAATAATGAATTAATAATAATTAATACATTGAATTATTTGGCCAATAATTGGTTGATTACAAGAAGTACCCACACTTTATAGTCAAGTCACTGAAAAACAAACGACTATGAAAAACAGTGACAGAGACAAGGTAGGCAAAGTATTACACTGCTACGAAAGCTTCTGCTAAATCACAGGAAAAGAACGAAAAGCCAAACGCACTAAAGCCAGACGAGAACTCCTCCAGCGTGAGGTATCCGTTGCCGTCTGAGTCAAGAGTGTCGAAGACGTTCTCCAGGTCCTCAGCACTAAGAGGCAGCTCTCCATTCAGCCTCTGTGGGGGAGAGAGACCACACCACAGAACACACACTAGTGACAAAGAGATACCAGCATATGACACCTTGTTCAGAGATAAATACTGGGAATAACCACTCTTAAGATGGGTCGTCAATACAACAACAACAACAACAACAACAACAACTTTGGATTTGGACGGTTTGTGTGATCTAATATTCACCTCAATCCAACAAGACAATGGTGTTGTTTGACGGTTTTATTTAAAAAAAAAAAGATGTGTACAGTGAAGTAATAAGTGATGGAGCTTTGAAGGCGAGTTGTAAAGGTTGTGTGGCCAGTGTTTACACAGAACCAACAATAGCATTCAGAGTGATCCCCCAAAGAAATAAGGTGTGTGCTTCTCTTAGCAGAATTTACAAGGAGTAAGGAGCCAAGCACTATCTCCTCAGAACACATCGCTTATGTCAGCACAGTGTGGACACAGAAAAACACACACCCTGTAACAGCTTTAGCATTTTAACATACACCCAGTTTACAGTGGTGTGAAAAACCAGTTATCACCCAACAAAACAAAATGACATCTGGAGATGAACTAAAACTGTGGATATAGCTGCAGACATCTATAGACGCTTTAGACTGATGAGAGCAGCCTACACAACCTGTGATGAGATACTGATTTATAAAAACACAGTCACATGAAAATAAACAAAATACACACAACTTTAGTTTTCTCCATCCGATGTCATGGAGACCCTTCATAGTAGTAAGCACAACCGCTAGGTGCATTTCAAACTGCACTTGATGTTGCTGTGGACCATAGTTATCTTAAGAGCTATTGCAAAAATTAAAAGAAGAAACCAAAACGCTCGGCTAATAAGCATATGATATGTGATTATAAAGGAGACGAGACGTGTGCATTCGGTACGACAAAAACAAAAATCGATTGTGCTACTTTCACGACCGGGGCTAAGCGAGAAAAGGATCAAAGGCACACAGCTCCCAGAGACCCTCGTGGAAGCGTGGGACTTCGAGGGGCTTCATCAAAGGACCTCTCTGCTGCAGATGAATATCTGAGAGGCAGGTGAATCTGCACAACAATGCCGGTGGATTGGCCGGGTGACAAAGCTTGGGCCGGCTGGCGCTGAGGCTTCCTCTCCTTGTTCCTTTCTCCATGCCTTCCTGAATCTCCTGTGTGCGTTGTTCAGCGTGTGTTCAATGAGAACGTATAGCCCCTGTTGTCCATGCATTGAATTAGCAGATGTTATGTGCTCAAGTCCATGCATTGAATTAGCAGATGTTATGTGCTCAAGTCCATGCATTGAATAAGCAGATGTTATGTGCTCAAGTCCATGCATTGAATTAGCAGATGTTATGTGCTCAAGTCTAACCGAGGGTTTGATTGAAGACCAGCTCCTCCAGAGGGCACTGGCCTTTTAAAAGACTACTGGTCTGGAAGAAAACAGTCCTCGAGTTAATTTACAATGTTAGCAGGTGGTTAGAATGTATGCAGAATTAATCCTAACACAAACATTGGCAAAGGAAATATAACTGGTTTGTCAATGGACCCTCCGATACCAACCACTACCTAAGACTAGAGTCCTGTCCAAAAACTTTCACAGAATACTTATACCCAGGCAACAGCATGTTCCTGGCTTAGTATAAACAGATGATAGCAATGAAGGAATTAAGTGAAACCGTCATACATTCAGCCCTTATCAAACGAGCAGGCCATGGTGGCGCCAATCATATTCTCGATGATTACGATGATTATGTCACTGCAATATCTAATATGGCAATCAACAAACAATAATTACGCAAATCATTATATAGAAATATGATCATTTCAACACTTGCAAAGAGGAATAGTTGGAACATAATGCTACTGAGATGACATCTAGATGGGCTAAGGGCCTTGACGCATGAGCAAAAGATAGAGGTGAGTAACTAGTCCAGAGCTGTCTGTCTTTGAGATGAACGCTGACCAGTGGGAAAACATCCTAATCAATAGAAACAATATACGCGTGGCTGGTGGTTACAAATAATAATAAAGCATTATTAAAAAACATAGAATTTGTTCGGGAATTGTCCATCTAATTTCATGTGAACTTAAATTAAATAAAAAATGTCGCTACAGCGGCGATTATCTATGTGTATAAATTGTGGCAAAAAGGTAATCCTTGATAACATAATCCCACTTTTGGCATACTCTCTATTGAACATTTTTATCTGATAACACTGTAATGTATCCTATTACCATAATTTCTAACTTTTGAATATAGACAAATGAGTCTACACATTTTTTTAAGGCCAGTAAAATAAATAAATAAATAAAAACTAGTAAAAAACAAAACAAAAAAAACACAAGCAAAGACTTTACTGGAAGAGAAATTTGAGAAACATCACATGCTAATATTTATTTTAGTTTTTATTTCTATTTTCTTAGTTCTTAGTTTGCTGCTAATGGACATTAAATTATTGTCTACAGTTTGCAAGTAAAAAATATAAAGATCACAGTCTAATTTTCACCAACATTGGTAGTTCCATTCAGTTCCAAAGTTTTTGTATACATGTATACTAGTACATTCTCATTAACTTGACTGCACAGAGTGACTTAAAGTTAAAAGTTAACACCGCTAACTGTTAACGAGCCTCTGCAAAGATAGAGATTCAACGCCATGCATGTCTCACCTGCATATCCCGTCGCGTGATGAAGCCCTTATCCTCGATGTCGCACACCTGAAAGAACTCATGGGTCTTCTCCAATATGGTGCCGTCCCCATTGTCAGAGTCCTTCCAGTCCGAGTCGCACCAACCAGGCTGCTCTGAGCTGCCCTCCCTCTGCCTCAAGCTCCGGGCCACAGAACTACTGCTGCTGGCTGGGGTGGAGGTGGCACACACAGCGGCAAAATCTGCCATAGCGTGCGTCTCTCTCCCTCTCTCTCTCTCTCTCCGTGTATGTGTGTGTGTGTGTCTGCTTCGCTCCTTCACATGGGTTCAGCCCCTCACAGGGAGGAAGGAGAGAAGGGGGACGCAGGAGAAGTGGAGGTTCAGGCAGCAGCGGCGACAACACATCAGTTTCCAAGCGATGCTGCTGGTAGTCATCTCTTAGCAACCGCCTCTTTTAATTAGTCGATCAAGGCTACTAAGGGCAGGAAGGAAGACGTGGGGACAGAAGAGAAGGTCTTTGAATACCCCTTAGTCAAGTGCAGGAAACCATCTAGCCACAAGACAACACAGACCGCTAATGTGGCATTGCACACATATTTAGGACTAGTTCTGTCACAATTTGAACATCAAATCAAATAAAAAGTATTGGGGAAGAGTGGCAGCCAACAGATAAGGGTAGGTCTGATCTACAACTGGACTCACAGACTTAGCCTAGCATTGATGAAATTACTCACGGAGCTTAACCTAGCTGATATGATTGCATATACAATACAGTAACACCCAATTAGTCAACAGAATAAAAAGTTGCAGATGGCAGCAGCTTGAATAACAAAGTCTTCCTTCTTCCTTGTTTCCTTGACCTAATGTTCCCTCCTAACAAGGCCAGAACTCTACTACGCGGGCCCGAGTCAAAAATAAATAAAGAAGTCAGTTAAAAGACTTTCTTAGACCACACACTACAAGGCTGAAAGACCAAGGAAAGGAAAAGGCCTGTAGAATAAGCGACAGCACTGCACACTGTCAAAGCCACCATCGCGCGCAGGGCTGCTGTGTAACAAAATAAATACTTATGGCTACAGTTTGAACCCTTACCAACACCACCCAGCAATAGCATACAAGGCATATGACTAGTATATTTATGTAGCGTGAATGTCGACCACGGGGCCCGCTCCTCCTTCATCAACCCAGCGACCACAGCCAGCCGGCTGAAGGGACTGATGCTGGTTGAGAAGCCGAGCGAGACCTTTAGGAGGTGTGTGGTCTGTCTGTGAGGGGTTAGCCCTGGAACTATTGACTGGGACAGCCACGTAGTGGTGGGATTAGAGTCGCAGCGTGGGCTACTGGGTGCAGTGGTACGGAACGCTGCTTTCTGGGAAGGCCGTGTCCCCCCCCCCCCGTCCGTCCCCCAAATCTAACCGGCTATGCTGGCTGAGTCACTTCAGGAAGAAAGTAGGCAAAAAAACAGCATACGTGCACCATGCACCCCCCCCCCACACACACACACACACACACACACACACACACACACACACACACACACACACTGCTTGAGACCCTTATAGACAAGTTGTGGTACAGCGTGTGGTAATTCTGTGTACTGCAAAATAAAAACCTTAACATTTAAACATTGTGGGTAACCCCGGTTTTACTTTAACGAGCAGTCTTCCATGTTTTTTAATAAAGACAACAACTGTCTGTAACAAGAGAGGGACTGAATACAAAGAGGGAAAGTTACATGATGATAAGCTGTCTGATTTAAATAGTCAGTTTAGGAAAATAACTGTTCATTGCCTACTGTTTTGCATGTAGTTGACAACTTATCTATAGTTGTGGTTTAAAACAGCCAGTTATATTCAAAACCAGTTACAGTATGTACACCTACAAAATAAAACACTTTAAACATACATCTGCTACAGCCTTGGGTCTTTATTAAAATAGCTTTGTTTAAGTTGCCTAAGGCACAACATTGGCTAATTTAACCTACAACCACATGTCAACAAAACTATGTCAGCAATGTTCTTCTCACTGAGTGACAATTGACTCTACCTATGTTTACATAGGCATGACACTTGAGTATTTTTCTATTGCACTTTGCCTTAACAACTTATCCTAGGCTTGCAATAATGCAAGTATTTATAAGGGCAAATCTAGCCCGAAACAGCTACAACGGCAAGTCAACCATGTTGTTGACTCAAAAAGTTTAGATGAAAAAAAAATGCTTGAGTAGGCTGCCTTAGTCATTAACATGACTAATTTAGTGTCAGCCATGTACACAGATGTACACAGGCTAAAAAGTTGACAATCTAACCTGGTTTAAAAGAATAGACTGCAACTTAACCTGGTGCAGTCCAGTACAGTTAAAAGTATATTTGCTTTCTTATTCTCAAAGCTGCTGATGGAATCAACAAGGGATTTATTGTTGTTCCAATTTATGTACAGTCTTTGGAAGAGCAGAGTATAAAAATGCTAAAGCAGTTAATAAGCGACACAGTCCAGAACAAAGTCACACCAATATTGTCGTTAAATATTGTTGGCTAGCCTATGTGTACATCTCAAGTGCTGATAAAATACAATTTGAAGGACAGCAACAGATAGATGGTGCAAGATTAGTTTCACAAATTACACGTGTAGTTGTCACTTCCTGGTTGACTTTCATAATATTTTAAAAATAGCATTGGACACAGATGTAGCTAGCTAAATAACGAGCTAATGCGCCTGGAATCTCAAACTTGACGATAACAAAAAAAGTGCTCACCTCATAGAAATGACGGAGTCGGAACATCTGGTGCAATAAATACAAGTTAGGCTGTAAAAATGAAAACCAACCATAGATTAAGGGCTGAGTCGTAACTATTCCAAATGAAGAAACTCGTTACAATTTGGTAGTGTTCCCCACTATTTACAATGCAACAAGTGCAGTAGAGGAATTTGAGGGACTGACAGTCAAGCAGACGGAGCTCTGGGGGAGGGATTTGTAGAACGACACGTCTGTGTCTGTCGCTATAGAAACACTTAATTGCTGAAGCTGGACGGCGTGCTTGTCCCATAAGCAAAGACTCAACACGTATCATGATTGTGGCGTTTTTTTTTTAAATTCATTGCTTCAGTAGCCATAGGTCGTCCTAAATGGTCGATTATAGTGAGGAAACCAAACCTTTCCGGTGAAAGTCAGCGGTTAGGGTCCCCAGAAGAACTTACCACCTTCAAAAAAGAGTAATTGCTCAACGAAACGGAAACGAGCGATCTTCACTAGTTCATGCATTAAAATCACCAGAGTATGTTCGCGTAGTAACTGAAGCCTGTGTAAATAAACTTATCCTGTAGCACTCAGACGTCATAATTTGCGAACTGAGCTGATGTTCACCGCTGGAAAACCAGAGCTCCTGTGACAGTGTCAGTGTACAAACATATTTCTTACATTTAGTCTCTTTATTATACCTAGGATGTATCCCATATCTCTTTGGACCAAGGCTGTTCCACAAAAATGTCTTGATGACCATTATCGTGAGTAGGTCTGGGGTCGTCCCTAAACTTCAAATGGTACTAAAATGTATTGGTGAGCACTTGTAGTACCAATAATGTCCACATGATGGCAGAAGTAGGCTATATTTATTAATCAGTCCTTCAAACGCAAATCAGTTATTGATCACATTCAATCAGTGGGATCGTGATAAAGAAAACTAAGACAAAATGTAGGCCTATCCGTCCACCCCGTTCATATAGAATAAGTGTTATCTTAGAAAAAAGCTACCTTGAATTTTAACCCTAACAACCTTCATGCCAGCATCATTGTGCAGCTGGAATCATCAGTTCTTAATTGATCATTACTGTATACATATATAACGTGTGACTTAACTTGAACTGACAGAGGTTATAACTACACTTCTGATTCTGACATGCCACGAGATAGGCCTACAGAGCTTCAAAACTGGATAGAAGATTGAGTGTTCATCCAAGGCTTCAGGTAAATAATAAACACGCCTTTTGGCAATATGAGTAGCCAGTCAGAAAGTGGTCAACAGTGGTGATATAATTTTTTCGTTGATTATACTGTCTATGAGGAGTACTGTTCCTTTTGTTTACAAATAAATAAAATATATAATTGAATATGGCTCAAGTTTTATTTAAGAGTATATGGGAACGACATACAATTTATTTTGCAGCATGTCATATGTATATCTGATACATGTTTAAATATGATGGGAAATCACTGGACATTCCTATGGGGATTATCTGTCTTTTTTTGTGATTACAGTATATTATTTTATATGTTCAGTATATAGATGGCTATAGTTTTGATGTGACACATGTAGTAGGCTATGTACAGGGGATGTGTTTTACATGTGTTTTGGTATTTGTGTTGGATATGTGTGATGACAGTTTATAATTAGTCATAGACTATGTTGTACGTGCTGTTCACTGCTGTAGCTTTTTCAAGTTAACTTAGAAAATCTGCATTTTATTCTTCCATCGGTTTAAGGGTTGTTCGGATTGATAAAAAATACTTTATTATTTTAACGGTATGACAATAGTTGTAATGTAGTTTGCAACACTTTGTAATTAACAAAACGAAGTTTATGTTTTCATCATGAAAAAAAAACGGACATTAAATCTATATTATATGGCATGTGTTGGATCAATTTATAGAACGCTATGAATTGCGAGGACATTTTCAGAAAAAAAATGCATGAATAAACATTTATGAATAAGAAAAGAACAACAACATTGTGGTATAGCATAACCTTTACCGCAGGCCTTTTAGGGACAGTTTACTTCAAAAATCCCAAGAGGGACGTTCACCACCAAAAATAAATTCAACCCGAAACCCTACCACTTTATGCAGCACATTATGCAGCACAATAAATTCAACCCGAAACCCTACCACTTTATGCAGCACATAGTCTAACATGATCATCACACTTTGTGAAGCTGACCTATTGTGTATTACTGACGCTATATCCTGTCAACAGACTTCTGCGGAGCCAGCTATTCAGAGCCCCTTTCTTCCAGGGTGTCGTCCACACACTGGAGGATGTGACTGACAGCTGTCAGCAGCAGAATATCGGTGTTGCAGTTGACAGAAAGCTCACTGGAATAGTTCTTTACCGGAAATACATAGGAAACAGGAAGTCCTACCACCTCCGCAGCTTTATGAATCTACCAGACAAATCAGGGGAAGAAGAAAATAAAACAGGATAGAACTTCCAACATCATCCCCCGCCCTATACACAATAAGTATAAAACATGTTCAATATAGCTAGCACATTTAGGCCCAATTGCAATATGTTGGTGTAGCTGTAGGCCTAATATTTAACTAGCTAAAGGACAATTAAAACTGCTTAGGAAATGAATTGACATTATTATGAGCTATACCTTTTCCTGCACAATACGGCTCGTGTAGACATACTTTACATCCTCCTGGACTCCATGACAAACCTGGTCCACATTGGTCAAAAGAACCACCTGGGGAATATCTAGAAGCAAGTGTGTGTGTGTGTGTGTGTGTGTGTGTGTGTGTGTGTGTGTGTGTGTGTGTGAGAGAGAGAGAGAGAGAGAGAGAGAGAATGGGGAAAGTAAATGTCACTAGAAATCCGCAGTTGTGCAGGTTTATCAACTGAAGACTAACAAAAGGTGTATTTCCTGTTATACCCATTTCAGAGATCTCCACTTGAAGTCTCCTCAGTGTTTCTTGTAGACGGTCACTTGAAGACATCACATGGCAGGCATTCAGGACAAATACCACACAATGGATTTTGTCTTCAATTGATGGCTCAGCTCTGTACCCCAAGGATACGGGGTTCAAGGGCTTGTCTGTTTCAAACTATCGGGAAGTAACAAACACAGCTCTCAGTGAAAAACCATTTCACATGCAATGGAGAGCTGACTAATTCAAATACAAATGTATGCATGCAACCTTTGACAATGTTATAAATGTTTATATTTGACCTAAAAATAGTCTGAATCAGTCTGAAGCGATGCCTATAAAACACTGCTTGATTGTTGATTGTGCTGCCTTTACTTATTAACTGTAAACAGAGCACTCTGTAAAAGTATCCAAATATAATAAAATAAAACGTAAACGTGCTAAAGGCGAGACACTACATAAGGGGAACACTTTATTTTAGACCGGTGGCATTTTGCTTATCAAAAAGGGTTAAGGTCCCTTATTGTTAGACTTTTCTACTCTATGGCAAGACACAAACTTTACCTTGTACCCTTCTGGGGCGTGCCCCTTGATTACAGCCAGGGCGTCTGAGAAAGTCAGTCCAGGACTGTCAACATCACCCAGAGCATGGACATCAACCATTGTCAGAGCTGTGGTCTTCCCTCCTCTGTCTGAGCGAATATTGGTGGACTTTAACTGAAAACAACGTTTTTTACTTGGTCGATAAAAATGTATTTCAATTACACGTTTGTTCCGTATCAGACTAGATCATTCTATATTATCATATTGGTTAGACACAATAGTATTTTTTATGAATAAGATCTGAAAAACTTGACTTCATCAACCGCCTAGTGATTCCCTCACGTGACTGTTTTAAATACACACTTTACCTTCTTAATGACATCCTTGGTTGCTGTGCCAACAAAAGGCAAGAGTGTGACTCTTCCATATAGCACAGATCTCACTGAGTTAGTGAAGCTGGATTTCCCTGCTCCCGTTGGACCCAGCAAAAGAACTCTGACCCGTTTCAGAGGCTGGCAAGAAGGTTTGTATGACACCACACTCTCTCTCAGCGCCACTCTTGTTCTATAGATTGATAGACAGAGGCAGAAATGTATGACAACATGCAGCCGCATTTTGCGGAAGTAATTTTTTTCTTACATCATCTTGCGCACGGAATCAGTGGCACCTACTCCTGAGACCAAGTCAGCTCCCTCCAGGGGCTCCGGAGCGTATCCCCGATGCCTACAACAGTCAGATAAGAATAATGAAGCCCCAAAGTTTGGCTGAAGGCCTGAAGCCAAATTACAAAAGAGTAATTCAACTGCAGTAGCCAGCTAAACTTAAATAGAAAAGTAATTTTAGTGGCTGGGCAGAGCAGTACACTTACTTTGAACGCGATGTATCTCCAAGTCCTGGTACGACACTTCTTCCTCAGACTCCCAATCAGTGGTCGCGTAGGCAGACGTCAGATCGTCATTCGGCTCACCTGGCATAACATCCACACGAAGTATTTGTTGATTTTCGGAAAAGCGAAGACATCCACCAAACGCCAGAAACGTATCAGCGTATGAGGTTTTGAAAGAGATCCCTTTGGCTGGGTTGAGAACAGGAAAGCTGCGAGTTTCGTTTTGGTCTATTTCAAAAAGAAATTTTTGGGTGTCCTTACGATAACATTCTTGTGGTGGGTAACTCATATAAGCCCCCTTGACGGACCCAGATTTGGGGTACACAATAACGACCAACCTTTTCTCATTCTCCATCTTAGATAAAAAAGAATTCCATTTAAATCCATGTTGGCTCCCCTTGTAGAGCAGGTCAAAACGCACAGGCTCAGGAAAAAAGGCCGCCAACTGTCTCTCTCTCTCCAGGTACAAATCAGAAATGACCGAAACCATTGTAAAAGTTGTTGATTTGCTGAAAAAACACTGTGCTCACAACTCCTTTCGTAAGTTAGCAAATAATTTCCTCCAAAACATCAAATGTAATAAAACACAGGCGCAAAGAGATAATGCAAACTACCGGATTCGTCGACCGCTTGATCTGCAGTTGACTGCGCTCCAGAGATATGGTTTTCCCCATCTGCAGAGAAATGAAAGTGGTTTTGTGTTTTGGTGGTTTCGGTTTTGCCTCATAAAATGTTGCAGACCCCTGCTCAAGCTAACACGATTCAGTTTTGTTTTCAGATTGTGGCAGTAAATGAAAATATTTTTTTTCTACCAGTGATACATGAAATAGAGAAAACACGGCAATAATAGACCAGAACAATGGCTTTACTGCAATGATGCAGGAAAATGAAGAAATATAATTGTTTCAGGATGATGAGTGGTTGGTGAATGGCACCTGTCGTCTATTCGTCCTATTGACATTACGTCTCGGTTGTAGTTTACAGCAGTCCTGCTGGAAAGAGATTTGTGCCAAATATCTACAAATGTAAAAGCAAAATCCACAAACCCAAAAGAAGATAACCAAAAGCAGAACATAAATCCAAAGCAGAAAAAGAAAATCCAAAAGCAAAACTAAAATGTAAAACCAAAAAAATTAATAAGCAAAAAGCTAAACTAAATATTTTTAAGTTTAATCTTACAAATCTACATTTGTTTCTTGTGGATTTCAGTTCTGTCATTTTAATGCACTGTTTTTTATGTGTAATATATATATATATAAATTATTACCACTATATTGCAACTTCCATTTCAATAATAATTTTAAAAAATAAATAAGTAATCCAGGAACATTTGGAAATATTACTTTTGGAGCTGGTCAAAATGGAGATGGAACTTTATATTTCTAAAGTCTTAAATCCAGCTCAGAATTATAAGGTTCCATCGCCACTTCAATTCATCATGTTATATACTGTATAATATAACAAAAAATCATACAATATTATTTCCATATTCCATATAGCCATATTGATTAATTCATATTATTGACAGCAGCTAAATCTATCAATTACGTTTTATATTTAAAAAATTTTAATCAATTCCATTCATCAAAATGAATTTTCATCCCATATGTACAGCTGTTCATTTCTTGCAGACAGTGCTGTAGTAGACTACTTGACTCGAGGACTCGGACTTGAGTACTGTACCTATGGTGACTTGGACTTGGACTCAAGCATGGGGTACTTGAGACTGGACTCAGACTGGAGGGTTACTGGCTCGACTACAGCACTGTGACTGTAGCACTCTTTGTCTACCGCTGGCCTGCACCTGAACAGAGACCTCTTTCTTGGCCTCTGTAATGCTATGACCCTGAGTGACTGCCTTTGGCTTTGGCTATAGATGTATAGGTTGGTGAGGAATCGGCCATTGTGTTGATGTTCAGCTCCCTTATATCCACCTGCACCAAAAGCTGCCCATGTGTGGTTGCGTACCCCAGCCTTTATGGAAACTGATAACATTTGAGTTTGGCTAAACTGAAGCAAAGGGTACCTGTTTGTATTGAAATAATGTTGCACAGCAGTGGAAGTCTTCATTCTGCATTTGAATTATACAATAGAGTCTGGACCTGTTTGCCTTGATAAGAACATGCATGAAAGAAAGTGGAGAATATAGCTCTACCCTGGCCATTGCCTTCTCTATGTTGCTGTGCATAATGTCTACCTATTGGACTGCTGAATGGACAGGTGTAGAATACTTCATAGTAATGTTCTAAGTCTTCATAGTAATAATCTAAGAATTCATATTATGTTACGTCTTCATATTAATGTTCTAAGTCTTCATAGTAATGTTCTAAGTCTTCATATTAATGTTCCAAGTCTTCATAGTAATGTTCTAAGTCTTCATGGTACTGGTCTAAGTCTTCATATTAATGTTCTAAGTCTTCATAGTAATGTTCTAAGTCTTCATAGTAATGTTCTAAGTCTTCATGGTACTGTTCTAAGTCTTTATATTAATGTTCTAAGTCTTCATAGTAATGTTCTAAGTCTTCATAGTAATGTTCTTTAGACTGTTAACTCTGCTAAAAGACATGGCGTTTCCATTTTGTCCCTCCATGTCCCTATCTCTGTAACACCAGGGGATCTTTCGCCACCCTCTCTAGAATCTTTGACAGAGCGCTTGCAATATGGTTCCCGCCCGATGATTATTTCTGAGTGTGATTAAATCCTGACAACATGAGAGAACTCCTTCCTGACTCACAGCTTAATCTAGAAACACTTAACAAAGAGGTCACTAGATGGCAGTATACACAAAGGCATGCTCCACGCAGTAAGCATTTGAGGGTTATAAAATGTAAGGAAATCCACGGCCATTAGAAAGTCCAATACACGCACAAGAGACAACTGGGTCATTCCTACTATCCAGTGCCCTCAATATCTCTCCATATTAGCTGTGAAATCTGTATAATGTGGATTCCAAGAGGCTTTCATTACAGAGTTAGGTCGTCTTTTTCATACAAACATAAGATATTTATCTCAGATCACTTAATACATGTTGACCACTTTGTTTTCAGTGAAAATAAGAGCTTTTTCCATGTCCCCAGTTATCTTTTACCAACTTCTACAGGAAAATAATACATAAATTGATAAAATATATAAAATATATCCAGATTTTATAGTCCTCATCATCATCATCATCGTCATCCGCTTTGTACGGGGTCGGGTCGCGGAGGTAGCAGTTCAAGCAGGGCATCCCAAACTTCCCTTTCCCGGGCCACATTAAACAGCTCTGACTGGGGGATTCCAAGGCGTTCCCAGGCCAGTGTGGAGATATAATCCCTCCACCTGGTCCTAGGTCTGCCCCGTGGCCTCCGCCCAGCTGGACGTGCCTGGAACACCTCCCTAGGGAGGCGGCCAGGTGGCATCCTTACTAGATGCCCGAACCACCTCAACTGGCTCCTTTCTACGCAAAGAAGCAGCGGCTCTACTCCGAGTCCCTCACGAATGGCTGAACTTCTCACCCTATCCCTAAGGGAGATGCCAGCCACCCTCCGGAGGAAACTCATTTCCGCCGCTTGTATCCGCGATCTCGTTCTTTCGGTCATGACCAACCCTTCATGACCATAGGTGAGAGTAGGAACGAAGATAGACCGGTAGATTGAGAGCTTTGCCTTCTGGCTCAGCTCTCTCTTCGTCACAACGGTGCGATAGAGCGACTGCAACACCGCACCTGCTGCTCCAA
The DNA here is from genome assembly GCA_026901105.3 of Galaxias olidus. NCBI lineage: Eukaryota > Metazoa > Chordata > Actinopteri > Galaxiiformes > Galaxiidae > Galaxias > Galaxias olidus. Next base: position 73,028 of record JAPMUY010008046.1, read on the forward strand.
TTCTCCGGCCCATCTCTCGTTCCATTTTACCCTCACTCGAGAACAAGACCCCAAGATACTTGAACTCCTTCACTTGGGGTAAAGACTTATTCCCTACCTGGAGTAGACAATCCATCGGTTTCCTGCTGAGAACCATGGCCTCAGATTTGGAGGTGCTGATCCTCATCCCAGCCGCTTCACACTCGGCTGCGAACCGATCCAATGAGTGCTGCAGGTCGCAGACTGATGATGCCATCAGGACCACATCATCTGCAAAAAGCAGTGATGCAATCCTCTGCCCACCAACCCGCAGCCCCCCTCCCCCGCGGCTACGCCGTGAGATCCTGTCCATGAATACCACAAACAGGATAGGTGACAAAGCGCAGCCTTGGAGGAGGCCAACCCTCACCGGAAACGAGTCCAACTTACTGCCGCAGACCCGGACACAGCTCTCGCTTTGGGAGTACAGAGGTTGGATGGCTCTGAGTAGAGACCCCCTCACCCCATACTCTCGCAGCACCTCCCACAGTATCTCCCGGGGAACCCGATCATACGCCTTCTCCAAATCCACAAAACACGTGTAGACCGGATTGGCATACTCCCAGGCCCCCTCAAAGATCCTCGCGAGGGTAAAAAGCTGGTCCGTTGTTCCACGACCAGGCCGGAAACCGCATTGTTCCTCCTCAATCCGAGGTTCGACTATCGGTCGAACCCTCCTTTCCAGCACCCTGGAGTATACTTTCCCGGGAGGCTGAGTAATGTGATGCCTCTGTAGTTGGCACACACTCTCCGGTCCCCCTTTTTGAACAGGGGAACCACCACCCCGGTCTGCCACTCCTTAGGTACTGTCCCCGACTTCCACGCAATGTTGATAAGACGTGTCATCCATGACAGTCCCTCAACACCCAAAGCCTTCAGCATTTCTGGGCGGATCTCATCAACCCCTGGGGCTTTGCCACTGTGGAGTTGTTTGACTACCTCAGTGACCTCCGCCAGGGAGATTGATGCTGATCCCCCATCATCCTCCAGCCCTGTCTCTACTATGTAGGGTGGGTTTGTCGGGTTCAGGAGTTCCTCAAAGTGCTCCTTCCACCTCCCAATCACCTTGTCAGTTGAGGTCAACAACGTCCCATCCTTACTGTATACAGCTTGAATGGTTCCCTGCTTTCCCCTCCTGAGGTGTCGGATGGTCTTCCAGAACCGCTTTGGCGCCAGCCGAAAGTCCTTCTCCATGGTTTCTCCGAACTCCTCCCACACCCGCTGCTTTGCTTCTGCCACAGCCGAGGCTGCAGTCCTTCGGGCCTGTCGGTACCTTGCAACTGCCTCCGGAGTCGCCCGGGACAGCATGTCCCGGAAGGCCTCCTTCTTCAATCGGACGGCTCCCCTGACCACCGGTGTCCACCAGGATGTTCGAGGGTTACCGCCCCTTGAGGCACCTAAGACTTTGAGACCACAACTCTCAGACGCAGCTTTAGCAATGGAGGCTTTGAACATCGCCCACTCCGGTTCAATGCCCCCAGCCTCCACAGGGATGCCAGAGAAGCCCCGCCGGAGGTGTGAGTTGAAGGCCTCCCGGACCGGGGACTCCTCCAGACGTTCCCAGTTCACCCGCACTACACGCTTGGGCTTACCAGGTCTGTCCAGAGGCTTCCCCCGCCACCTGACCCAACTCACCACCAGATGGTGATCAGTTGACAGCTCTGCCCCCCTCTTCACCCGAGTGTCCAAAACATATGGCCTCAGGTCCGATGATACGATAACAAAATCGATCATCGACCTTCTGCCTAGGGTGCTCTGGTACCAGGTACACTTATGAGCATCCTTATGTTCGAACATGGTGTTCGTTATGGCCATTCCATGACTAGCACAGAAGTCCAATAACAAGCCACCACTCGGGTTCAGATCGGGAGGCCGTTCCTCCCAATCACGCCTCTCCAGGTGTCTCCATCATTGCCCACATGTGCGTTGAAGTCCCCCAGCAAGACTACAGAGTCCCCCTCAGGAGCCCCATACAAGGCTCCATCCAGGGTCTCCAAAAAGGCCGAATACTCCGAACTGCTGTTCGGTGCATAGGCACAGACAACAGTCAGAGTTTTCCCCCCATGACCCGAAGGCGTAGGGAGGCGACCCTCTCGTCCACTGGGGTAAACTCCAACATAGAGGCACTTAGCCGGGGACTCGTAAGTATCCCCAGACCAGCCTTGCGCCTCTCACCCTGGGGAGCTCCGGAGAAAAATAGAGTCCAACCCCTATCCAGAAGTGAGGTTCCAGAGCCGAGGCTGTGCGTAGAGGTAAGCCCCACCAGATCCAGCTGGTAGCGCTCCACCTCCCGCACAAGCTCCGGCTCCTTCCCTCCCAGAGAGGTGACGTTCCACGTCCCCAAAGCCAGCCTCTGCCACCCGGGTCCGATCCGTCGAAAACCTCTGCCTTCACTGCCACCTTTCTGGCAGTGCACCCGACCCCCTTGGTTTTTCCCGCGGGTGGTGAGCCCACGGGACGGAGAAGAAGAGATGTTGTTGTTGTCCACGTTGCTTTTTCGGGCTCCGTGGCAAGCCCGGCCACCAGGCGCTCGCTGACGGGTCCTCCTCCTGGGCCTGGCTCCAGAAGGGGACCCCGGGCTTCCTCCGGGCCGGGTATCGTCCTCTTTTATAGGTTTTTCCATGAGGGTTTTTGAACCAAAGATTTTATAGTCCCAAATCTCAATTTCTCAATTTCTCAATCTCAAAATTTGTTTTTATCGCGGATACAAGCGGCGGAAATGAGTTTCCTCCGGAGGGTGGCTGGCAGCTCCCTTAGGGATAGGGTGAGAAGTTCAGCCATTTGTGAGGGACTCGGAGTAGAGCCACTGCTTCTTTGCGTAGAAAGGAGCCAGTTGAGGTGGTTCGGGCATCTAGTAAGGATGCCACCTGGCCGCCTCCCTGGGGAGGTGTTCCAAGCACGTCCAGCTGGGCGGAGGCCGCGGGGCAGACCTAGGACCAGGTGGAGGGATTATATCTCCACACTGGCCTGGGAACGCCTTGGAATCCCTTAGTCAGAGCTGGTTAATGTGGCCTGGGAAAGGGAAGTTTGGGATGCCCTGCTGGAACTGCTACCTCCGCGACCCGACCCCGGACAAAGCGGATGAAGATGATGATGATGAAAATTAGTTTTATGTGTAATAATGTTTGGTATAAAATTTAAAATGATCATAATGTATTGACCATCAGGATAGCTCAGACAATAATTCACAGCGTTATGGCTTTAGCCTAACATTACCCTGTAAGGTTCCACGCTGTTACATGCATGAAAAGGTTATGAAATGATTAATTATTTACAGTAAAAATCGTTCATTTTGTAATTGCAATTTTTAAAACTGATTGAAAATGGTAATGGCATTTGTAATGTCTATCAAATATATTCAAAGACATACCATTATATACATTTTCCACCCCGTTATGCTCCATTCCAACCTATTAGGCTGATATTCTCTAATAATAATTTGACAGTAATGCCAAATGTTACACATGTTTTTGTGGTAATATGCAAAGATAGAAGGGGGTTGCTGCTGCACAGGTAATTGAAATATTGTTAAATACTTGCATTGTTAACATACTTGCATTGTTAACATACTTGAAGCATTGTTAAAACTTTCCCATGGTTTTGTGTATGGCCCTAACAGGGGGAAATGTTTGCATGGTCCTAAAATCTAAACAATCTGTCTATGAATACAGTTTAATAAAGTACCTGAGCTTGGTCAAACTTGTATTTTTTATATATAAGAAAAATATATACCCAAAAATACACAAGATTGTAGGATTGATCCAACTATTTACTGACTCTCTCTCTCAAATAGTAGTAGGTACTGCAGCTGCCCTGTCCGTACACTGTCCAACAGTCTGTACTGTTGCATGCAGTAGGCTTACAATTAGGACATACCCGGGCACTGGGACATATGTCCCAATTCCATATTCCTACTACGTGCAACAGTACGGACTGTTGGACAGTATACAGACAGGGCAGCTGCAGTACCTACTAATCAATCCTACTGTCTTGTGCCTTTTAGTCAGTTAGTCATCATAATTGCATTGTAAGCAAAGGAGGGCTTAGGCAGTGAAATGTGGGGACATCTGTGAAAATGACGTCAGGGCATGTGTCTTAAAAGAAACAGCAGTTGTCATTTCCTCTGAATATTTAAAATGCCACACCATGAATAAGGATCCTAGTGAACGCCATTACATTTTGTCGGTCGGGAACATTTACACAGTCAGACTTATTACAGACTGAACATTTACATAGTCAGACTTATTACAGACTGAACATTTATATAGTCAGACTTATTACAGACTGAACATTTCCATAGTCAGACTTATTTTTTTTTAAATTTTATTATTATTGTAAGCTTGCACCGTCAGCACAGTTAGAGCCTGTTTTCAATGTCAGGTAGGCCACCCCTCTTGGAACATTGTAATGTCTGTGCTTATGGCATGTTGTTCACACATTACTCTTTCCTCTGATTAGAAAAAGATTGTGTCCTGGTTTATCCCTTGCAAGAAGATGGATGAGTTGAATTGTGATAGCAGCCTTTTGATTGTGCGAGAATCTTACAGTTCACAACATTATTTTTCTGGGTGAATAATGTCGCACCAATCCCACCTCAGGCCAGAAGCCAAATTAGTGTTCATAATGCTAGAATTCAATTCAAATTGGAGTTCCCCGTCCCTTACGGCCTGTGCGATAAAATGTCTAGGAACAGCCAGCGTTAACATTTAATTCTGGCGGACGAGATGCAAATGTGTTGGTGGACTCATGCGTGAACCAAGATTTACGACCAGCTTCTGGTTGCAGACGCGAGTTTAATAACACAGCAGCTCTAATCCATCTTGTGATAAATTCGGCAAATTAGTGCTTCCCTTTTTAGGCTCTCAGTGGTCATTAGGTGCTTGAGAGGAGTCCCAGTAAGATGGTCATACAGCATATCCTACAGTCTCGCGTCAGGCAAAGCACAACCCAGCATTAGATTGCATGTAAAGCATCAGTCAATCCTACTGTAGGTTTATAGTGGAAAGAAAGCCACATGAGCTATGGCCACATTAGCAGCACATTGTAAAAACCAGTAGCCCATAACGAATGGTCATCAGTCATCCAGGAGATTATGTGTTCAAAAAAACAAAATGAAAATCAGAGTGAATTTTTGTATACTTGACAACTATTTCACAGTCGGCACATGTGGACTAAGTCACATGCTGTCATCTCGTTAATATATGACATGATCATTAAAGCTCCTATCTTACCGTGTGCTTCTATCTGTTTAGTCGTTTCTGAAAGGTTCTTTAACCACACCAACAGCAAAGTGCACACCAGAGTGAACGGTGTAGTCTCAAAGGGCAGTGACACTAAAGAGTGAAACCTATAAGACGAGTGCAAAGCTTGTTGAAGACAGCATGCTAGGTTAAGGTTTTTCCAGGTATTCAATACATTTGTGGAAAGTCTCTTCTGATTAGAATGATAAGAGAATCAGTTGAAATGTTCAAGTGTTCTGCTTGTCTTTGCTAGCATTACAGCATAACAGTATATATTATTCCTAGTCTGGAGTAGAGTGGGTCTCCAAGATATTTTGCTATTGAAGCCATGTGGTTGCACTGTGGTGGTTGCAACTAAATATCTGTTAGCACTTTCTTTACGTTACATTATATTACGGTCATTTAGAAAACGCTTTTTATCTAAAGCAACTTACAATGAGTAACTTAGGGTGAAGTGCCTTGCCCAATGGCAAACTTATTGATGGTGTTCTCAGGTGGGCTTGAACTCATGACCTTCTGGGCCATCACTATCCCCCATGTCAGCACAGTTGTACCATGTAAGGGTTCCATGGTTGCTGTGGAGCCTAGCAGACTGACAAAGCACAGTGGCACTCATATTAGTTTTTCTTAGATTTAATGTTTTCTTGCACATTTTGTGCAGCAAAAGAACAAGACGGCAGGGAGACTGATAGTTCCGAGGTGGAGGTGAGTGAGAAAGGAGACTGCACTTAATGGTTTTTGCCGTCATGTCAGTTTGGTGGGCATATAGTACTACATACACTGAAATTATACACAACCACCATAGCCTACTGCTCCAAGCTAACATACACATGCACTCCCCCCAGAGTTTGCACTCTGATAATTTTAGAAGTCATTACAATTGCAAATATACACTACTGGTCTATTTCTCTAAAGTGATCCCATTCTATTGAAGTTTCACAGAGTATTACAAGGCTATGGGTAGACAAGTTTTTTTTTTTTTGATTTTACAAAACAATGTGGGTAGCCAGAGGGACAGTGATAATATGACTACAAAGCAAAATGCTAATGGACTGGCATACCATTATTAATGACCTTTTACATTTCAATGGCAAGGCATTAGATCATCAAAGAAGACGCTACTGTAGTCAGCCTCAGGGGAACAATCATAGGAAAATATGAATGTAATAAATGGGAGGATCTGACGCATCTATTGTTATGAATTTTGCTTTTGGACAAATTGCATTTATAAATCTGTCATGTGCATTTACAAATTATCGGCCACATAAAAATAGTGTAGGTTGTTAGATGGCTTTAGTGAAAGGAGGCTTGGAGGGTTGGCTTTTGACAGACAGGTGCAGAACAATCACAAAAGGTGTCAGTGCTTTTATTCAAGAACCAGGTGTGTTAAACACACAGACAATTGTGTTGCCTTTTAATCCCAGTAAAATCACAGTGACAATTTATCCTGTAGGATTTAAAGGCCCTGTGGATTTCTAGACTGTCCCTATAGTTTCAGATCAAAACTGTGTCTTGGTGTGCAAACGAGGTATGAAAAATATTATTTTAATGTTCAGTGTTGAATTGATCTTTGTACTGTTTTCCCCCAGAATAATTATTGACCTTTTTATCTTTATCATTCCTATAGATATAACTATAGGATATAGAAGATATTAGTTGTATCTCTTTTTGGCCTGTCAGCAACCATATGATAGACTGTATAGAGTTTCATGGACTCTGTATAAATATGCTTTACCCTGCAAATACCCTCCACATAGCTCATAATTGAGAACTGCCACTGTTAGCGAGGTGCATTAATTCAAATTCCTGGACACGATCATCTCCAACACCATCAAATATTTATTCCCAACCACTAGTCTCCGTTAATCAAGGCAGGTTCCCCAGTGATTCCCAGCCTGTGGAGTGTTTTCATCACTGGTGATGTGCCAGCTGTTCACCAAGCAAACCCACAGACCTCTATTTTCTCCCTTTGGGTGTAATAAGATGAAACCTCTCTTTACACTGTCTTGATTATTGATAGGCCCGTATGCGAGTGAGCGCGTGGCAATTACGCTGGGCTTACTCACAACTGTACCTCCTATTTGATCATCAAAATGTCCATTCGCCAGATGATTAATGGTTCATTAATAAACTAAATTGTTGTTCAAAGAGCGGAAACAAGCCCTTTTCTTATTTTTGGTTCATGGCTCATTACCCATGGAGAGACGCATGGTACTCAAATGACTGCATCATGCGAGAGGTTTCTGGGAGCATGTTTCTCTTTGAGCAGGGGTTCTCTTGGACCGGAGACCACGGAGATCGGACACCGGCGATCTTGGAAGTTGCGAGGAGATCCAGTAGGTGGCGCTCAGGTGGTACAGCAATGAAATAATTTTGCGTCCCTGTCTGTGGACTCCAGGTTGTTGATCAATGAAGACAGGAGGTGAAGGAAGTGTATCGTTCTGGGAGGAGCAATGTTTGCATTTGTCTTCATCCAAGTGCTCTCAGAGACATTATACCTATTTGTTGGGATTCTCAAACAGGATTTTGAAAGAGTCCTAAGAGGGTGCCATGTACGTCCATGACTTTTTCATTATTGTACAGTCATTTCATTATCTCCTATAGTTCATACATGACAAGTAAGTGTAAACATTTGGAACATTGTATGTGTTATTCTTTAGGTGGTGCTTTGTAGTACAATAATTACTACTGTTTCAACCATTTGTTTCGGTGTAGTCTTTCGCTGTTATAAACCTGTCTTCCTGTATGTTCTTTAAATTGTCCTGACCCTTTAGCAGATTCGACTTCATATGATTCTCCAAATGCATAGTCAAAATGACAATCACATTTCTATTTATGTTTGTGATTGCAAAATACTCAGCAAGCAGTTAGCCCCCCTAATAGCAGTTAGCCCCCCTAATAGTTGTTAGCCCCCCTAGCAGTAGTTCTTTATCTACCCATCACTCTGAAAGCCTCTGTTTTATTGACCATGTCAGGGTTGCAGATTTGTGGTACGGTAGAAATGATGTTTGTGTACATAGACTTCACAGCATGACCCTGTGATCCTGCGGAGGCTTGGGATCAGCAGGTATAATTGCTTCCTACTCCAAGCCTTGATGAAATGAAGGCAATAAAGTTAGCGGCACAGCAAAGGTCACACACTCCTTGGAATTAGCTGGGTATTTGGGTTTTACCATGGACCTCTGTTTCTGCTGTCTGCGGACAGCTAGGGTCACGGTGGCTGAGAGTCCAGCTCTCCACACTGTTCTTCTTTCTTTTAACGGAATCGCTCCAGGGGTTCCAAGAGCAATTTCCCTTCCAATTCAATTAGACCTGTGGGAATGTTATACGACATAGTAAAAAAGTGGAAATGACGCCTTTCTGTTTTAATATCCCCCTATGTATGATGATGTGATTCCTTTGAAATATGAAGTGCAGTAAAAAGAAACATATTTGTGCCTTTTACTATGAGTCAAACATGTATACCTTTGGCCACCTTGAGATTAGCATACCTTTCCTGTTAGGTGAGCAGTAGTCTATGGCTTGGCTTGTATAGCATGAATCCTAGTTTCACCAGTGTCCTTCTGACTCATGAACAGAAACATCTGAGCATCTGCGGGCTTACCCAAGTTACGTAAAGCCTGCAGATCCTGGATGTTATTCCAGACTTCTTTATAACTTTCATATTTAAAATAATAATTAAATAATATCAAAATGTCATGCTATTTGGGGTAGTTTAATCTATTATTCATATTGTTTATTTAAGAGCTTACCACATTTTAGTAACACATCTGCAAAAATGCAGAAAAGGCAAAAGGCAAATACTTTTTCACTACATGTTGAGCGATACCTTCTGCAACTTTACATATTTGCGGAAGTCGGAAGGTATATTTTAGGTATGTTATGTGAAGTATATAACAGTAAAGTATACTAAAGTTATGTGATGTTTTTAATGGTAGGTCCATTTTAATTTATGTAAGATAGGCCATAGTAAAAATGAATGAGAAATACACACTCTTTCATGATATGGTTTTATTAACTTGTCTAAAATATGGTCTCTACCATTTAGACCGTGTATGACACTCAAAGTACATAAGGCTAAATCAATGATCACCCTGTGTCGTAATCAAAATACTTCCATCTGAATCCAGCAGAGCAAATAATTAGCTTCTGGATTAATTAGCAGATTAGTTGATAGGCCTCCAAATGTTTAGCCTATGTTTTGCTATAATCTCACCCAGGCTAAATTGTGCATTGTTTCTTTTCAAATCTTTGCAACATCCCTGGTCCAATTGTAATGTTTTTTTCCCTGTTTAATTTGTTTGACATTTCACATAATGTGTAGCCTTAGGAAGAAGGAGTAAGTAAACAATTGCTGCTATTTTGAATGGAAGTGATAAAATTTTGCTTGTCATGTTTTGTCTGTGATGATGATTTATAAATCTATCTCCTGACATGAATAGTAATAATATAGGAAGTATGTATTTTTTTTTTAACTAAACCTATTTTTTTTTGTTTCTATTTTGTTTTTTACTTGAAATGAGGTAATTCAGCATGTCAGCACAAACTAAACAAACAGAACATAATGTAATCAATATATTGCTGTCAACTAAAATATTAAATTGCAGAAAGGCTTTGTACAAGGTCATGAGCACATATATTTTTAACAAAGTGTATTTTTCACTGTTATTCTGCCACGGTGGATAAGATATATATATAAAAAAAGGTCCTGAAAGCTTTCAATCAGAACATTTGCATTCTGAAAGCCTGCCAACTCCCAACTGAAGTCCAACACTGGAGACATGATTAATGGCAGGCTCAATGGTAGCCCTCCCTGTTATGGGAGCTAAAGCTGTATCTAATGACTGCAGTCATGCCGTTGTGAAGCTGCTTAAACTCTTGCAGGAATACGCTCTTGCCACTTACCATTCATTGTGCCTAGTCATTACACAAACAACAAAACTACCTGTGGAGCCTATGTTTGTCAACAATAATTACACTACACTGTTTTGCACTTTACAAAATCATACCTGTTTACATTTGGGGCTTCATGTAACAGACATAGTTTGTGGTTTGATGCAGGTACATAATAGGGCTGGAAAGGAAGCTCAATGCATTAGTATCCCTTTTCTCACAAGCTATAAAAAATGGTCATCAAACTAGGGGGAAAAAAGTACTAAATCAACCTTTTATTCAAACCCGTTATTAACAAATCATAGCTTTTCAAATCTTGCGTTACCTCACAAAACCAAATTTTTCCCGTAGCCCCGAGGTGGCTAAGGATGAAGCCGAAGAGTGGTTTTACGAGGAGAAAAGCTTAAATGACAGCGAGGCGCCCTGCCGATGGGCCCGACACACCGCCAGCACTTCATCTTGGTTAGGTCTGACAGCGTTATCATGTAGGCAAATAAAATAACACAAACAGCGATAGGGCCATCATAAATCAAACGATGGGAAATAGGCTTGTTGATCCCCATCTAATAGCCCCTGCTTCTCAGTCCATGAGGCAGGCAGTGATAACTGGGAATGCTGAATAAAAACACAGCTTCCATTCCAAACAGCCCGTAGGAAAAAGTAACCTGTGCAACGATAAAGACTGCTATGTGAATTTCTCATCACAGTTTAACGACTGATAGTTCATGTTGAAATCCATTCTGTGTTTGAAATGCCTGTGAATCAGCAGTTAGTTTACAATTATTATTATTACCGGATTGTTGACTTTTTGTACTATTCAGAATTTTTGGTTGATCTGGAAGATAGAATTTTATGCATATTTGCAATTTATCCAAACCTACTGGTAGGAACCAACACTTCTGTAGTCGGTCACTGTTAGTGGGGCCCATTCATGCACGTTATCAGTGGATGATAAGCTGATTAACTGGGGGGGGGGGCATGAAAGCCTAGATAGAGCAGACACTCACACGGAAAATGTGCCGGAGCCCATTTGCTGTCTGAATTAGCAAGATTGACAACAACTAAAAAGCCAAAAGTGTCCAAATTTATTTTACAGATTTGGACAGATTTAAGAGAGGCTCCTGAAGAGTGGTTGTCAGAGCAAATCGAAGCGGCGTTTGGGTTAGTTCACCATGAAAACTCCCTGATTTCTTTGTATAGGGCACTTGCTTTTCTAGTTTAAAAGGTTTTCATTGATTAAAGGTTTTTACCAAGCCCTGTTACCAGATTAGAGTGTAGCACAGTAAAATTGTAGAAAAAAAATTATGCAATCTTCTTTGAGGGAAATTACTCACTGTATTCAGTAGTTTGTCATGCCAGTCAATAAAACTTGACCTGTGACCATGCACACAAAATGTTTTCAGTGTCAGACAACTCCTTTCATCTCCACATACTTTAAAAGAAATATAAAATCTGAGTAATGTGCCGCTGAAGCAAAAGCTTGTGACATGGAAAATACTAGAGCCAAGAATGATCATCTGACTCTGGCTGGAGGACAGAGTCCATCAGGGGTCTGTGGACCGGCAGACGGTAATACAGGCTGGGCAGTGATCAGGTATGTGGGGATCATTCCCAGCATTCCTGCGGTCTGAGTGCCATGTCGATAAAGAGATCAGATAATGGCGTGTGATGGATGGCTCTACAGTTCAGCACAATGGAACTTGAGATAGTGTTCTGTCCAGCCTGTGTGGAATTTGGATAGTCGAAGTAGCCTCACTCTCTTTAGGAGAATAAGTATGCAGGGGATACCTTCAGGAGTTTCTCATCTGGGGTTAGTTGAAAGGCATCTGTCAATCAATAGAGGTTCACACAGAAAACCTATTGCAACACAAATGGCTTGGAAGTGGAATACAGATAAAGAAATATGTCTGTAGATAACAAAGACAATTGTCCAGAACAGTATTCCTCGGTTGGTATTTTTGTTTGAAGTTATACTGTAGACAATGGTTTGGCTATTTCCTGTAAATGGTCGTGTTTGTGCTTTTCCAGAGGAGAAAAGTCACTATTTACACAGCCACACATTGGAGTCCTTTAGAAGTTTCATCAGATAACAGATCATCTTATATTTTTGGTTTTATGAGTTAATAAGAATTTAATTAGCAATAATTGGTTTACGACTGCATGCATTGTTAAAAATGTGTACCCCTTTTAAAAAAAATCATCCCGTTTCAATCATCAGACCCTTGCACCACAGTAGCTGCTGGCTTTCCTGCGTCGATTACAATATAGCCCTATACATTTGGAGTACAATAGGAGATAGCAAGATATAGCTGTATGGAGCAAAATGTGTCTCAAACATTATAGCTGCCTTTGATTTCATATTTTTGTTTGTCTCTGAAGTTGTCAGATTGGTAGATGTTTGGAGCACTAAAGTACACCCTTAAACGCACAGTATCTCTCTATCTCTCTGCCTCTCTCTTTCTCGATCGCTTACACACACATACTTTCAACAAACCGTTTGCTAATGCAGTCTCTTACTCCGTCTCTCATTCAAGCCCTTACTCACACTCCTCTCTCTCAAGTAGATGATTAGATTTAACCACCACCGGACACAGAGGGTGATGAGAACTTAAATAGATACACTTCCCAGTATTGTACACTAGTCTGCAGTGACTCCATTTGTTTGAGCGTGGCCAGACTTCCATCCTATTCCACTTTGCTGCCCACAGTACACCAGCATCATGCAGGGTCAGAGAGAGGCAATCAGTCACAGATGACTCAATCAATTAATGCCACACCATAGCAGTCATGCCCTTCAGTCGTTTTCATATTTGCTGGGGGGATTAAAGTCCAGAGGTAATCTTATGAGATATGCTATGCAGTTCTCACTATTTTGTATTTGCACAGAAACGTGTTAAAGAGAGTCAAAGAAGAACAACCTAGGCTGCAGTAAACATGACTTTTGACTTCTATTTGTACAGTGTGTCCACTGAAGGCTGTGCATCATGCACTTTAAGTATTTCTTGCAAAAATGAACAACCTCTTATTTAATGCCACAGCTCAGAGACTATTTGAGGCACACTATTTCATTAAAAGCAGCTAATTAAATTTTTTGAAATGTCTGTCATTATTGTTTGCGCTACTAGCTAGGTGCAATGTTAATCAAAATGTATAGACTGCTGTTAAAAACTTTTCTGACCAGTCAGTCACTTTCCTTTCAAAAGGAGCCTTTGAAGTGACATCTCGTGTGCTTGGCTATCCAGCGTGTCGATCAAGAGGAAGTGTTGCATAGAACCACAAACACACACAAAAACACAGATACTTTAGACCTTCTTTCACTACAAGAAGCACACGAGATAGATATAGGAGATAGATGAGATATATAAAACACACAGAATCATATTTTGGTAAGTCAACAGAAGACTGACTCACTATTTGTCTTTGGACTTTAGGAAACCCAATTTGTCTCAGACAAATTGAAATGATATTGAAATGATATCTCTTGAGATTAACATCCTTCTGAATTTACATTTGGAATGGACACCATTCTAAAAACAATCCCCTTCACTCTATTTCTGAGACCATTTGCATTATTCATAGTCAACAGGAACATCTTCAAGCTAAAATGTCTCTATAAAAATATGTGCGTTCAAGGTAAATCCCTTAAAAATACTTGGGTCAATGTCCTAGTTTCCAAATTAATAAAGTAAAGAAATAAGTTAAATTAATGAAAAAGTTAGCAGGAAAAACATAAAATGTTCAGTGACTTTCCTGCAGTCTTTCATTGATATAATATTTTCAGGCAACATATGAAAAAATTATTTAACAAATATTTTCCTCAACGCATTTTAAGTAATACATTTGGTGCATACTCCTAAAACTTACCAAGGCCACAACCAGACATTCATAATTATTGTAGCCATGTCTTCAGCATTCTACCTGTTCATCCTCCAATGTTCAATTGGGATTATGAGCTTTGACATTGACCTTTTTAAAGTTCACTAACCCCTACTAACAGTTTCCCATGAAATCTGTGGCTGTGAATATAAATTCTTCCCAAACGTCCCCCCCCCCCCCCCATCCACATCAGCATATATTTCTCTGTTGCAAATTAAAGCCAGTGGACAGTTTAGCTCCAAACTAATGGCGAATAATGACACAGTCGAGTGCTCTGAGGGCTGGCTCGGGCTTTCCACTTTCATACATTTCCTCAAAGGTTATAGCTGACACATTGGCAGCTTGACGTATGGGGCTGTCACATTCTGATTGCGCCATGCAGAAACACACAGATCTAATCATTCTCAAAAATAAAGCCCACAAATTAATTGCCTGTCCACTGTGTAAGAAATGGCATAAATGTGTGTTTCCTGTCTTGTGCTTGTTGGGGTCAATGAGCAGTGGATGGGATTTCAAAGCAATAAGCTCGCATCCAGTGTTTGTGATAGATGACGATAAATGATTGTGGACATAAACTTGCATTTTACATTTATGCAAATGACCACCGTACAATAGCAGTCTATTTTGCTTAATGCCACTGTGGGGATTATAAAAAAGTAAAACTTGAAAGAAACAAAGAGGAGAAATAAAAGGAAATATATCCAACACCTTTTATAACACTACTGGTGGTTCAACTAAAGAGGTTGTAAACGTTGACCCCCTCGATGCTCCAAGTCACTAAAAAGCCTAAGAGGCTGCTATCCCTTCTCAATAATACACAGCTGTTGTTAGTCTGGCCACAATTCCTGGAGGACCATGGAGGCAGATGTTGTGATGACATGGTGAATGATGAATGCCGTCTGCCAGCACGTGTACCTGCACTCCAAACCGCACACAGATGGGAGAGCATTTGGTTGGCAGTGATCAAAGGGAATAGAACAATCAGGGGACTCGTCCACTTCATCAAGAGGACCCCCTTGTGCCCTTAATACAGTCCTCGGATGCAAAAGGGGCCAGGGCCCGATTGGACAAATACTAATTGTGTTTAACCTTTCTTGTTCTTGTTTTGGTGGTGTCAATTTATAAATTTTTTTCATGTTTTTACATATTTCTTTGGGGGTGGTTTGCATTTTGAAATATGATTAAAATGTTATTTTGGATGAAAGTTGTCAGGAACAGGAATCTGATCTAATCAACGAGATGGAGAGCAAGGTATTTTGAACTTGGAAACATCCTTTGATCTTGATTGTTGATTCTGACTACAGCAATCACGGGCCTCTAGCTGTGTTACAATCTGTCTCTCTCATCACTCACATCTTTAGAGCCATCTATCCGTACAAGGTTTTAAATAATTGTAAAAAATATTGTTTTGAAATAGTTTAGACCAAAATTGCCCTATGTAACTTCATACTCAACCTGCTAAATGAGAACCCAAAATAAAAGGCTTTGATCATGTCTCAGTTGCACGGGTCAGAACTTGATCGGTTAGATCCCATAGCCACAGGAGGGAGTTAGACCAAGCGGCCTGGCAAATACCTAAAGGAAACAGGGCTGCCTTTTAAACAAAATCGTGACTATAAAGCTACATTACATTTTTGTGATGGGCTGCCTTGTGAGAAAGGAGTTAAAATACAAAATAGAACAGCAAAAATAAATGTACAGACATTTTGAATATATGGTTTCCCTATTCTTATATGAACCCACGTAACTTAAATTTGGGCGCTACCACAAACGCTTCTAGACTCTCACTCTCGCTGTTGTGTTTGTTTGCTGTGAACTTGGAAATACCTCAACACCGCCACTCAAGGATGAGGTAGCCTGTGTGCCCCTGGTTTAAACCTATTATCCTCCAGGTCTAGAAGGTGCAGGATATCAGATGCCCTAATCACCCAAACATCAAGCACTGCCAGGAAACAGCAAGCACTCTCTAAATTAAATCACCTATTGTGTTAATCACTCACAATGCCCTTCATGGCATTAGCTTGAAGCTGGGGATACATTGTAAAATGTGTGTGCTGTAAGGGAACAGTAAAATGCCTTAACAGAAGTACAGTGATGTACTTGTTTATGGGATGGTGTGCAATTTGCATATATTTGCAATCACATTACATTTGTAAGAGATCACATCACATTTGTGTGAATGGGCTTGAGACTGGCGGCCATTCTTATGACTGAGAAGGGGGGAAATTAAGTTCATTATCAGATGCAATCCCAGAGAGTACAAAAGCACATCAAATTTGAACAGATGGATGGAATGTGTGCAGATTAAATTGCTTTTAAGTTATAATTTATGGAACTACTCTCAAATTCTGTTCCTCTCCTCCATCCTCTCTGTGGGTGGTGTGTAAAAAGCTATGGTCTCATGAGAGCAAAAAAAAAAGTTAACTGTTTATTTGAGATCTAAAAGCTATGTAATTATCAAAAAGTGGAAGGTAAAGTGAATACTGTATGATGGAATCCCTCCATAAATAGATAAAGAACAAAACAAAAACTTTCCATCTTGAATCCTCTAAGATGACCCTTGTCAACAATAATCACTGGTTCACAGTTGTGTTATTGAGTACTTCAGTACTATACA
Source organism: Galaxias olidus (assembly GCA_026901105.3). Classification (NCBI taxonomy): domain Eukaryota; kingdom Metazoa; phylum Chordata; class Actinopteri; order Galaxiiformes; family Galaxiidae; genus Galaxias; species Galaxias olidus. The sequence goes on from JAPMUY010008046.1 coordinate 89,672, forward strand.
TTTACAGTATACTGTATATATCCTCCACAATTCATAATTTATTTTACGTAACTATTGAAAACGACGTATTAGGTAAATAATGCACGACATCTAAAAAACAACAATCAAATGTTTAGTCGTTCGCGGTTTGGAACAATGTTCTTTGGAACGTTTTACAATTTGGTTAGGAAGCTTCTGACATACAATTGCTGTCTAAATTTGAATAGCATCGGTAGCATCGGTAATTCAGAGACTCAGCTGTGACTGAACAGTTCTGGACGAGCACTAACAACACTCCAGTCTCTGAAGAAACCTTTGAAAAACCAATATCTTAGAGCACACACTGAACATGTGTAATACAAGCCAAAAATGAAGAGCACACTGCATGGGTATGATGCTGGGTTTATTTTCTTTTTAAAAAAAAAAAGGTCATTGGTGGTCATTATAGAAGCAGAGGAGAATAGGGGCACTGTAAAGAATGCACCGTAAACTTGCTGTTTACTACACTTGAAATGGCAACAAAGGTCAGGGCTGATGAAGGATGGGATATAGTGACAAACAATCACTGCCGGTGTTGGGAATCGCCTGCTTAAATACTGCACACTCAACGAGTACGTGGCAGCACGGTGGCTCAGTAGTTAGCACTGGTACCTCACAGCAAGAAGGTGCTGGGTTCAAACCCCACCTGACCCAATGGCCTTTCTGTGTGGAGTTTGAATGTTCTCCCCGTGTTTGTGTGGGTTTCCTCTGGGTACTCTGGTTTCCTCCCACCATCAAAAAAACATGCTCCAGTCACTACCAATTCACCTGGAGTCGGTCTGTGGGTGAGCAAGTCTGTCGTAATATGTTGGGTGAGCAAGTCTGGCGCAAATTGGCTGCCGTGGTATTACTCAGACTGAGTGTTGTGTTTGATAGCTGTCGGCCCATTCGTTGTTCGTTCTGTGTAATTAATTGGCGACGAATTTGTGAAAAGCACTTTGAGCCTTGAGAAAAGCGCTTAAAATGTATTATTATTATTACATACTGTATTCTGACTACTTAAACCGAAATCTAGTAAACTACCTTTTTACAAAGATGTGCTTATGTTGTTAGTATACTGAACTGGAACATGTGACCATAAACATTCTTGTAAATTCTGTCAAAGCCAGAACGAAGTTGCCGAATTGCATTTTGGGGCTTTAAGCATCGTCTAGTAACCTCTTTCGGGTACTCAACATTTCCCTAAATATAGTATGTCATCCGGGAACTTTTTCCATACTCAAACTTCGCATTCTATGTACCGTTGACATACCGCATACATATACATTTTTTGTGAAATGTAGTATAATTTTGAACACAGCATGAGTAAGTAAACAAGCAAGGACAGCAGGAAACAGTGGCAACGAAACTACAGTTTTAATGGATTCATTGTCCAATATAAGATTTAAACTTGGCGAGCCTCAGTCAACCTTTGTTATTATAGTATTCATAATATTAAACAATACTAGATGCAGTGCAGCTTCTGTCATGGCTATATCATGGAAAGATTGCAAGTATATACCGCTTATGATTTAAAAGAATATACAATCGCTGTTTTGATGACTAATATCCTCCCTATTACAGTTCAGTATATTGGTATTCTAACAATTATAATTTTTTCTTTATCTAAGATGTTTCAAGTTAAGTCAATGTTTACAGGCAAAGCATGTGCCTAGTGATTTTAATTACGTTTGGTAACAAAGTAATTTTATGCTTTTATTCATAAATCACAAATACAAGGTTAAGGAATCAGTGCAGCTATAATTTGTTTTCATGCTTGTTAACATCTCATTTACAAAAGACACTTTAGCAGAGCTTGAGTAAATATGAGATAACTTCTCGTTATTTTCTAATATTGGGTTGAAAGATTCCAAAGTCATGAATTTGATAGTGTGTGTGAAAGATATATATTGCTATGTATCCTACTGAACTACAACATCCCTTTGTACTCAGGTGCCTCTTAGTTTCTTGCCTTAATCTAAGAACAGAGCTAGACATCAACTCTGTCATTGCAGCTATTAGCATATGCAAAATGTTTTCTCTTTGACCTTGGACCACGAAGACAGCGTCCAGTAACTCATAATGGGGAAAATAGTCAGTAAAAATGTACTACATTTTTTTGTAAAAGATGTGTGTTACGATTATAGGCACGGCTACATCTATAACCAAAGAACATCACTGGTCATACATCTTTTTTTGTGTGCATTTTGAGATGGGCTTTTGATCATTTGAGCAGATAAAACCATGACCCAGTTTTTGCTTCCTGTCAGTAGCAGACAGTTTTATCAAAAATATACTGGTACTTAATGGAGTCCGTGATGTCTTGTATTCGAACAAAGTGTCCTGGGAAAGTATAATAGCTCAGCCGTGTTTATAAAAGACAGAACACCGTGTTAAAGATTTTACACCACTTTAAAATAAAATGTAATGTGGCAAAATGTTTCACTTTAAAAGCAACGCTCTTGAAGAAACAACTTAAGCTGTCCATCTACCTTTTGGATTCTCTTCTGAAAAGCTTTATTAAAAAGGTATTTGAGTGACTGCCGTCAAACTTACTGCAAAGGAGTCCATTTTGGGGTCTTCTCTATTGAACCTCTACATGCTCCCGATAAGGTCAAATTACGTGAAATAACAATATGACTTACTACAGTTATCCAGACGACACTCAAATGCACAGCTTTTTCACCAAACGACCACCGGGCTATAGATTAATTATCATTGCATTGAGCAAATCAATGACTGGAGGCGCCAGAATTTCCTTCAGCTAAATAAGGACAAAATTGAACTAATTATCGTTGGTGCTAAAGAGGAAAGTCTAAAAGAGTCCATGTTTCTGAAAACTAAGGACAAGGCTAAAAATCTTGGTGTCATCTTTGACTCAGACCTACATTTCAACAGCCACATAAACTCAGTAATAACATCAGCATACTATAACCTCAAAAACATAGCAAGACTCAGAATACAGTTTTCTTTTTGCTGTAATATTTCCAATAATTGTGTTACTATATACTTAATTTTCTTTTAAATTCAGCGCAATGTTCTCATAGATTGAGAGTAAGATGAGGTTGAGAAACAACAAAGCCTTTTTAGTAGTTTGTACCAAGGGGGCCATCATTCTTGAGAGCACTTGAAATGCTTTGAGACCCTAAGAGAGGATTCTACCCTCGTCTTACAGCTTGCTTAAAACGGGCTCATCAGAAGGTGTGATGTGGGGTTGCCATGACATTGCACCTCTGTGAATGTTTATCTGTGGAAGGTGGCACTTTGTGTCTCATCTTGTCATTACCAACAAACGGAGGCTACCTCTACAGAGGTGTTAATCTTTAAGACGGTCCGCCATTGTCCCGGAGAAGGTGAGAGCACCCGGAAACGTGCCAGATAAGTACGTGCTCTTGTTAATGCAACACGACCGCATTTATCTGCAGGAGACCAAGCAGAGTGCCCTGGTGAGGCTCTGATAAACCTCTAATGGCCTTTAAAGAAAATGGGAGGGCAATCGCAAGGGAGCACCTGTCATTGCATTCACATTAGGGAATGATTTTGTGAATGTTTACCGTAGCAGATTAGGCCGGTGCTGTCAGCGACGTCAGGGCCTATCGGCATGTCCGCAGACTGTGACGGAGAGCGATACCCTCGCACTCCTCTCTCCGTCCTAATAATGCAGTGCTCAGAAATAGCAAAAGTGCTTTCAGAGTTGGAACATTGCAAGGGCGGACATTTGCATTTATGTGCATAAAGGACAAAGGACAAAGGGGTGGGGGACAACATGGACGTCAACAATGGCAACATGCAGAATGTGACATGGATGACATTGCCATGTGTGAACCTTTTATCTGTAGAGCCGGGGCCATCTGTTTCTGACATCCGAATGGCAACATTGTTTATTCAGTTATGTAAATTAGAGTTTGAGGGGAATCAAATGACTCAATGACTTAGGACTAAGGAACATCAACAACAACAACAACAAATGTTTTACAATAATAATGTCTTGGTTTTCAGTTTGCCCGTCACATCAATTTATACAGTGAAAAACAATTATATAAAACACAGCAAGCATTTTTTATCCTGCTCTCCCTCCCATCCCCATCCTTCAACCAAGTACAGACATAGAGTATATGTATATATATATTTATATATATATATATATATATATACACACACACACACACACACACACACACACACACACACACACACACACACACACACACACACACACACACACACACACACACACACACACACACACACACACACAAATAAAACACAACATGCATGTTAATATCCTGCTCTCCCTCCCATCCCCATCCTTCAACCAAGTACAGACATACAGTATACGTATATACATATATACATATACAGTATATATATATATATATATATATATATATTTATATATATACACACACACACACACACAAATAAGAAAACAGCAAGCATGTTTTTATGCTGTTCTCCCTCCCATTCCCCATCCAAGTACAGACATACAGTGTATATATATAAACACACACACAAATAAAGAAAGTAAAGGGTGTATTATAATGATGCCCTGCTCCCTCAGAGCTTGTTCCTGCTGAACTAGGTTACGAACATTAACATTATTCCTTAAGAAGTATATAAAAGGATGCAGAAATAATAAAAAATACGTTTACGTCTAATAATATATGTTATCTTTTCCATTTGAACTTTTCCTTTAAAGTAGATCCAGTATCCATAATTTAACCAACTCACATAATGGTACAAACTATAGTGGTACTGCCGTTAGTCTGTGTGAAGTTTAACATTACAATCTTTTATTTATAGGGGTTGAAAATAGAACATTCTCGCATGCAAACACTTAAACAATTAATTCCAGCTTGCACACACAATTACACAATCTGTAGAATCGGGCCACACTTTTCAATTTTGCTTGCCCAATGTGACATCAGCCATCGACGGTGTCCAACTGTCAAGCCTGAGCAGCCCACCAACGTCAGCTATTGTTCGTAAGAAGGCTCTCTCCTGAAGGAGCCTAATCAGAGTGGTAGAACCAAAGGAGGAGCAGCCATAACCTGCGCAAAGGGTCGCGGTGACAGATGTGATCAATACTCGACAAACCGCAGTGGGGCACCGCTTCAGATCACGCTCCGGTTGAAAAATTGGTTGTGGCTTTGTGAAAAGTGACGGCGAAAAAACAAAAGCTCCATCTTCTGCCGCAGCTCTGCAATTGTGCAAGAAAGTGACACACTCCGAGAGGAGAGGAGACAAAACAAAGGAGAGTGAAAGATAAAATGTGTCATCAGCTTAGAAAGAGGTGTTTGGCAGTCACAGCTAAATATAACCCAGACGGAAGGTGCAAAAGAAATCGCTGCATTCAAAGACAAAAACGCACCCGTGAATTCATGTTTTTAAGAGAATTTGAAAATCGTCGCTTCCTCAGGCTTATTATTTGTAATGTGTTCCTTGTTGGGCACACACACTCCTTCACGAGTGCCTGCTCTACATACAGATCCCATCTCTCTCCTACAGAATCAAACATCCTCTAAATGCCTTCAACGGACCCTGAAGGGAATGTCAGGGGGACGACATTGGTGTGGGGTGCCTCATTTTTTTTTCAAGCACTCCAATCTGCCTGGGTGCTTTGTGAGTCTGGCACAGTGATCCGTCACCTGAATAGGTGCATTATCCTGCCTGTCACTCAGACAGAGTGACATGAAAAGACACCCAGTGACCAGTGATTGTATCAAAGGAAAGCGTATTACCTGCACAACCTTAAGAGGCATGCGTCCAGATGAGTCCACGCAACACGGGGCTGCGTTGGTGGTGGAAAACATTGAAACACGAGGTTAATCGGATCTACCTGTGGGCCCTTCAGTTGCTCATGTTGAAAGTAAACTGTAGATGATTGGCTTATTTGTCGGCCTTCTCTTGCCAGGATATTGGCATAGGTAGTGTACTTCTGTAATATATATATATATTATTATTGTATTATTATTATTATATATATATACAACATAATTAACTTTTAATGGTTTGTCATGACAAGGATCAGTAGAGAGACAGGGAATGATTTCCCAAGTCTCAATAATCCAATTTATTTTTGAACTGTTAGGATTGCTATGAAAAATTTCATGTAGAAAAATACTAGTGCTAAGGCAACAGCACAGCAGGGAAGACATGATTATAAGTGCTCACACACTTCAACACAGTCACACATTCAAAATAATATGAAATACAATTTCAACGTTCATTTTAGTTGTCTATATATTATGGTATCGCATAACATTGATTGTTGTGTTATTAAGAAAAGACAATGAACATATTTTGAATATAGAATATAGCAAAATACAATTTGTTTAGTATGTTAGTGATATGAGTATGCACTTTTGTTTTAATAGCAGGATTTCGCTATTTCAATAAAGAATGCCATGGCATAATACTTTAGAATGTACTTCGGTGAGGGCAAAGAAATCTTTGAAATTACATCTGCTTAATTTTCCTTTCTCTAGTTAAAAGATCTACTGTAGCAGCTCAAAAAGAAAGTCACTTCAACCATTCCAGAAGCTGGATACAGGAAAAATGCATTACTGAACGTAGTGGACCATCAGTAAGACGATCTACTGAATCTACTGATCTACTGTACAGGCACATTTCAAACAAAGCAAAACACACCACTGACAAAAAAAAAAAAAAAGTTATCCGGCCTTATTAATTTTTTGAATTTGTGGACTAATTTCAAATTAAGTGATATGAGAGGAGGCTGAGAAGATGTGAGGAATGTGCGGAAGGTGCACAAGTGATGATTACATACAGAATTAAAAAATAATCTGCAAAATCAAAGGATTCACAGTGCTACGGTCCCTCTGCGGTATCATGTGACTTAGATAGGGAGAACAAGGGAGAACTGCAGTGAGAAAATGGTGGGTATACTACAAAGTTGTCCCAAGCTGTTGCATTGTGAAATAGACTGCATTTATCTTGTGAGGTATGATGATACTGGAGTGTACTTTGAAAATATAATTGAAAGTTTAGAGTTTAATTCAGTGCTCTGAGGACAGGGGGGTTCACCCGGCTGGTTAATGGGACAAAGGATTGGAATTTCTAGCTGACTGATTCATTTAAAAAAAGAAGATGAAAAAAAAACCAAAATGGAAGCAGAAGGATTATTTGAATAAGGAAAGACTTTTGAATTCTATTCTCAATGAATTATCTATTCTCTAGACTATTCTCAATGTTTTTGTCAACGTTTTACATCAATTCTTTTGGTTAGAAAATGGAATTAAAAAACAAAAACAGCAACATAAAATATGTCACAAGCTGTCTCTCAATAAAGTGTGCGTGAGTATTTGTGTATAGTATTTAGGCTTTTTTGACTGTTAGGAATGCGCAGCATAGCCATGCTGTTTCAAATATGAAATACACATTTTTTTCAACCTTCAATAATCCACTCTCTCAACGTAATCCAAATGCCTGACAACGTCCTCCCAGACTGTGCATCCTCCTGCTTGTTAAAACCCTCTCCAACTAATTAAACATGTGCAGCCCTTTTGTAGCCCTTATATGCTGACTCTAGTGACAGGGTTGCACACTAATATCTCTTTGGAAAGAATCATGAAAATTGTCTGGGGGAATTAAATGTGATTATACATGGCCAACAATGAAAGCTTCTGAGGTGAGAACAACAACATGTCCAATGCTACTGTGCAACATATCCCTCACAAGAGGGAATGGGAAAAGGTTAATTTGAATAAAAATTGATTTTTAAGATGTTGAAGGGGAGTCATGCCCGAAGAGGTTTAACATTCTTGTTCTTTTTCAAGGTGGCACATGTTGTCAGACACGCTATTTTAACACATACATAAGAGGATCCATACATAATTAAACACTGGACTAACGCATTGTCATTAAACAATTGATCATAAGGTTGCTGAAACATCTGTGATTTAATTCACTGTTGGGAAACGTAGTAGTAGTAGTATATCCTGTACATTAGAATTTACATGAGTTCTGATTTTCCACCAAACCATGTTTCTTTTTTACGCTAGATGTGACGAGTGTGAGGAATCCCTGTTTGAAATGTTAAATATTGTGCTTCTAGTTAACAAGACTATGTAGGAAGAGTGGAATTCATAATGGTATAAGATTGAAGATTTGAGAAATTTTACAGGGTCATTATGGCTATCCTGTTCTACAAGAAACCAAACGAACAATATAACCGTCCTATCCAAAGTTCCAATTTGATTAAGTATTTTGTTGAAAATTGCATTCTAGAAGAATCCAATAAAAAAAATGTCTGACTTTACTCATTATTTCGACCGGCTTGATAATATAGCTCTGGATGGATGGATGGATGGATGGATGGATGAAATATTTTCAAATCCACATATTCCTACTACACTTACATGTAATCAGCAGGAGCATTGAGACATCCACAGGTATTCAGGCCAGACAGAAGTGTTTATGACTGAAAGCTCTTCTCCCAAAGCCATAGGACACATAGGACGATTTCCCCTCATATCTATAGCTGAGGATTGGCAGCACCAGCCAGCAGCCATTAGGAACTGCTGCTCAGTAAAGGCGTGTGGATATTGATCAGACCTTAAATATTGATTTTGCGAAGTCATTTCCCGAGGGACCTCATATAACAACACTTGATTTCTACGTAGGCGATCCCTGGGAATCGCCCTCTGCGTTGGCCAGGCCGGACTCCCTCTCCTCCTTCCTCTCCTCCTTCCTCTCCCTCTGCCGATCGATCCATTCAGACCTTTGTTTCTGTCTAACCCTGCCCTTAGCCTTGGATCCTGGAGCAATGTATTAAGTGCTTGTTTGGATCAATCTAATGTGCAGTGATCGCACATTCACCAAGTGCTGACTGGTCAGCAAAACTCATTACTCTGACACACACTGCTTTCTGATGCCTGCGTGTGCTGCTTTGCGTGCATTGGCCAAAGGTTGGGATTCTGTGTGATCAACCGCTGCACGGACACCGCTGGTCCAGTGCTACGGAAGAAGATTTGATTGTAAAATATTTTTTTGACATATGTTAAATTTGTGTTAAAGAACACTCATTTCAACATCTAACTTTCACTGAAATGAAACAATGCATGACTTCACTGTGTACCTTCCATATAATAGCACTTTAATGGAACCCCAGAAGCCATGATACAATTCGTGGGAACCATAGCCATTTTAATTACAGTCGTCTTGAAATAAATACATTTTCCGAAAAACTAAATTCTGTAGATTGCATGATTTTGCTTACGAATATCAATTGTCATCGTTCATGATTTACATACAATAGGTTGCTTGATGTTTCTGAGAAGGTTGCCTTGTTAACGGTTAATTTTGTCTGTATTACTAGTTTGTACACAGTAAGACGAAGGACACAAATTGTAACTCGCACCCTTCATTACCACTTAGCTGTGGCAATATGTGTTATTCAATGAAAAGCCTGTGAAATAGCTTACCTCCCCCCATGAGTATAGGTCAGGTGAATCCTTCATTAACCTAAGCACGGTAGCCACGGCAACACAACATGTACCAGAAGTTTCCTTAACGAGACAATATGTACAGTTACAGTTATGCAGTATTACACTTTCTTTATGAACAGTTGAGCCTGAACAAGAAAGTCTTGCATATTTCACTTGATCTTCCATACAGACATGCTTCCATTCCTTAATCAAATGCTTGAAAGGAGAAGAAGCTCTCTCGATTATGCTTACCTGATACATCATTCAAACCTCTGTCAAGTCTCACGCCATGCAAGGATAATGTCTTCTCAGGGCTAAGATGCCTCTTTACCCACCACTGTAGGCACGCATCAATTCTTTGTTTAAATTTCATCATGTGAAAATTCAAATCCCATTTGCAATATGATTTAAAAGGTTCTTGAAAGGCTTTTACACTCTTCTCCTTTCTGTTTTTTTGGTGTTTTTTTTTGCCCTTCAAGCACTCAATCTCTCAACATCTATATCAGGCTTTCATCTCATCCACATACATTTTCTCAATTAACATCTAACTGGGTGAGTTCACAGCTTTTCAAGTGATAAATATGAGCACATTGCCGTATTTACGGAGATTTATTTTATTAAAAACTAACTCACTATGAACTGCCCAGGCCATTAGTGATAGTGAAAGGCACTATTGATTAAATGCATGACTGTCATAGTCTAGACTGTAAGCTACAGAAATAGACTGAGTTCCAAGTGTTGTATTGACATGGCCCTGAGCTGAGGCTACGAATGTAAAGGGGGGTGGGGGGTGACAACAATAACGTGTGAAAAGGAATCTCAAATGGGTGATAGGATATGACAGCTTCTATCTCTGATAGTTGTTGAGCACGCAGGACAGTCAGTCAGCTGTCTGGGAGAGACGGGGATGCGGTGTGGTCGCACTGCAGAGAGTGTGAGCCACTTGCTCAGGACATTTTAATTCAGGGAAGTAACCTTTTCAAAACCGTCGATATTACTATGCGTGTCATTTACATTTAGTTGGCCCCCTAGTTACACAGACTAATATAGACAGTAACAGTGACTTTAAAAAGTCATTGAGATTGTGCTGCTGGGCTGTCCACTAAATGTATGCTGATTCTGGCCCGCCGGTCTGGTGAAAGGCTTCCTGGACCAATGGTCTGCCTTCGCTGTTATAACCAACTGGTGCCAATCACGGCAAATTGACAGTGCGGTCCCTCTGGCAAGTGTGGGAAATTAAACCAAACTCTGTTTTGATTGGATGTGCCCATTCCAATTACTCCCCTCTCAGGCTGATCCATTCTCATTGCTTGCCTTTGCTTTGGAAAAAAGTGTTTTGCCATCAGGGAAGGAACGAGAGTTTCTTTGTATTGAGTGAGGTGCGCTTTATTACTTTCAAAATAAGAAAGAAATTGTATGTTAGAGTCTGAATCAAATTTCTCTAAACCTGCCCCCCCCCCCCCCCCCACCCCCCCCCCCCACCCCCATCCCCACCCCCACTTCACACCCGCCTCGTTTTTTGTGGTAATATTGTTGCAACAGAGCATAAATTATGATCTTTTTTGTTGTTTCATAAACAGGTCCAGCCAGGGTGTGTGTGCACTTTTCTCCCTCGTGTTTTTACACAAGACAAGGTGCTAAGTAGCCATTCAAATATCTTACATTTGTTATGGGTTCATAATATAATCTCCCAAATTTAGATTAAACTCATCAATGTAAATTTTTATTAACTCCCAGGGGTGCCATTGTTTCACTTTCTTAAAATTGTATTTAATATAATAAGGTGTTCCATATTGCATTAACTTTGTGCATTTAAACTATTGATAGTCTCTACTGTTAAACCATTTCTGTAATTCTTTAGTTTACTACATTCAATCGTGACCTTTAGTGGTTCATTCATCTACTTTTTATTGTAAGATGCCCCCCCATCCCCATAAATTGGGATTGTAATAGTCAAAATGAACCCTTATATAATCTCATTAGTTTACAGGTTTAGATGATAAAAAAAACATATAGAATAGTATATAGATTGGCATTTTATAACATGCACGCAAAGTTGCCAACACAATTGCATCGCCATATCTTACATCTGCAAACACACAAAGGGATGAAATGTCAACATCAATTATTCAATTACGAATAGTGTGCAAATGGGGCAAGCTTTTTCAATATGCACAGCTGGGGAAACGGTTTGGGGACAAGCAAATGAAATAATCATCCTCGTTCCGGTCTAAATTGCTTCTGTAGATTTCTTATGACTAACATAATGCACATGAACACAATGTTTTAATGCACTGCCTCTCTACTCTGGAAGCGTGGTCTATGGAAAGCAGGGACCATATTTCTGTTGATCAACAATGTTCAACCTTTGTCAATTCACCCTTCATTCTAGAAGATAAAGCAAAATAGGTTGAATTTGATAAATTTCATGAAACCCTGCATGAATCCATTAACCATTTCAGATGGGTTTTGATGCCTGTCATTTGGCAAAACCTTTTTTTTATATGAGAACTGTATGGACAGTGCAATAAGCCAGCATTGCTAATATCTTTCCCATTAGGTTTTCAGTGAATACTTATGTGAATCACATCAGAAAGCACATCATATTGAACATTTGGAAAATGTACAGTCTTTAATTGGACAGCTACAGAGAACATCTTGAACACTGCGTATACGTTCATGAATTCATCTTTCTTCAAGTTTCTGGATTACTTTAATATTGTTGATGTCACGTTGTCTGAGCAAGTCTTGTCTTACTGCAGTTGTGGATTCCACTGCAAACGTATCTGAAAACAGACAGATACCATAACCCATGAACCTAAACATATCAAAACCAAGAGCTGAAAAGCATGCATAGTACCAATAGCACAGTCACTCAGTAGCTTGTAACGGCACAGCTGAATCTGAGTTAGTGCGTGTGTGTGTGTGTGTGTGTGTGTGGGGGGGGTCTTTTATATGAAAGTGCAGGCACGTTCTTTAATTGAACCAATAGGAGCTGAGAAAGGTAACCCAGGTTACCAAGGATTCATGCTAATCCGCATCAAACCCCCTTCTCTGCTAAAGGTATACTACCAATCCAGAGATCATCGTTATGGATGTTTGCCTTTAGCGGGGTTTACACTAAGGGGCTCATAAAAGGCTCACTTTAAATTGTCTCAAAAATGACTCAGACATTGATCATCTAGTCGCATGTGGTTGAAAAATTACCTGGAGAATGCAGAAATAGCTAGCATCACTAACCACAAAGATTTAATTTAAGGCGGTGTCAGAACCGCATTGTTTGTAAATGACACAATGTATGATATACAGGGCAAAGTCCAGCAGGCAACTCCGGGGGCAGGCTATTCACAAGGAGGTCCTAGACTCACAGCACGTTTGGGAACCTTCAAAAACTGGGGACAAATCGGCACACATCTAAAGCTTCTACAAAACAGCAGTACATTAGATATCCTATGGTGACATGCTTATATTAGGGTGACCTATTGCTTTGAGAATAGCAGGACGCAAACTATTTTAGGACATACTATGTTTTAGTTGATTCTGGAGAATACACTAAACCATACTATACTTCGGTTGATTCTGGAGAATAAACTAAACCATTGACACTCATTATATTTTAGTTGATTCTGGAGATTGGAGCATCAATCTCCCTGGCGGAGGTCACTGAGGTAGTCAAACAACTCCACAGTGGCAAAGCTCCAGGGGTTGATGAGATCCGCCCAGAAATGCTGAAGGCTCTGGGTGTTGAGGGACTGTCATGGATGACACGTCTTATCAACATTGCGTGGAAGTCGGGGACAGTACCTAAGGAGTGGCAGACCGGGGTGGTGGTTCCCCTGTTCAAAAAGGGGGACCGGAGAGTGTGTGCCAACTACAGAGGCATCACATTACTCAGCCTCCCCGGGAAAGTATACTCCAGGGTGCTAGAAAGGAGGGTTCGACCGATAGTCGAACCTCGGATTGAGGAGGAACAATGCAGTTTCCGGCCTGGTCGTGGAACAACGGACCAGCTTTTTACCCTCGCGAGGATCTTTGATGGGTCCTGGGAGTTTGCCAATCTGGTCTACACGTGTTTTGTGGATTTGGAGAAGGCGTATGATCGGGTTCCCCGGGAGATACTGTGGGAGGTGCTGCGAGAGTATGGGGTGAGGGTGTCTCTACTCAGGGCCATCCAATCTCTGTACTCCCAAAGCGAGAGCTGTGTCCGGGTTCTCGGCAGTAAGTCGGACTCGTTTCCGGTGAGGGTTGGCCTCCTCCAAGGCTGCGCTTTGTCACCTATTCTGTTTGTGGTATTCATGGACAGGATCTCACGGCGTAGCCGCGGGGGAGGGGGGCTGCGGGTTGGTGGGCAGAGGATTGCATCACTGCTTTTTGCAGATGATGTGGTCCTGATGGCATCATCGGTCTGCGACCTGCAGCACTCATTGGATCGGTTCGCAGCCAACTGTGAAGCAGCTGGGATGAGGATCAGCACCTCCAAATCTGAGGCCATGGTTCTCAGCAGGAAACCGATGGATTGTCTACTCCAAGTAGGGAATGAGTCTTTATCCCAAGTGAAGGAGTTCAAGTATCTCGGGGTCTTGTTCTCGAGTGAGGGGAAAATGGAACGAGAGATGGGCCGGAGAATTGGAGCAGCGGGTGCGGCATTGCAGTCGCTTTATCGCACCGTTGTGACGAAGAGAGAGCTGAGCCAGAAGGCAAAGCTCTCAATCTACCGGTCTATCTTCGTTCCTACTCTCACCTATGGTCATGAAGGGTGGGTCATGACCGAAAGAACGAGATCGCGGATATAAGCGGCGGAAATGAGTTTCCTCCGGAGGGTGGCTGGCATCTCCCTTAGGGATAGGGTGAGAAGTTCAACCATTTGTGAGGGACTCGGAGTAGAGCCGCTGCTTCTTTGCGTAGAAAGGAGCCAGTTGAGGTGGTTAGGGCATCAAGTAAGGATGCCACCTGGCCGCCTCCCTAGGGAGGTGTTCCAGGCACGTCCAGCTGGGCGGAGGCCGCGGGGGAGGCCTAGGACCAGGTGGAGGGATTATATCTCCACACTGGCCTGGGAACGCCTTGGAATCCCCCAGTCAGAGCTGGTAAATGTGGCCCGGGAAAGGGAAGTTTGGGATGCCCTGCTTGAACTGCTACCTCCGCGACCCGACCCCGGACAAAGCGGATGAAGATGATGATGATGATGATTCTGGAGAATATACCAAACCATACAATATTTTAGTTGATTCAGGAGAATATACCAAACCATACTATATTTTAGTTGATTCTGGAGGATACACTAAACCGTTGACCCAATGTTTTACTAGGTGTTAGTGGTTCATGTGATCTCGTAGCCTTTGCAACCCTCAAACTGTATAGCAAGTAATTCGAAGGAAAAGGTCTGCTTTATATTACTTACAGGGTTGTTACATTGTGGCAGTTCCATGATATCAAATGAATGGAGTGAGTAGCCACCCAGCACTCCCATTGATTCCAATAAGACAAGGCACTCAGGCGAGGAAGGCAACACTATGGACTCAATAAACATGCTCTGGGGGGATTCAAGACACCTGACCCAGAGACATTGTGATCTTTTCCCACTAGAAGAAAAAAGACAAATGCAGAAGTGAAACGCTAAAGGGAGGTTCCTGTACCAGGGTATCCTATTCATTACAGGCAGCGAAAACACAGCACAAATGAGAACCAGTCTTTATGTTCACTATCTGGAGATTAGATAAACAGCGATATTTGATTTGAAAAATGATGTTGTTGCAAATCACATAAACACATGATTTACAGCGACAGTGTTTACATCATTGTCTGTGCTTGGCACAGCTTACCTGGTGTAATCAAACAAAGGCTCAACACAGCATGCGTCTAGCAGCATAAAGAAGGGAGTGCCTTGACATGGCAAAGACGGATGGGTTTAGCCATGGAGACTGTTTTAATTAAATAACTGATGCTCTCTGGCAGAGCATGTGTAAACACCTCGGAGTGAATGGCACTACGCTTTGTGGAACTGCAGCCATGCTTTCCCCTGATGAAGTAGTTACAGTATAAGGCACAGGCAGGGAAAACCATCAAATGCTTGGCTGCAGGCGCTTTGCGGTGCAGGGCCGATAAACTGACAGCATATCCTTCATTGGAGTCTCCTTAATGAAGAGCTCATCTTAACCACCAGGTATTGCGGCCATCATTAGTCTCATCTTCAACGATGATGAATTAGTGCGTTCCCAAATTTGGAGCAGTGGTAGCCTTAAAAGGATATACAAGTATGGCTTGGCTTTATCAGCTGTGAAACATTCGCCAGCCACACTCTTTACAGTCAACACATCAATCACTCGCTTGGGGGGGGGGGGGGTGGTTTACTTTCAAAGTTATCAGCTTCTAAGACAGTTGTAATGTAAAAGTATTTCTATTGCAAGTTCATATAATACAATATAGAATGTAAATAATATACATGTTCATTTTGTTTTGACAAACATATGTATTATTGTTGTTATTAATAATAAAAAGTTTTATTGTTATTATTATTTTTAGACCGAACTGATTTAAAAATCTCTTTTGCGCTCTTTTGTTCTTTGTTTCCAATGGGGCCCTACTCCGGAGCACTTCCACAGCGATTTCCGCTGGCAATTATTGATAATTACAATGTTAGATATGGTACAGTACATTTCAATAGTAATTTTAAACGTTTTATGTTAATGGGATTTAAGCTAATAGTGCAAATTTGCATTAATGAAGCGACCTCAAAGTGCACAAAACCTCGATCAGACTGTATGCATTGCTCTAGTTCTGTTGAAACACAGAGCTAACATGAACATTTGTATCTCATATCACACAACAGCAGGTAATGTTCAGAATGAATAGCTGTTGTAGATGTAACGGATGACCATAATAATTGTACCAACAACACGCCTATTTTTTATTCTTTTCAGCCACAAATATTACCACCCATTTTTGTCTATTAGAATTTGAAAAACGCTTTGAAATTTTCTAATGAACGTTTTTTTGGTAACTGTTAAATATTAAAACCAATCTCCAATCTTAAATGTCATCATGTTGACTGTAACTTTAGTCATTAAAAACCCATGTCAAAGAAGCATTCCTTGGTGTGCAATTAAAACAAGAGCTTAAGTGCATCCGGTCATCTGTTTCAGCTCAGAAAGATGCAGTTGGGCTACATGTAAAAAATTCATCCAGGAACCATCTACAGAAATGTGTTGTATCGTATTGGATAATGCTCACATCAATAGGCAGCTCTTGTAAATATCTAGGGAATAAGTTGAGGCTTGTATGTGCCCCTGCTCTTGCCATTACTTTGCCTTTCTAAATTAATGTGAATCTGGTTGAGACAGAGAAACTCTTCTGACGAATCCAGCATAATGTTAAATATTCTATCAAGGCCTCCAATGCAACCCTGAGCTGCAGACAAAGCAGAGGCCTTTGTCATAAAAAAGGGAACATTGAGTTTTCTAGGTCCCTCCTCTTATTAAAAGGTGCATATATATATATATATATATATATATATATATATATATATATATATATATATATATATATTATTATTATTAATATATGGGAAAACTTTGATAGAGCGTTTTAAGGAGAATCTGTGCTTTCACTGATTTATTCTCAAGCCAGGAAGCCTCACCATAAAAGCCTCTGATAAATCTATCTAGTTGGGATAATAACTAATATGTCACTTGATGCTGTAACTGCATTGCTGTAGTTGCTCAATGTGAAAGTAAAACTACCAACACACCACAAAACACTGAACGAAACCACACACACACACACACACACACACACACACACACACACACACACCCACACACACACACTTAGAATTTCAGCTTGTGAGTGTTGGGATGGTCTTCGTTGTCGGAGCATTAATCATAAATTGGAGTTCTACAGTGAATATCATCAGAGACCTGACAACATCTGAGTGGCTTATTTTCTGAACTGGGCAAGAGTGAACTGAAAATTCTAACAGATCCAGTAAGGAACTAGAAAATCTTAAAAAGAAAAAAAAACCACACATCTACCATCTGTAGGTTCCAAGCCACGGGCCTCTGCTGGGTGATGAAAGAGACTCTGCCCCCCCACCCCACACCTCACCAGCCGGCCACTTGGATTTGTCTTGACATGACTTTGTTTTGCCCCCGAGGCTCCAACACTCGCTTCCTCTTGGCTTTTGCAGCCCACCCCCCACCCCCCCTCTCTTTTTTTTTTTTTTTTGCAGCCCACCCCCCCCCCCCCCCTCTTTTTTTTTTTTTGGCACGTCCTTATGTTGTCTCTTTTTCCTTCACCCGAGGCGCCTGCTCTTGTAATGAGATGCAAGCCTTGTGCCCCGTCCGACACAGTTCTCCTTCATATCCGACCTCCACAGCCCGCCGTTTCTCATCTCTCTCCCAATCACATGACAAGAAGGCCCAGTGCCTTACTTACAGGTCGCGCCCTCTCTCCCACTCACAGTGGTCGGCATGCAGAGAAGTAGTTCCAGGCACATGAACAGCATTTCCATTTTGTGTCAAAGAGATTAAGATCACTGATGACGTCTGTAAAAAGAGAAAGGAAAAGAAAAAAGAGAAAACGCTCCTTGCCGACTTAGCATATAAATGAAAATGAGATTGAATCTCTCACTACTAGGGAGTTCATTTTAAATCTACCAGGCCTTGTCACCCCGCGTGGACTCTTGGGACACACTTTTGTGGGACCAAGTGTGGGAAATGTGTGCGCAAGTCTTTGACCTGTGAATTTACTTGGAAACAAGGAAGAGTCCTTTCATAGCAACACTGAAGGAGAAAATGATTCTCATGTGCTCCCTCTGCTCAATTATCTGTTGATTGGAAAATCATTGCCTTGTTTAGCCGATCTGAATGTGTGGCTACTACAGCTTCAAACAACGTGACTCTTTCAGTCGCACACAAAGGAGAATGCCATTTATAGGAACAAAGCTATCAAAGATATCTGTCAGGTTAAGGTTTTCGATCTGACCACTCTTTGAAGAACAACATCAAAAAAATTTCGGAAGATTGAACAAATGATTCATCCTGCGTGTTGTCACTGAAAGGCAGTGGCTTGGTAACCCTGCCTCGGCACGGTGGAAAATCATTTGAAGTCTTCTCCTTTCCCGTGGGTAGACAGGGATCAGGGTGAAACGTATTGGCGCTTGAAAATCAGAGGCACGGGGGTCAGAGCAGGCGTTTCCCTTTGATGTGCAGATATTTCACCTGCTCTGGCGCTTATTGCAGAGGGACCGCACCGACAACCAGCTTCGCTCTAGTCATCATGCCACTAGAGGCTCTACGCCCGAGACACCGTCGCCATGGCAACCCGCCTCAGGCTTTCATGACAGGCATGAAGGGCATATTAAGGGATGGATGGTCCTCTGTTACGAAAGAAACCGGTGGACTTAAACTGTGTGTGTGTGTGTGTGTGTGTGCTACTGTGTTCCAAGGCAAGACATGTACATGCACAAATAGCTTCAGGGTGAAAATGTTTAGCAGTTAATGACTAACTATTAGTAACACTAGTAATTGGATACCATGCAGACGAGGTGGCATAAGGGGTTGAGTATGGGTGCTGGTGAAGTAATCCAGTGTTGTCAATCCCCCCTCCCCACTGTTTTTCATATTTCTCACCTATTTGTACCACATTTTGGTACTCTAATGAATCTTAAATGAGACCTGGTTGAGCCAAATAACAAGAATTGAAGCGGGGTGAAGATAAAGTTAAATGCCTTCTGAGACGTACAAATGTTTTCCAATCTACATTCCCATCTTCTCACACTGTACAATAGTATCCTAATAAATCTATTTGCCATGAAGGGACTGCTGCATATCTGATGGATATCATTTTTGCCCAGGCAAAATATGAGCCTATCCCACTATCCGGCCCAAAATCAGATTATCATTGCATCTTGACAAGTCATGTATAATTATTCACTTTGATTATAAGCAGAGTTGATTTGCATTTTGCATTTCAGAACTCTTCAGTGTGGCTCATCAGGCTTTGCTGATTGCATTCTCATACAGGATGCTTCTGCGTCTTAGAGGAGGCTGGTGCTGGCTTCCCTAGCATGGCTATAATCATGTTAATATATTCAAAGTTTCACCCTCATTTCCTGCCAGCCACAGGATATTATCTGTTATTGATGGAAAGCAGGTGGAATGAAATGACTGTGATAAATCCCCTAATATAACATCAGGACCCCTTTATGAAAGCTGTAACAATGCTAAGTTTCATAGCATCTTACTGGCAATGGCTGACAAACCTGTCAGTGACGATCAAACTAGACTAAATTGCATGCATAATAATAATATAATTTTTGAAATTTAAAAATGTCAATGTGTTAAAAAGACCCATGTACCGTAAATCTTAGAAAAATCTATGAAACCACATATTATAATATTTTGCACAGTCTAAGATAAGATGCCAGTGTCAAACAATGCCATCTATTTTTACATTATTCACCTCCAATATATATATTGTTACCTGGCACACATCCATATTAAGATGAACCTTATTGAACCTTAAACTCCAATAACATCAATGTCTGCATGGTTTGTGTGGTCACACACACACACACACACACGCACACACACACGCAGTATAAATGGTGTCTCTCAAGCAAATACAGTAGATGTCAAGATTCTACGGTCAGGTTGGCTAAGCTATATAATTAAAAATTCTGACAAGAGCATATGGGAAATCAAGGGACGGCAGTAGATTCTTTGAAATAGGGTTGTAACACAGGGTTAATCCTGGCCATTATAAAAGGGACACATTGACTTATGGTTTCCTTACTGAGACATAAATCAAACAAATGTGTTCAAATAGGGGGATTCTTTGCATTAGACACCCAGAGCCAGTCTGCCGATGTCAAACTTAACACAAGGAGGGTCGATAACGAGTAGTAATTATTTCAGACGACTGAGGGACCTCGGGAGACCTACATGAAAACGTGAGGGTTTTGATTCCTTAGATTTTTATTAAAACATTGTATTACACCGGGACGATCACTGGGTTTTACTCAACACATTGAAATGGACCAAGCAGGGTATATTATGCCTTGCACAACGTAATGGAAAAGTGAGAAAGGGCTGTACTTCATTGTGATGGGTACAGTACTCTGTCACCTTCATGTATTTCTTGCATTGTATTTGCATTAATATCCCACAACATGTTCGGCTTTTTACCATACAGTTTCATTTCAAATGGAACAAACTACAGTCACTCCAAATATGTTCATCGCTTTAAGAGATCATCGCCCTCAAATTGCCACCTGATTTGAATGATCTGTGTGCGTAGGAGCTGTAGTGGAATGATGGCTAAATGATATAGGGTTAGATGTTTGCTGAGATTTGTCTTCAGACTTGCTGGTGCCCATAGAAGTCACACTGTTCGGACCAGGCTAGTTCACACTTTGAAATGGGCAGATTGTTTTGTATTATCGGGGATTGCGAGCCTGTGCGATTTACACAATGCAACATCTACATGCTCTTTTCCAACAGCCCACTAATTTGATGTCCTCGATGTCCCCATGTGCTGATGCAAACATGAACACATGATCGTGCAATTACAGAGCCTTACAAACGTGCTCATAAGAAGCTCAGGCCTTTCAGTTTGATGGCTGATGAAATTATTAAATAGGTTGCTCATCTCTTCAGTCAACCACGACCCCCTAGCTTGATTATCTGAGGGCAATGAGTTTGCACAAGCCTGAATTCAAAAATGATTTCCAAAGACCCCCCATTGCTGTGGTAATGGTAATCCAAATACAGTAAATTCAGCCAGCCATGTGGTCTACTACACGGGTCTGATCTGTGCTCCATGTTCTACTTCCCATCAATTAAGCTTTCAAGGAGAGAGTCCCTCGGGTTCCCCTAAGGATACATGCCAAGCACATCTATGCTGTCTCTGTGCATGCTCTATTGAAGAACGGCTCTATGGAAATCCTCCAGCATTTCTTGGATCGCTGCATGTGAAATGGGTTAAGATGGAGTCAGTATGTCTGTAAGAAGAAACGTTTACCTGAATTTTACCAAGATCAACCGCTCAAAATGTACTTTTGTATATATATATCCAGGCAAGTCGGTCAATATGTTTAATTTGATTAAAAACACAATAATACATACAGTATATATGTGTGTAATTATAGAAAACATCTCTAACATGACACATCAAGCAGAAAATAAAATGTGTCTGAGATTGTCGAGTGTGTCTGTTGGCAGTTATTTGATACATTTTCAATCAACAGTCTTCTACACTCCTCCCAACAGTAGACTGGGCCTTATGCCTGACTTACATCTCAACCCTCGATGGAATGCCACTTCAGTCTGGGCTTTTGTCGAGGCATCTGGTCCTACTGGGTCTAAATACATTTGTTGAGCACCTATGATAGTGGGTTGACTGAAATAAGTGACTTTGGTGATTCCACTACCTTCAACCCAAATAACTCTGGCAATCCCTATAGTATCCCGTAGTGGAGCAGCATCTGTCAATCAGAGGCAGTTCTCTGTCATAGCCTTCATGTGTCTCTTCCTCTTCTTTTATGGTTTCCAGGATTTAATACATTTTTAGATCGTAATATCAACTAGTTACTGCTATGTGCGTGTGTGTGTGTGTGTGTGTGTGTGTGTGTGTGTGTGTGTGTGTGTGTGTGTGCGTGCGTGCGTGCGTGTGTGTGGGAGCGTGTGTGCGTGCGTGCGCAAAGCCTCAGGTCGGCCTTGTGCTTGGCCTGTGGCCTTTGTTTTGCTTTAAAGGGAACTTCATTATTCTCAGAGTGTGGTGTCTAATTAACTGTCAGGATTTAGCAGAGAAGGATGATGGATAATGTCGCAGTGTTGTATTAATAAAGTTCAGTCGAGCAGAGCGAGGTGCAGAGAGATGTCTAGGTCTTACGGCATTAGCATGCTGTGGGACATTGCCAAGGTCTGACAAGAACAAAACGAGTCAGCCATTTTGGTGAGATACCGGCGGACTCTCCAGGCATCACAAAGAACTTGGCCGTTTACAAAACGCTGTTCAGTGACTGTCATGCAGGAGTGTCATATCTGATTTACAAGTGATAAATGTAATTGAAACATAATTTGCCAGCTGTTGAGTGTCTGGTTGTTGAATTGTTTTCTTTGTTTAGGTCAAAGTCAACTTTTTGTCAACATTCATTGCACATCAACCACAATTACAAAGCCTCAATGTTATGTTTTAACAGTAATTCACGTAGCCACAATATTTTCTATTTGACTAATGTCCTGTTCCAACAGACAAAAATGAAATGTGCCCTTTTCTGCAAAAGTATGTCTTTGACAAGGGGCTATTGTAACATTTTACCTGGAGCATTTAAAAATACTAAGGAATCTTGAAAGACTGCAAAAAATGTATTAATAAAGCACAGCTCAGTGACATAGATGTGAAGTTATTAGCCTTTCCAGCGGTACTGAACAGTAAAACCCATTTCCATAGTGAAGCAATAAACGTCATTTCTTCACCACTCGCCCATCTCTTCTGTAACTCATCTTTGGTTGAAGGAAGGGGCCGGTTGTAGAACATACATCTGTATAATCCCCACTACTTTCCTGTCCATATATATCTCTCTATATGAGATTATTTGGACCATAAGTCCTTGATGGGACTGTCATCTGTGACATTTTATGGCTCTTAAAGATCACTTCTCAGGATCTTCACACCCCTCTTGTACTCTTATGCATGCCATCTCCATAATCACACGACAAATGAAGTGTGTACCGACGTGTCAGACAAAGTAAGGTCATGAGCTTGTTAAGATAGAATTTCTTTTGAACGTTATCTTTGTTTCAAACCAGCAATGTGGACGAATGACCCGTGATTAGAAGGTGCTCGTTGTGTAATATAAAGTCTTCTTTCACGATGCCACCATGGAATGATTAAAATAGGCCCCGTCGCTCTTAACGCGAGTGATTTTTTATTGAGCTATTGTTGCCGTTTCCATTAGAAGATGCAAGTCAAAATGCTTGCGCAAATCAATTATAACATGGCACTTTGCTGTAATATTAACAAAATACACCCGATACTGTGTCATAATATCCATTATGCTGTCATAATGTTAAGTCTCCTGTTTGAGATGCGAGCTGACATCTAATGACTCTAAGTTTCTGTCACTCAAGCCTATATGTTTGAAATCATAAAGACCCTGAGAGGAATTGATGACCTTGAGACAAGAAACCATCAATATAAACTAAAAACCCTGGTTGATCGTTTGAGTACCCACACAGCCACTTAACCGCCCCCCCTCCCTCCCTCCCTCCCTCAACACACACACACTGAAGGACATTGATACCAAGAAAATGACCACAGAAATATAAGCTTACCGCCTAATGTGCTTCAAGCTCCAGCATTAAAAGCATTAGATGCTATTCAAGACCACATTACCCACAATTTGCCCTTTCGGCACCTTCTTTAAAGGGATATGAAACATATTATATGACAACTTTATGTGAAAGAATCCTTTATAATTATCTTTGTATAGTAATGAATGGCTCAGAAGGCAACTTTAGTTGCATCAAACTACTTTTATTTATAAGAAATGTGATACATGTCACCTTCTGTATACAGTTTGGTGTGCGACACCCAGCTGAAAATGTAGAAGACCTTTTTGCTTACTCTAACCCCACAGATGTTTAGCCATATGTGAGGTATCATCAGAGCATGGCTAAAACCATAGGGTTTTACAGTATTAAACTTGTTTTATCTCGGCTTTGCTGCTTTTTTTTCTCCAGCATTTGGGGATTACCGCTGCACAGAGGAAAATCACCATCTGCCGTGGTCAATGCTTGCCTTCCTCTTTCTAGAACTAGAACTTTATGGAACCTAGAAAAATGTTATATACAGGTGCTATATATTACAAAGTGTTGATTGTTCCAGGCACTTACTACACTTGTGGCTGTATCATCATCATCATCATCATCTTCATCCGCTTTGTCCGGGGTCGGGGTCGCGGAGGTAGCAGTTCCAGCAGGGCATCCCAAACATCCCTTTCCCGGGCCACATTAACCAGCTCTGACTGGGGGATTCCAAGGCGTTCCCAGGCCAGTGTGGAGATATAATCCCTCCACCTGGTCCTAGGTCTGCCCCGCGGCCTCCGCCCAGCTGGACGTGCCTGGAACACCTCCCTAGGGAGGCGGCCAGGTGGCATACTTACTAGATGCCCTAGCCACCTCAACTGGCTCCTTTCTACGCAAAGAAGCAGCAGCTCTACTCCGAGTCCCTCACGAATGGCTGAACTTCTCACCCTATCCCTAAGGGAGATGCCAGCCATCCTCCAAGGAAACTCATTTCCGCCGCTTGTATCCGCGATCTCGTTCTTTCGGTCATGACCCACCCTTCATGACCATAGGTGAGAGTAGGAACGTAGACCGGTAGATTGAGAGCTTTGCCTTCTGGCTCAGCTCTCTCTTCGTCACAACGGTGCGATAAAGCGACTGCAATGCCGCACCCGCTGCTCCAATTCTCCGGCCCATCTCTCGTTCCATTTTCCCCTCACTCGAGAACAAGACCCCGAGATACTTGAACTCCTTCACTTGGGGTAAAGACTCATTCCCTACTTGGAGTAGACAATCCATCGGTTTCCTGCTGAGAACCATGGCCTCAGATTTGGAGGTGCTGATCCTCATCCCAGCCGCTTCACACTCGGCTGCGAACCGATCCAATGAGTGCTGCAGGTCGCAGACCGATGATGCTATCAGGACCACATCATCTGCAAAAAGCAGTGATGCAATCCTCTGCCCACCAACCCGCAGCCCCCCTCCCCCGCTGCTACGCCGTGAGATCCTGTCCATGAATACCACAAACAGGATAGGTGACAAAGCGCAGCCTTGGAGGAGGCCAACCCTCACCGGAAACGAGTCCGACTTACTGCCGAAGACCCGGACACAGCTCTCGCTTTGGGAGTATAGAGATTGGATGGCTTTGAGTAGAGACCCCCTCACCCCATACTCTCGCAGCACCTCCCACAGTATCTCCCGGGGAACCCGATCATACGCCTTCTCCAAATCCACAAAACACGTGTAGACCAGATTGGCAAACTCCCAGGCCCCCTCAAAGATTCTCGCGAGTGTAAAAAGCTGGTCCGTTGTTCCACGACCAGGCCGGAAACCGCATTGTTCCTCCTCAATCCGAGGTTCGACTATCGGTCGAACCCTCCTTTCCAGCACCCTGGAGTATACTTTCCCGGCTGTATCCTTGTTTGGAATTAACCATAAAGTACAACCTTCCAATCAGTTTGATTCCCTGCTTACGTCAATTAACGGATTGTTAGCCTGTATAGTATCATATTTCAGATTCCACATTTAATGAGAGAATATAACTTGTAAGCTTTCTAGAGTCACTGAATGTGACAAATGTAGTTTGTTTATTTTTTTCTGCATATGTAAGATTATTTTATCATTTCTATCATAGTGGAAAAGTAGAGGCTAGTCAGAAAATATTGATGAAATATTCATCCAAACCTCAAGGTTCATTGTTTGGCTGTCCTTCAAGTGAATCAATGCCTGTTAAACCTTGAAATGCCCTTGGATGCAATATACTCAGGAGCATAACATTTAATTAATGTACTGTACTTGTCAGTGTCCCTGGCATGTGCGGTATGACTCATGTACTTGTCTCATTAAATTTTTTATTATTTCCTTCCCATCACAGAAGTATTCTCATGAATCCTCAAAATCTCCATGGCACAGAATGGGCGCGTGTGGTGGATGCCTATGTCGTTTTATAAACCAGATGAGGTTATCATTTGGTAAATGTGTATTATTGCAACTTCTTTCTGTCGTTGATGACCTTGCTATTGAGGATTTATAACAGTCATGTAGAAACCAAGTAGACTAACTGATTCATCAAAATCATTTCACTGATAAACACAGCTGGTTTCTACATGACTGTTATAAATCCTCAATAGCATATGCATTATACAGTATTACCGTAATTCACAGATGGAGTATATTAGTAATGTTGCGGATTTCCCGAAATATTAGTACTACTGAAAAGGAAACGATTAATAAAGTGTAATGCCTTGAGGCCATCTGTGAATTACGGTAATCATGAATAATGCATGAATACCGATTCCAGTAACATACTGTTTCTGTTCAATATATGAGTATGAATTTGAAGACCACCTCTATGTTTAAATCAAAATCTCTCTCTGGTGGCAATGTTTTTATTTTTCAAAGAACATTGGTGAAACGTAAAGAGAATTTCAAGGCTTTTACCCTTATAGCATTTCAATGATAGGCCCCATTTTCCATTCCCTATTGTTGATGAAAGGGGTAGGTTTCCTCAGTTCCATGTGCTGGCTCAGGTGCTTCTCAAGCGTATTAGCAATAAATATGGCCATTTTCCATGGATGCAGGGGATGAGAGAGGCAACTGAGCAGTAAATTAGATGCTTTTTTTCCTCCTCAAATGAAGCACCCTTTAACTCATTGCCACCGCAATTACATAAGTTAATTTACTGTACTTTTTTTATGCAATTCTATTTCATAACATAGCCATCAAATATCATATATCTTTAAAGATTATCCGTGGATCTGTTTTTTTTTTCAGCAAAGATTTCTCATTCTGTTTTTATAGTTTGGGATAATGATTGTCTTATTTTGCAAGAAGCGATTTAAAACACAACTCACATTTTGAAATCTGTGTTATGTAATATTGATAGTTACACTAGATATATTGTTTGTCTTAAATTACACAAGTGATAATGAACCAACAATCAAAATGCTTATTTGCCAATATTACATAAAAACAACTTTATATTGAGTCTGATGCTCCTTAGCGCCCTACTAAAGCCTGGAGGGCACCTCCAAAAGAGGATATTGCATATTCCGCAACATGCTTAATGAGGATTTTGGCTCCAGAAACAGAAGAAAGCCCTCATCAAGTAAAACTTTTGTTTTCCCGTCATCAAATGACTCGCCTGTCGCAACACAGAATAAACAAAGGGTGAGACTACGGTGGCCCTGAGAGGCCAAACGCACTGCAACTTCAGAAAACACATGCAAACAGACAAAACACAATTTGCTTGTGTTTTGTCTATTTGCGTGTTTTCTTAAGTTGCAGTGCGTTTGGCCTCTCAGGACCACCGTTTAAGGCAGAAAGAGAGACACAATGTGCTCGCGTGTTAAGTTGCTACACTTAGTTTTGGATTGATTGTCCCGCTGAGAATTGGATGTGGTGGTAATTGGGCTTGTCCTGAAAACTCAATTCTCCCACTGTCCACGTCCTGTAATTAGGCTGTTTTCTTTTTTTTTGGAGGGGAGAGAGAGAGAGAGAGAGAGAGAGAGAGAGAGAGAGAAAAGGTAAGAGCAAGCCAATTATTTCCAGTAATAAAGGAGAGGTGCTGGCTCCTTCTGGCTTCCCTTTGAGTCAGGCTTTCCCAGGGATCTGGCATGCATTTTGTCTGGTGTGTGGCGACGCTGCCACTGGAAGCTGTGGTGGCTGAAGCTATCTCACTTTGATCAGTGGAAAGAAATGCTAAAGAGGTGCCCTGCTGAGGACAAAGCCACTAGAGTGTCTCTTTTTTTATTTTTATTCGGGCCCCAGTAACAGCCTCCACTTCAAGCCAAAAGGCGTCTCATTAGCATGGACTTCTGCCTCAAAGCATCGGCTTTGTTGGTCAGCAATGCTCATGCCCGGCTATTAATCTCCACTGGAAGGCAAATAATATACACACTCCAGGCGGAATAGTATATTTCTCAGCAGAGCAGCACACCAACGGAGCTCAGTTGGTGCAACCTGAATGTGTCTTGTGTTTTTCTTTTTACTTTTGTTTTTAGATGTGTAAATCTCCTTTGCACAGTTTGTTAGATTTGGCAGGCTTCAGAAAATGAACATTTTAAACTGGGCTTTCGAGAAATTCCAGGCATTAGAGAAAAAGATACAACAAGGTCCTCACATGCTCTGAAGTAATGGCTGAAAAATGAAACAAAAAACGGTCTCCTAACGAACATGCAAATGAGCACGTGCTGTTTTAACTAATCTGATAGACATCCCTCTGCAGCCGAACACGCTGAGGGCAATTTCTGACATCAGCCACGTTGAGCACGAGAAAGGTTTGTGTGAGGAATGGAAGTACCAAGAAGTTCATTAAGGATGCACACTCACAACCTGCTCTCTTTTTGGTGCCTATGAAAAACGCACTCATTATGGCACCAGTATCCTATAGTGCAATTAGGACTCTGTTTTACATTTTAATTAGCTAAAAAACCTGACCCAGATAAGTTCAGCAGGAGCTGGAAACGATGAGATGCCTGCAAACAGTACGTCTCAAAGGGTTATCCACGAGCTTGGAATCCCAAAAGAGATGGCCCACAATCCATTTCTTCGTAGCATGCAAGTTGGGAAGAACGGTGATTGGATTCCTGATGTATATTTATGTTCTGGGCTGTCTACTAAAATGCATACCACCAAAACCTCAAAATATTTTTAAATAAGCAGGTTATAACAAAATGTAGCCTAAGCTTAATACAGCTATGATTTTGAGCATGGGCAATACATTTCTGTACCAATCGACTGTGTTTGCACTGCTTCAGGTATATGGATCAGGGCAGAAATATAGGTCTTGTTGCAGATAGGGTTGATAGATAAACCGTTTGGACAAGTCAACAATGGGACCGTAGGTCACTGCAACTGACAGTGGCTAGCCGGCTATCTCATTAGTCTAACAAAGAGCCCTGGCTGGACACTTAGAGAAGATTGACCTATTTTGAGATTGGGGGGGGGGGGGGGGGGGGGGAGATATGAGGCCCAGGTTGGCTGCGTCAGCGATTCAGCGGTAGCACTTGACAAAGCAGAGCCTCGGGCGGCAGACTTCACGATGCCACAAAACGGGACGTCGCGGTAGTAAGACGTTGCATTAAGGAAATTGCATGAGAAGCGGCGCTCTCTGAGTCGAGTAAACTAACTGGGTCTCTTGGGCTTCTCAGGGTGTTGTGGACTGTGAATGTTATCTTTGTGCTACGTTGTTTCAGATAGAGTCAACCTATACACGAGACCTGCTAGATTTGGTTTGGGAAAAAGATCATCACTACTTGTAATAAAGAATGGATCAGCGGCTGGTTCATTACAGTGGCTTCCAATAAACTGATTACATGATCATACATCAATGTGGAAAGTTCATTGGCATATTGATTTCAAGTCAGCCTGTGACCTTGTTTTTAGGAGCAGTGGATAAGGCAAGTAATGGTTGGTAGACTGAACATATGTGATTACTTTGGCTACTATAGCTTTGCTCCCAAACAAGGTAAATCAAGGAAACAAACACTATCTCTGTCTCTCTCTCTCTCTCTCTGACACACACAAACACACACACACACACACACACACACACACACACACACACACATTTACACACACACATTTACACACACACACACACACACACACACACACACACACACACACACAGAGTTAATTCTTGGAACAAAGGTAAAATATAGAGGGCCTGTGGGGCTTAACTGCCAGTGCTGGCAAAGAGCTGGGAAATTGTTTGCTCAGGGGGAAAATGACGGTGAGTTTCCTGCTGTCAGGGCGTCCGTGTCTTGGGGAGAGACGACTCTGAGGTGGTGTGGTGGGTGAGGGGGTCCGGGGGTGTAGTGAACACACCCGTGTGTGCTGGATGGCCTAGCCAAAAGTAAGATAGCTGTAAGAGGCGAAAGCTGTCTGGAAGGACGCTATCATCTAAGGGACTCAACCGCAGTGTGTGAACCGCTGAAAGGATTTGTGAAGAGGTCTACTGTAGCTATTGAAGCTTGGGATGGTAATTATTTTCTCGACTGTTATTTGGTCCAGGGGGCATAGAAGCACAGCCAACCTTATATTGTGTAATGTATGGCACACTGAAACATAGTGGCATTTTGATCTTAAAGTCTGGCCCTTTACTTCTTAGAATCCCCTGATGTCCTCATGCAATTTATTTTGTCAAAGAAACACCAGGTCAACCTCTTACAGACTTAACTGAGAAAAATGTTCAACTTAAACAGAAATGTCAAGTTGTTTGTGGCGTCTGTTCCAAAAAGAAATAAATACAAACATGTCGTAACCTAAGCAACCTATTATCATAAAAGCATGTGCTCTAATATTATACTCATGAATTTTTCATGACTTTTCTTACTGAATGTCTCAAATCTTAACAGCCTCAAGATATGTTCTGATACTGACAAACAAGCAAAAGTATAATAACCATAATGATGATTGGTACCTCTGTGGTTGACCTAATAAAGGTTGGTCTCAGATGTTGTTTCATGCCATGATTTATTGAAATAACTCGTCTCTTCTTGGCATTGGGATAGCTTTGTGTGGCCATGAGATAAATTAATTAGCTGGGTTGCCGCAGTCTCATTGGCTTAACCTGGCAGTCCTCCACAAGTACAATAGTCTCACCGTAACCTTGATTGTTGGTTTTCTGTATTGAAATGTTGCAGAATAGGGTGCGTTTTAAAGTACACACCTGCACTGCAATGCAAACAGATTGCCTTGCTGGTACAGTGCTATACAAACACACACTGTACAGTTTTCTGCCGGATCTAAATCCATTGTGTCTCTGTAACAGCTGTATTATGGTTTGTTGTCCTGCAAGGCAGAGAAATCAAACTGACACGCTGACTGAGTAACTGTGTTTCTTTCTATCTTTCTAAAGAGAATGCGAATTCCCCACTTAAAAATATACAGTATGGTGTATAATGCAGTGTGCATGTGTTTGTTGACAGTGTTGCTTGTCATGAAAGACAGGATGAATGGCAGTCAGTTAAAGTCAAGTAGCTCTCATTGCTGCACTTAATTCCAAGTCTCTAAAATACAAATAGCAGCAGTCACATTTTTACTCAATAAAATAAATAAAACAATTTTGGTTGAGGATCAAAGCTGTCTTTTTTCAGATTATTTTTCAGATTTACTTTTATTATCAATGAGAAAGTCTGTGCACTGGCAAAGTCAAGATAATTGTACTCAAAATATCTTACTCAATTCTCAATCTCTCAATGGGGGACCTTACTCTTAACAACCTCCGAAATAACTGAAGATGAATCCAAAGGTCTGGCTTTGATTCGTCGGAACTGCATGGAAAACACATTTCTGAAAATAACTGACAACTATGTTGGAGTGCTCATCAAATGTTTCCATAATAGTTTACCTATTAAATGTGAATACAATTCAGTTTAAGTATTTTGAAGCTCCCTGCCGTAACATATCATGGACAACGCTCAGAGGCAGGGAGCACCATCTATCTTCCAATCACCTTATCCGATAAGCACAAAGCCGAACTTTGACCTCAGGTCATTTAAATACCTGTCCCCTCCCTCATTGACATGGACGTTAAGAATGGGAACAGGTGTGTCAAGTGGTTAGTGTGTGCATCGTTTCATTTCAAATGCAAGACTTAAGAAACTGTCCTGTCCAACAATAACATTCTAGGATGACGATTCTGTACAATCATTGAAAATCTAAATACATCGTTTTTTTTGTCTACTTTTATTTTAAATTAAAAACCTCTTCTTAATCTCTGAAGTTACAAAGTTACAACAAGTTATTGTCAGATATACTGTAGTGCTACGTTTAGAAAAAAACTAGTGGCCAAATAATTGTATTCGTTAGTTGTATTGACCTAACCAACACTGTTGATGAAGATTTCTGACTTTAAGAAACACTGGCTAATTGCCGACGTGTTCGAATTAATAGGCACATTTTTTTTTCTGAGTTCACTGCGCCGACCCTATGTAATCTGATAGAAGCCAGAGAGCAGGCACTTTCCAAGGGAAAAGCAAGGTTAAAAGCCTAATTCAATTCCCTTCACTGATGCAACAATCGATTGGTCAATATGAGCTATCCATGTTTCAGCACACCAAAGACAACTCAATGCTTGTCCCCCAACCTATTTAATAAGGAGCCAAGTACTTATTTTATCATTGGCTTCGCTGAACTAACCTATTTTATCTCACCGGTCACAATAGTGACCACACAAAAGGTTTTCAGTGATAGGGCTCTAAAGGTTTTACTGAATGATGAAGTGATACTGAAGTAAAGGGTCTCGATGAAAAACTTGCAGTGTCACGTGTTTAGTGTAAATCGTCACATGTCCAGTGCCGTTTACTTCCTGGTTGCACCATGAGAAGAGGATGGCTGAGGATCAAAACTCCCAAACAAAAGGTTAGTAAAATATGTGAATATAAAAATAGGACAAATATTTCTGGTACACATCATCTTCAAGGTGTCTTTGTAATTCCTCACCTTGGTTCAGTGTGGCCATAGAATGAGTAAGCATGTTAATAGTAACTATAGTGACGGGTGGGGTAACACAGTCCATCTATACCCATACATAGTGATTATCTTACCTAACTCTCTACATGGTTCTTTCTTTTAGTCTGACTTTGAATGGAGTTCTGGAGATGCTGGATCCAGGTGACCACCCACACTAGGCATGCAGCATTACAGATATGGACTATGAGGGGGAGACCGGCCATTTGCCAGACAACATCCAGGCCTTTGAATACATATGCCCCAACCCAATGGATGTTTTCCTATTAATGTCCCCACCCACCCAAAGATCACCATTTAAATGTCTAACCTCTATTCCAGCCAGACCAAGGACAAGCGACTGTATCATAGGAGTATGGATGAACTCCTTACATTCTATGGGATCTTCCCCTCTGGGTAAGGCTCTTTTCAAAGATGACACATGTACTGGTCACTTCACAGTGATGTACACAATAAAAGCATTTTAGATGCAATGTGGAGAAATTGTATTGATTAAATGATGGCCTCAGTTCATGTGGTTGACAACACAAAGATCCCTGACAACCCATTTGTTAAGGTCAACCACATCTTCTCCAAGCTAATTTAGTCATACAAAGTCATGCCATTTCAGGAATGCCTGTCAGTGGATGAGAGCATCATCCCATAATATGCCCGGCATGGATGTAAGCAATTCCTAAGAGGTGAACCAATCCAGTTTGGTTACAAGCTGTGGAGCCTTGCCTCCTCCAGTGGTTATCACATGGAGAGACATATGGTGATTCCCACTCTCTCCTCCCTGAGACGAGGTTGGGTCAGGGACGCAGTGTTGTTCTCGGTTTTGCAGAGCAAGCTCAGGTGCCTCAAGGTTGCAAGTTCATTCACGACAACCTCTTCACTTTGCTTGCACTTACTCCTCAGTGGAATTACTAAAAGAGCTAGTTCTGGAACGATGAAGTAAAATTGTTTGTTTGAAGTCCCATTCAAGCCACATGACGACTTCATGGAGTGCCGCGTGGAACCTCTGAGGTTTGGCACCAAGGAGACAAGTTGCAACATTGTGACCGTGGCAACAAACATGGAGGAGGCACACGGTGAGACCTCTGTCAAGAGATGGAACAAGAAACAACGTGCTTTTGACGTCCAACAACCAAAATACATCAACCAATACAGCGAGCACATGGGTGGTGTTGACCATCACGACCCACAGGTTTCAAGATATCGTATCTCATTCAGGTCTAAGATGAGGTGGTGGCCCATCTCTGCATGGTGTTTCTACAGTGCACTCACAAACATATATATTTTGATTGAGATTTTTTTACATCATGAGAGGGACTGTCAACCGGCTCACCTTCTGACAGATAGAGCTACGGTCTCTTACACAAAAGTCAAAATGAATATAGAAACATTATCGAAATACATTGGTGTTTTTTTTGTCTTTACTCTCAGTAACCATATCGGTGTTGTCTAAGTTGTATTAAATGTGTTACATTTCTCTACTGTACAGGGATGTGGTCTGAAGTAAGTACTACTTTAGGTTTTTTATATACTTATGTGTCAGAACAATGTTCAATCTTGTGTAAAGATGAGGGTCAGAGCGGTTCCAATTCCCTAAGAGCAATCTATTTATTTGTCCTTCACAGAGGATGTAGTTCTTGTAAACGGACCTTGAAGCCCTTTCCAGGGAAAAGGGACAAAGATAGTTTAGGCTTTTGCTGATTTTGAATAACATAAATCTATTGTACGTAAAATGACAACCGCCTCACTTCATAACCTTTATTTTTTTTCCATGCACCTGACTATAATGTACTGCCTACCTCTCTGAGAGCTTCATAATGACAATGGTAATATAAAAGCTGTCACATAATTCAATAGAGCGCTACGAGGTCTGTGAATGAAATTGTAATATACTATTTTACAGATATGTCTTTTTGGGAAGATATGTTTGGAAAGTCCTGCTTGGGAGTATAAGTAAGAACGTTTTTCAAAGTAGCAAAATGCTTTGCCTAAATATTGCAGCTTTGAGCATTTCATCCTGTCATAACTGCATAAAGAAAAATGTCTTGCAAGGTGGGGAAAATTGATAAGGACATTTATCAAGAGCTCACGGATCGTAGAAGAGAGTGACCAATTTTATTTTCCAAAAAGACAAAATTATTTGTGCAGTGCACTTCTTCATTCATACACTTCAGTGGGGAAGATCAATGATTTTCCCTCGTCTGTTTGTAACAGCATTCCCAGGACAAGCACACAGGATGTGCAAAAACCATTACATCAAACCCAAGTTGTGCTGAAAAACTCTAAAGATATATTATTTTGCTGTTTTTCTTCATTCAAGTTATTCCTATGAATATTTAATATTCATGGTGAATTAAAAACGTTTTGATCAAAATAAACTGAAAATGTAAAAGTTATGCAAACTTGTACTCAGCGATTAACACACAGGTGATGGCTCACAGCACACTATCATGTTGCCTTCTATTTTACATATATGTTTTTTTTTAAGAACTTTACATATTCCAAATCAACTGGGAAAGCCATGAGGCATTTCCCCCAGAATTGCTGTTCAGAAATACTGTCAGTCAGTTTAATGGCGGGCATGTGTCTGAATGAAAAACAAGCACTTTTCAACTGACAGTCTGATGCTCCCAATGAGAGGGCACATGCCAATGGCATTTTCACGTTACCTAACAGGCCCTGTCATTGAAATTCTATATATTAAACATGACGAGACCAAATAATAAAGTTCAATACAAATATTTTATTTAAAAAAGGTAATTCTGCAAAGGATCAAACGCGTTTGCAAAAAGATCACCCCACACAGCGTTTAAGACACTGTCCAAAGGAGATGACCCCGTATTCAGTTAACATCAAAGATGTTAACATCTTTCTTATATAGTCAGAGGTGTGTCTTTCCTCTGTGTCAAGGCACTCCACTAAGACACTCGTGCATACAAAGTGATACACATCAAAGGCCTGGCGTTGTTCATTCTTCAAAAGATGTAATGGGGGAAAATAGAAGAATACAAAGTAGGGACAACATTTTCATACATCTGAATTCATATACATTTGAAATGTACAATTTCTGAACACTGACAATTTGTTCACAGACATTGGATATTAGGGATTCAATATCTTTACTCTTAACAAAGATTGCCCACTCCTAATCCAGCTTTGTGGAGATTTCTAATGAATAATATTGGCCTTGCTGCCCTGAGAGGATAACAGCACAAACAACAGGAGAAAGGACTCCAATTATTTGTATTTTCTTGTCGATCTCTACGAAAGGCCAGAGCAATTACATAGCGGCACAAGTGCTAACCTCACATGCCCCCGCACAGAAACCTGTCTCCATGCACTGCAGGGAAGGTGAATTCAGTTAAAGTGGGTCAATCGCAATCAAAAGATAGAATTAAAAGAATTTTCCCAATTTAGCTGAGTCACCCTAAGCTTGCCACTCGTTTGTCCACGTGTTTTTACTCTCTTATAGAGATTAATATATCTCATATCCCCAGTCTTATTCTCTGTTATAGAAAATGGCTTCCGTTTCAAAATGCAGATGAGAGTGTCTACCAATGATTTGTCTATACTTGGTCTTGGGCCCTTGAGTCACACCATGCCAGTTGTGTCCTCTGACTCCCAGCACATTGGTCGCTGTCTGACTAATAACCCAAGTCAAATGTAAATAACATTTTCTAAAGCCACGTTGTAAAGAGGGACCCAACCCATCCCTACCCACACCATTGCATTATCAAGCCACACTTATTTTACATTAATAATTCTTCACAGCTCATCATTGTTTTCACATTCAGGATTTTGTGTTATTGTATTTGAATATTTATTGTTATGTACTATGCAATATTGGGCTTTTTTTAATGGGACGTCTCGTAATATCAATGGACAAAATTGGATTTTGGAAAATGTGTATGGGTGAGAGCTTGGAAGAGATGATGGGTGTTGTCAGCCCCAGTGACTTCATTTACACTCTGACATATTTTGGTTGGTTGTGTCCTTTGGCTAGGTCACTTTGTACTAACTGATGTTTGGGCCTTTTGTCTTACGAGATGATGTAGCCAGGAGACCAACCCACACCCAGATGACATCATTTCCTAGCAACCATAGGTCCTGCTTCACATCCTTTCCGTTGACATGCTCTGAGAAAATCCCTGTTTTGCATTTGATGAATATGAAACCGCATCCACACTGAAAACCTGCATATGCATAAATTCTGTGTATCGTTATGAATTGTGCAATACAGTAAACAAAAGTAAGAGTAAAAGCAATATCATATTTTGAAATCACACAAACTCTCCTGTTTGCCTCTAAAATTTTGGTTATGTTTTTCCCCCCAGGATGGCCACTCATTTGTTATCTCTAAGTGGACCAGGCCACCGCATCTTTCCATTCGATCAGCTGCAAGTACCTGTGGAGGTCACGTAGCAAATGCACTCACTTCCCATAATGGCACAGCCCAAGGCCACGCGCACAGGCAAGCTATCAAAGAGGCTATTATTTGCACAGTCACCTGTCCATGCGTCACTCTAATGTTTTCATAACCGTCACATAATCAGCTCATCATTCATCCAAATCCATAAGGTTTGATGGCGATGTTCTGTGGAGCTGATGAGTATGGTGCAGATGGACACACTATGACACAATGGCTTTAAAGGCCTGCAGCAGAGGAGGCTTTACCAGAGAGACTATAGATTCATTTGTCGGCAGCCCTTTGTGTTTACCACATGTAATATAACCGTGCTTGACAAAAGTGCTGACAAACGTTCATTCAAATATTTCGTATTCTCTCTCACCAAGGAAATTATTTACTGTATATATCTTTCTTTCTTTTTTCCCAGCACAATTGAAAGGCATACTGCTGGGTTCAACAGTGGGGATTCCTTTTTCCATTTGGGAAGTCTGAAACAGATGCTGCAGCATCTCCTGGTGAAGTAAGTACAATTGGAACAAACATGATCACTGCTGTTGTTGGTTGGCACAATAAAAATAAAAAGCAACGTCTTAATGCGTTTGCTCATAAATAGAAATGTGTTCCATTATTGCATGTTGATATGACAGTTGGACAGCCAAGCTATGCTTTCAATATTTATAGTCACAGCATTGTACATTACAGACTAATGTAGAAAAATACTGGGATAAAGCAAATAAATGTTCAGCCTAAAAGCCACTCTGATCTACTTACGGTCCTACTGAAGTATGAAATAAACCATGCAATAAACCCATGCTGAAGCACGAATGTGAAACAAAAAACAAAAAAAGGGGAAAAATAATCAAAGAAACACATTCTCCCAGCATTCAAAGTGCTTTCTGTGAATGATTCAATGTGATTGCAGTCAACCAGGCCAGGAATTTCTTTGAACAATTCCAGTCATAAGTGCTTTGGGCATCAATAGACCTACCAGGGCTCTGGTCAAGATGACTTCCACAAACAACACAGCAGCCTATGAGAGAACTCTCCATCTGTTGTCCCGCTATTCGCTTGTGTGTTAGCCTACAAACCATCTCTGTCATCTGCTGTGCTCCAATGTCACTTTGTTCCCCACTCATTAAAGCCAGCAAAGACACAACAGATGGCTTGTGGGAAATCACCCTCCTGCAGAAAGTCTAGAGGCACCACCCGCGGTTATAATGGGAGAGCTGAAAGATTTAGGAGTCCCAGATAAGCTTGGTTCCTGCGCATAAAAGCAGGGAGGAAAAACATGTCCTTCTTACAAGTTGCTAATTAGAAGTTGCATAATCAGCAAACGGGCCCTATGATGGGGTTGATAAGAGACAAACAAACAGATTGGTGGCTCAGATGGACTGATATATTTACCAGACAGACATAATCTGGAT
The DNA here is from genome assembly GCA_026901105.3 of Galaxias olidus. NCBI lineage: Eukaryota > Metazoa > Chordata > Actinopteri > Galaxiiformes > Galaxiidae > Galaxias > Galaxias olidus. The sequence goes on from JAPMUY010008046.1 coordinate 128,205, forward strand.
GTTGCAGCTACAGATACGGGAAGGGAAAAGAACCATGCTCTCCTCCATGTCTGTGTATTTACTCTGTTTGCAGCAATGACATTTACATAAATATTGCTAATTTGAGATTTTAGTCGAGCCGTTGAAACTATCTTCCTAGAGTCTAATACAGGCTCATATTCACATGGATTCTTACTAATCCACCAAAGAAAGGCTCTGAGGTGAGATTAAGGAATTGCCATTGGCATTATTGAGGTAAACAAAACATGATTAAATGCCTGCCTCTAAAATGCTGACAAAATCTGCTTTATATTCACCAATCATAATTCATTTTTATAATTCATACATAATTCATTTCAGAATTCTGACTGAGTGATTGTCGTCTAGACGCCAGAAAGCTGCCACAAAAAAACACCCTCATCCACATTTCTAATAAAGATGGATAAAATCTAAATCCAACAATAATCCAGTGTTAGTATATCCATTATTTGTATGATTTGCAAATTCCTGCAACATAATTACATACATAACATAACATAATAAAAACGTATTTCAAGCTCATGTGAAGTGGCCTCCCTTTTCTTTGATTTAGTGACTCAAGTCCAAACTCTTGATGGTATCAAACCCAAAATACTGCATGGCAACCCTCAGTGAAATGTATGACGTATTTGCTAGATCATCTGAGTGTTCACTCTGCCCATCGCAGCTTACGAACTCTCAAATACCACTGCATTAAAGGCTTTAGCGCAAATATTTTGGAAAGGTTTTAAGTCTATTTTTTGACCATGTACTCCACAGGAGCAGGTCTTACGTGACAGACAGTAACACGTCTCAAGGTTTTGGATAAACCAAAGTAGAACCATCTGAACCACCCCCGTCTGTTAACAAAGGTCCTTGTAATGGTATGTGTATATGATAATGACATTTTGTACATTTTGTGTATTTGTGTGTGTGCAAAAAAACAAAAAAAAAAAACTGAAAAGCATCAAGGATTTTTAAGAAGTGTTGGTTCTACCGGGGGACATTTCAGTTGTTTCTGCAAGGAAGAAGAAAGCAAAGATTCAGGAGGGAGTTTCTCTCTCTCTCTGTCTCTCTCTCTCTCTCTCTCTCTCTCTCCTCCTTCTTCTCCTTCTCCTTCTTCTTCTTCTTCTTCTTCTCCCTCCCTCCCTCCCTCACTCCCTCCCTCCCTCCCTCCCTCTTCTCTTCTCTTCCTCTCCCCTCCCCCCCTCCCTCCCCAGGCTTGACCCCCTCTCTGGGCCCGGCCATGTAGTCACAGAGACCCCGTTCCCCTGGTCTTCACCTCCCGGTGCTACTCTGCTCTGACAGCAGGAGCCCACCCCCTGGGTGTGGTGACCTACTTGGGTTCGGCTGGAAGGCTGGCAAGCCACGGAGCTCCGAGGAGGGAAGATGAAGGAACGTTTCTCATCTTTTACACCACCAGACGTTGTCTCAGCTTCCCCAGCAAAACACGTTTGACACGTTTACGGAATAACGATGCTAGTACTGGAAAAGGCTGTTTGTGTAATTCATGGCTGCAATGTTGGAAGGGTTTTGGAAGGGGCCGCGCAGACACACTTTGGTATCTTATGAAACATTTTGTGCTTTAAAATAGGGTTCAAGGGCTGTGAGCTCACATATGTGTTTTTGAGTTATTGTCTAACAACGCTGTGCTCGTGCATGCATAATCTGACCAACTGTGACTCTCCCCTGTCTAAAAACATGTTTGTGCAAGTGTAAAATTTGTGCAGGCGGTCATGCATGAGAATGCTTTATTTGTGACAAAAGTCTACTCTTCCACATGAGTCAATGTATGTAAAACCCTCAGGCTTTTCCAGCATAAGTTTCCTTGTTCTAGGTCTATTCTGACAATGTACAAAATGTCTAGCGCGATCAGGGATTTTGACACTGAGGTCACACTTCTGCAGCTGCAGTAATGGCATAACGGTATAATGGCATAGCAGTAATGTAACAGTGGAATAACATAGCAGTAATGTAACAACAGTGTAATAGCATAGCAGTAATGTAATAACAGTGTAATAGCATAGCAGTAATGTAATAACAGTGTAATAGCATAGCAGTAATGTAATAACAGTGTAATAGCATAGCAGTAACAAGCAGGGCTGAGGAAACAGAACCTTGCCTACTTCTATGTTTTGGTTAAAAAAAAAAAAGAAGCACGCAGAGATACACAGATAAGTGTACACACATTACACTATAACACTATACACATTATACTATACACACTATACTATACACATTATACTATAACACTATACACATTACACTATAACACTATAACACTATACACATTATACTATACACATTATACTATAACACTATACACATTACACTATAACACTATACACATTATACTATACACATTATACTATACACATTATACTATAACACTATACACATTACACTATAACACTATAACACTATACACATTACACTATAACACTATACACATTATACTATACACATTACACTATAACACTATACACATTACACTATAACACTATACACATTATACTATACACATTACAATATAACACTATACACATTACACTATAACACCATGCACATCATACTATACACATTATACTATAACACTATATACATTATACTATACACATTACTCTATAATACTATACACATTACACTATAATACTATACACACATTACACTATAATACTATACACATTACACTATAACACTATACACATTACACTATAACACTATAGACATCACACTATAATACTATACACATTACACTATAACACTATACACATTACACTATAATACTATACACATAACACTATAACACTATACACATAACACTATAACACATTATAACACATTACACTGTAACACAAATTTGTAACCCCTGTGCAATAGTCATATAGGTATATTTATTTAATTCCGTGCAATACCTGTTAATTCCGTGCAATACCTGTATAGACGTATTTTTCAGCTGTGAATTTCATACATAGATTTAGATATTTTCTTACTGCAATGTACATAGACATGTGGATATATTTTTATCGGGACTACGTACCCATCTTATCTTATCTTATTTTATACTTTTATTTATTTTATCTTATCTTATTCCTGTTTTAATCTGTACTGCACTGTTTGGTGGTTGCTTAATCTCATTGTACCTGTGTATAATGACAATAAAGGCATTCTTCTAACACATTACACTATAACACTATACACATTACACTATAACACTATACACATTATACTATACACATTACAATATAACACTATACACATTACAATATAACACTATACACATCACACTATAACACATTACAATATAACACTATACACATCACACTATAACACATTACAATATAACACTATAACACTATACACATCACACTATAACACATTACAATATAACACTATAACACTATACACATAACACTATAACACTATGCACATTACACTATAACACATTACAATATAACACTATAACACTATACACATAACACTACAACACATTACAATATAACACTATAACACTATACACATGACACTACAACACTATGCACATAACACTATAACACTATACACATTACACTATAACACATTACACTATAACAAAACAGGGACTTCAGTATTACAGTGTTTACACAAACTTGAAACGAGAAGAGCTGACTCGGGAGGAGTGAGGTGTGAACGGTCGAAGCAATTTACTTCTTCCTCAAATTGGTTTTCCTTCTTTGCCTGTCTGTTTCTATCCCCTCGTTCCCTTATCCCTTGTCCATGCTGCAGCCCACCCTGCTCGGAGCTTTACTGGTACATGCCATTAACAAGACCATATCCATAAGGGGAGGGGGCACTGGAGGGGGGTTTGGTCTCTGCCTGGGCTAAAGGGCTACTTTGGTCCCCACATAAACACGTTCACAGACGCCTCTTAGCGCGCAGAGCCATATCCCCCACCACGACAGCACAGCCGGCATCAGTGAGCACCACCGAGCCACTGCTCCGGGGAGAGGAAAAAGGGAGGCGTGGAGACAGAAAGAGGAGAGAGGGAGGGAAGCAGAGGAGCGAGCGATAGCACCGAACACAGCTCTGTTTTGCTGACACCTCCTGTGCGTGCGCCTCGCTGTGTGTACACGAGAAGGAGAGGCTGGAGAGAGCTGCGATAACCGTGTCCTTCTGTCTCATTTTCCAATTTCTTCTCACCCCCTCCCCCCCACTTCTCAATCATCTGAGGCTTGAATACGAGTGTCAGCTGCCACGACAGGGATACAATAAACGGATGCTTTGAATGCAGCCTCTGTCTGCGCACAGGGACCAGCAGAAAGACGAGCCAGGCACAACAAGCGGGGACAGAAAAGCAGGATTTCTAAAAGGAATGGAATGAATGGTAGTCTCTCTGCATTACACGCTCGCAGTAGCAGCAGGATGCTAAAAGCTCTGGAAAAGGTAAAATCATAAATACATTAAATTATTTTTGTTCATGTTCTGATTACGTACTTGTGAAAAGAAATGCTTGAGACGAACCCACTTCTGTGTTGATCTTGAATTTCATCTCGGTTGTGCCATGGCAGAGCCATGCATGAGGCTGTTTCATCCAGCAGAGATACCCTAACCCATGTGTAAGAATGGGGGTTGTAAATGTGATTTTAGCCAGACATAGGATTTCAGTGATACAGTGAGGGTCCAAAAAGACCATATGTTACTTCCTGGATGACCAGTTGGCATGCAGTTCAGATGTAACAGCAGGCGCTTTTTACTTTGTGGTTATAATTTGTTATGGTTGTTATAAAAAAAGTCAAAACAAATGTCCCCTGTAGAAAGCATGTTAATTTGTGGGGGAAAATATCAAAGTTCAGTGAGGACATAATTTTTTGCTTTTAGTTTTTTTCGTGTGAGCGTTTTGATTGCAAACTGTCCACTGGACTTGACGAGAGAGAATACACTGTTTGTTATCTTCATGCTAGGTCTGGCAGCACACCTTTCCAACGGACTCCAGGGAGCCCTGCAAACACCTTTAGAACACAAATAACAACTTGTCTATGGGAGCGGGGGGAAAAACGGGCGCTGGTTTTAAGAAAAGGCAGGCTTGACACCAATTCAAGTGGGCTGTGCATCCTCAATTTTGACAGGTATCACAGCAAGTTATTTAAAAAAAGCAGCTCTAGCTTCCTTGTCAAACCCAGGTGTGAGCATTCTCACTATTCCAACACGAGCAACATCTACTCAAACTCTGCAAGAGAGAGAAAATAACCCAGTTCAAAATGACATCTAAACAAGCACGTTCTCAGAAAAAAAAGAATAAAAAGAGAAGCACAATGGCTTCATAATATGTCTGGTATGCTAATTAGATTATTCAAGGCAGACGTACTGTAGAGAAATGGGCACACTCCTCTCTGTCCTTTTCCCTCACGATACACAAAAAAATCTCAAGCAGCAGGCAATAATATTCTTGTTAAGAGTGCAATTTCTACACAGTATAAATCATTGAATTAATATTGTGATTGTGCCGCAGGGTAGAATTCTAAGGCTATTAGGAGACTCATTGTTCTCTCACTGTAAAATACAGCTCAACGTGGATGCAATTATAGGAGTCTGGGATAATGTTCCAAGATGTATGAGAGCTAGTTGTTTTTTTCTGGCCCATCTGGACAAATACACTGCCACCCACTATCACTTCAGACATTTTGACAAATATGTTTCCCCTCAAATTTTCAAACGGCATTATGACGAATGACACCAGCCTGGCCAAAGAGCCAGAACGAGAGGAAAACAGAAAAAACTATTAGATTAAATTGAAAAAAAAAAGAAAAAAAAAGGCCGGATTGACTAAAAATGATCTCGTACGTGCATTCCTAACATATCATTCTTCAATCTGCTTTATGATGTTGTGTTTATCTGACCGGACACAATCTGATATGCCACGGCACCTGGTGCCTGATATGAAGCCAGTCTCCTGGCTTGCCATGAAGCCCTACAGCCAGCTGTGTCTCACCAGGGTGAACCTGGACACTTTTAGCCTCAGCTCTGTCCAACAATGTCGCAAAATAGCATCGAGATCTCATTCATGGAACAGGAGACGAAGGGTTGGGGGTAGGGGTGACATTTGATTCGGAGTGTCATAGAGCGTGGCCACCCCAGGGACTTGCTGTACATGGAGTACAGATGGGTGGAAATACACATGTGGTCACTGGGTCCCGGCGGGCCGAGCCATAACTCACAGGCTAACATGTTTATCACACGAGGCCCAGCCACACTTTGCAGTCCATTGCAATGCTTTAACTGTAGGCATGAGAGCATGCCTGGGATTTGACAAATAGAGGATATGAGCCAAAACATCTGAGGAGCGAGTGTCTTTTTAAAAGCCATCGACAGGGCCGTGTTGCTCAGACGAAAACCAGGTCAGTGAGCAGGTGCACTTTCAAGAACGTGTCTTCTTTCATTCATTCAGAGTTCAGCAATGCAAGTTTTAAACCGTGACTCCGCCGGGCGAAATTCACATGCGTTTGATGTGGGCTCAGAACATGCCTCGTGTTTCTGTTCAAAGGCAGTTGGAAAGGGGGGTTACTGAAGATACAACTTTCTATTCAGCCACTGGCTAAAGGAGTAGGCATCAAAAAGGGCACATGCAGTATTATTCTCAGAACAATCCCATTGTAAAAAATTTTTTTTTTTGAAACACTGGTAATAGTTATTTTTAAATTTGAGGCATCCTGAGAGTAGTATTGTTGTATCAAGGTTTTTACAGCAAACAATATATTCTAGTGATATCCCGATTGCATCATTGCCTTAGTCTCTTGGCTTGGAGGCATTTCTACACAGGCTTTTAACAAATGCACATTGCTTTATTTAAAATGCCAATGATTGGTTTATTAGCGAGTTAAAAAGATGAGGTTAATGGGTGATTATCTCCTAATGGCTCCTAATGCATAATGACGTAAACATGCAATAATTATGTAGAGCTACAAATTAAATAATAACTATAAAACATAATCCTCACCAGGTTTCTTCTGGCATCATTTGTTATGAATTGTAGTTGTGTGGGTGTTTTGATTTGGACCAGCAAAGCTGATGTGGAGGCTCTGATGTGTCCGAATGGAGTTGTACTATGTTTGTGTGTTTTTGTGTAAACTATAATGTGTAAAGTGATTCATGGGGCCTCCTCTCTGCCTGGAGACTCTCCATGCAATGAATATTAACGGCTCCGTTTGCTTCTAGGCCAATGCCACCGTGTCCACAGCCCCCTGCTTCTACATAATTCATTGACTAGGAGCTGCGGGCAACTGTCACAAACGGATATGATCTCATAGGAGGGAAGACCGTCTTTCTCATTCTCTACAACATCTCCGGCATGGCTTTAAACACCCCCCCCCCCAACCCTTGCCCTTTTAATTGACGGCGGCATAATGAGGTCACAGACAATATCTGGGGGAATATGTATATATGGACAACAGACTGCCCGTTCCTTGAGTTGGGCCTTTGGTTGGCTTCCACTCCGCCCGTTGTCTGTTTTGCACTGTCCTACAGTCCTACAGTCCTACAGTCAGACTGCGTGGTTGATCTGTGTTGGGACTCCTTATGGGGGAGACTTCCTCCTGCTGGCCCTCTGTTACCCCCAAGGACGGCAGCTGTTAGGCGGTGGTTCTTTCCCACTCAGGAGGCCAGTGCTGTCTCAGTGACCGTGCCAAATGCTACCCCTGAAATAATATGCAGGGCGGCTTGGTGTGCCTTTACCCACACCTTTGTCTCACATAATTCCTCGCTGGATCTTTGTTTACTTGTGCCGCCCGGTGAGACAGCTCCATTCAAATGTCTCACCTTTTGTAATGGCTTTTGGCAGCCATGTTTTGTGTGTGTGTGTGTGTGTGTGTGTATAATCTCATTAAGCTGATTCTGTGTTTGTACTCGGGATGGTCCCTGGGGGACTGGGAGGCTGTGCTAGGAGAGGGAAAGGGGGGTATTAGCGACAGCTGGCAATGTAGTATCACTCATGTTCACATCTAGTGAGCCTGTCTGCCTGTCGGTGAGCGATTAGGAGGGGTGTGGCAGTGGCATATACATCCGCCTGCGTACGTACGCACGACGTTCACGCACACACAGACTGCAGAGAGCATGCTGTCACGCATTTTGTGAACACATTTATCACACACACACACACACACACACACACACACACACACACACACGCACACACACACACACATGCATACATACATACACACACAGTCACTCAAATGCATATTGCATACAAATGTAAACAGTAAGATACATATTGATGTCCTGCCTACATTGTAATCCACGTTTCACTCGCAGTTCCTTTCCACACATGTTGTCTCTGCTAGGGCATGGATGATAACCAAACAGCTCCGGGGTACAAACAGGAAGCAGTGGCCCCGACAGCGGCCCCTGTCCCTCCCCGTTCTCCGCCAAAGTCACTGTCGTACTGAGTTCTGCCAAGCAAAGCCACGCCCGGGGTGAATATAAATCCGTTCTCTACAAGCGCAACCATGTTTTCTTTCATGACGTGTGATGACCAAGAATCTAGGAGTAAGAGGTTGCAGCTTGCGGAGTATATTCTTTACAACTGCCGGAGGAAGAGGAGGGTTGAAAGCAAGTTGAAGTGCATCAGGGACTAGCAAACATGGAGTGGTTGTGGGAAGGCACTGATATGATTCACTCATTTGGTGACACAGCCAGTTTGTTATCACTGATGTGATCTGACTGTAGAAGCTGATGCTGGATGGCACGTTGGTACAGGCTCTGTCCTGCTGGTGCCTATCCCCGTGTGTTTCACCAAGCACAATGACCACGTCCTGTTTGTAAGAGCACGGAGACATATGGTCAGTCATTAGTGGCGCTCAGACCACTGACCCAAGTGGGTCTTTTCTAAAGGACCACTGTTGTGATTAGGAACAGATTAAGTGTCAGTGGTGCGACAGGCCAAGCACAATAAGCCGCGCGAGCGTGTCTCTGCTTATACGCAGCCAGAAGCAGCTGGGCCTAGTCCAGTGCTGTCAATGTATGTATGTTAGGCTCTTTGGAAACCCCACGGCAGTACATTGACTCTATGGAGGGGCCGCATGGGTGTGTGTTTAGCACATGTGGTGTGGTGAAAAATACACACGCCACATATGAACTTGCACCACCTGTGCAGCTCAATCCACCAGCACCAGTGACTGTGAGGAAGCTCTCCCTCACTGGGCTGGTTGCACACTTGCCACAGTGCAGGAGTTGGCAGCTGGCACACCAGGACATTCATTGACTGGATGTTTCTTGAGATCTGAAACCAATCACATTTCCTAATCCATCCTCTTTAAGAAACCAACAATATTAAGACCATGACCGTCTTTCTATTTTTTCCCCCAGAAGGGCTGAGTTCGAGCTGGTTTTCTGCCTAAGCTCAATCCTCCTTGTTGTAGTATGAAATAGGATTGGCACAGAGGACCGTCTGACTTGTGTGTTCAGTAACTAGGAGGTTAATGTAGGCAACGATTTTGCTGCCTTAGCTGACTGATGGGGTAAACATGCATTTGCATAGGTGAGTTACTGTAAATCAATAACTAGTCAAACCACGGTGTTCCTTCATTGCAGTTAATGTATGGCAAGGGTTACTATGTACTCTGAGTGAATTCAAAGACATATTTCTGACAAAACCTTTCGTGACTAACACTCTTCTCTCCCCCCCCCCCCGCCTCCCCCCATTTCCTTGACTACTCCGTCAGTTAACACCAAGCGCCAAACTCATATCACACCCTGGGAATTCTCAAATGAATTGTTAGAAATGTATTCACTGTGTGAAGTGACAGAATGCCAAAATAAGATATCCCAATTAGCCTCGCAAAACGTTGTCCTGTGTTGTGTAAGAAAGAGGACTCAGCACATCGACGGTTCACATCCTGTCAAGCAGCCGTAACCACGGGTACGGACGGAGAGATGACAGGCCAGAAGTGGAGCTCCGATTGTTGGGAAACACTAGGAGCATCTCAAGTACACCCCAATTACTCCCAAGGCCTAAATGTTGTGTCTCGGACACACACTGGCACAAATATTCATGAGATACCATGCAGCCCGCTCTCCCCCGGGCATGCAGGATTGTCCTGCTAATACGCTGGTAAATTGTCAGACACAAACCACGACTGCCAGTCTGGCTTTGGAAGAGCCTCTATTTAGCAGACATGGTCTAAAACACTGTCTGACCTCCGCTGGCGCTCCACCGAGTTAATCCCAGCGTGCGTGGTATCCAGTCTGTATGCCTCTGTGTGGAAATATGTCTCGTTTTCCACATTGATTTCATGTCAAAGTAATAAAGAATGCTATGAATTGTTGGCGCCCATTGTGCATTCAGCGTCTTTTGCTCTGGGCTTTAATTATCAGTTATGAAAGAGAGAGTGTGCAGCGAACCTTAGCCGCACAACCCCTAGAATTAAATAGCTAAGCTACTCCAATTTAAGGATGTGAAAGAATTAACATTTGGAAAAAGTCAAATACGATGCGTGAGGAATTAGAAGCTGTTCTCAGTTCCAGTTGCTAAAATACATCAGACACTTTCCCAAATGGGCATTAGAGTCCCTTAGTGCATTGGTTTGTATGGACAAGCATACTCATCAGCAAAACTGGGGCTCATCCATCTTATGTGTCCAGATGCACTAAAGGTTTTGTGAGTTAGGGTGCACATCTAAAAATAGCACGACAAGACTGACACACACTCACTTCTTTCAAGAGAGCTGCTAAAGCAGTAAAAGGGATAAATAGACAGGAAAACAGACCCTAAACATCTTTAATTGAATTGATGTTGTGTCAGTTTATTTTCTCTCTTGAATGGATGAATGGACACCATAGATTTGCCGTCATGTGCTTCAGCTCTAAAACGTTTCCACTGTACCAGCGGACCGCAGATGTGTGGGCGCTAATTATTATCAGCACAGTGTGAATATATTGGATTAATTGGGACAGAAGGTTAGCTATGATGTGTGTCTTCATTAAATGTAGCTTTCCAGATGTCTGGATCCCATTCTCATCAACCAACCACCAGCGATCTTTCATCCTAGCCCCATTATGGAGATCAAACTGGAAACTTCCATATATTATGGGATTTTAGGCTTGTGCAGTGACAAAATGACCCCTTTTCAGTTGTGTTGTAGAATATAATGCTTGTTGTTTTTGTTATTATAATATAAGTCCATTGTTAAAAAAACTCCATAGTCAGAACATTTTTAGAATATGATGCAATGTTATGCAATCTGGGACCTTCTTTTCAAAGGTATATTGGAAACAAAGCTGGTTGAAAATTACAGTAATTGTACAATAATATATTAAACTCAACAAGAAATATAATGGAGTTTCTTCTTCTGTAGCTTCCGCAACTATTTGATATGGTAAAAATGTGTCAGTCTTCAGACATGTAATTCTGATGATTACTTACATGCCTTATCCACATTGAAGCATCACTACATGTCCTTACGTAACTGTCAAGTAAAATGTAAAATGAAGATGGAAATCTCTGTAAAATTAGGGATTTACTTTCATATAAATGGAAAAATAGTTCTCACGTATGGGATAGTGAATCAATTGCATGAACATGACTGGACATACATTTTAATAAGCAGGCCATAGAGTTGACAGCATACAAAAGACATGAAGTGGAATCTAAAAATACTACTAAAACATTGATTCGTCAGAATGGATTAACAAGAAGCAGAATGTTGCTGCCTTTATACAATATGTTACTGTCGACCCAGCACCCATATTGGAATGATTGAACACCACAATGTTTGTTGTTCAACCCAAATCCCTGCACTCCATCTACCCAGGCCTTAAGTCGTCTACCTTGCTGAATAGGCCAGACACACTTTGCCGTTCTGTTGTTTCTTTCCTCTCAAACAAACACCAAAACAACCCTTACTTATCTTTCAACTTACACCGCAAACATGTGCAATTTACCATCTCTGAAAAGGGTAGCTCTCCTCCCTGTTATGTAATAACATTGTGGTCTCGGTAATGCCATCTATCGTTTTTGAGAGATCTGCAGCGGCTTTGCAACACAAGCCGATTGCAGGCTCGCCAGCAATAAGGAAATCTGGTAGTCCAAAGGCTATCCCAGCTTTAATGAATAAGGGGGCAGACCACGTTTAAGCCCATTAGTGCTGCAAATGATGTTCATACTGAGCAATGAACAACTGGCTCTGAGTCCTGTCTGCAGAGGTGAAGTGCGGTGACTTCAAGACCCTCCATTATAAAGATGAGGGCAGCAAGCCATGGCGGCACGTGCCAATGTGCATGTGTTCTCACCCAGTATAAACACCATACCCCTTTACCATAACACAGGTAGGATGCAAAGGATGCAGTACAGTGACATGACACTGATGGTGTTGTGCTGTACAGTGGCAGAGACTTAACAGTATGAGCAACATGAATTGTTCCGATGTGGGGAATGGTGTCGAGCTGAACCACGATGTGTAGGGCGGGCCGCGCCAAACAGCCCTAGCGTGATTGATTACACACTACAACCTAATGAGATAAACAGAGCCCAAATCGATTCAGTCGGGGAGAAAAACACGCCAGGGGGGAGATGTGGTGGCGTGCAATGGCTATATTGACATGCTGAAATCCAAAGGCCCTCCGAAACAAAAAAAAGCAACGACAAAAGCTGTGCTTTTGGCCATAGGACCAGTGTCCTCTATCACAATTTGAGACACCCACCACTGCAATCCGGCTCGATGTGTTCAACAAACAAACAAAAGACGAGCAATGAGAACTGACGTGCTGGGCACTTACTGCCCAACAAGCCTAGCCGTGGAGGCCTCGTTGATTTGTCAGCGGTCGTGTTAGCGCTCCACCACGAGACAACATGAAAGCGCAGGCACAGTAGTAAACCATGCATCAACTGATGGTTATGGGAAGCTTTTGTGAGCCTCTCGCGGTTGTGAGTGACATAACTAGATTTTCAACTTGGTATATGTAGGCAGTCTAGCAGCATCAAATTAAAGGCGCAAATGCTGTCGCTGCAGGATGGTTTAATGAGCGTTGGACTGCTGCATCGGTGCTGTGCTCACCCAATTAAGGCTTCCCTGCTTGGGCAGGATAACTTTTAAGAGGATAAGCAGGATTGGATGCCGTGTTTGATGTCAAGTCTGTGACATAGTGTGTGAGCTAGTGACTCAGTCAGCGCTGTGGGCTGGAAGGAAAAAGGCTGGACATGTCCAAACTGTCTTCCTCGCCAGAGCTAGCTCCGAGTTTCAGCCCAGGAGCTGTTCCCTGGTTAAAATACATTGAGTGCTTGTTGATTGGAGGCCGAGGCTATGAGTCCATTTTTTGTCTTGTCTTAATCGTCAGTACTGAGTCTTTCAGAATGCAATGATATAAGGCCACATTTTTGTGCGGTACATTTTCCAGTATCATTTGACATTTGTTTGAATTGGGTCATCAGTCAGTCAGACACTGGCACACAAAAAAGAAAGCTCAGGAATGAAGGAGTCCTTTAGAAGGACATTCAGGGGGCTGTGCTTAATTGATTGCTTTGTGACGGTGTCACTGGGCCTCTTTCCTTTCTGCCAAAGGACAGCGAGGGCGAATCATTTGTCATTATGTACTGTGAGACAAAGACACAGAGGCCAGGGGGAGAAAGTATGGCGGCAGTGTTTATTGCTATCCTTTTCTCAGACTGCTGTTGAGCAGGAGGAGCGTAACTTATGTTCCCCTGCCAGCAACTGTCTTATTCCTATCGATGTGTTATTTAGATCATAATCCCGTGGACCCACACAGTAAAGGGAACAGAGGACTTTGTGTGTGTGTGTGTGTGTGTGTGTGTGTGTGTGTGTGTGATCAGAATTCTTCCACAAATGAGCCCTTCTTAGAAAGGGGCCTTCTTTTATGAGACAACTTCCTGTTTCATCTCATAAGCATGACGATTTTTCTCTCCGACTGTTTTGTCGTTAACGTTTCCTTTGTCACAGACTCAAGTGGAGTGCGTTCATAATCGGTTCTTTGTGTTGCAGCAAATCGCATTGGAGAGAGATTGTAATAATAATAATAATGAGCATGTGTGTGATTGCATTACTTGCGTTATTACTTCAAGTGTGGAGGGGTTTAACCCACATGTAATATGAACATGGGACTTGAACCATACATCAGGGAAATTGACTGACATGGATATGGCTACATTTTAAATGATAAATAATACTATAATTTTTTGGAAACTCCGTGGCCTAGGGTTTAAAGTCACATTTGACAGTACAATAGTAAAATAGTAGATCGTTCCTCATAATTCGATCCATTTTGTTTTGGGGGAGTGGGTGCTTCATTCATTTGATTCACTGATGTGTTTATTTGCACAGAAATAAGGACAGCAGTGGAATCTGACATGTCTAACTAAAAAATAAATGAGATCTTCACATCCATTTGCATCAAAACAGAAACCTCATAAGAGGATAAAGGAATGGGTCTCAGGTAAAAAAAAAGAAATTGGACCGAGACAAAGCAGCATGGTGAACGGCAACTGACATGGTTCAATCCGCCTCAGAAACACCGTCAGAGATTTGGACAGCAATTCAAAAATAATGAATGACAGCGCACGTTGTTCCGTACATGCTGAGTGCAGACGCAGAGGAAAACAAGCGCTCACCCGTCACACAAAAGGGGGAAAAGAGAAGAAGATCAATAGATCTTCAGCCGAGCCAGAGCAGCAAATGAAAAGCATGCATGCTTTGATAATGGGTATGGATTTTTGTGCGTTCGGCTCATGTTTGTTCCCGCGGATGGAACATAGACTGAGAGTGTGTACGACAGAGGATGATTGATGAACAGGGAGGTTGGTGAAAGCATTTTCTGCACATAATGACGAGCATCTTTGAGCACTCATTTTACGAGGAGACGAGGAATATCACCACCTAATGTAGTAGCATACTACATACTACTACTACATGTCCTGCGGTACAATAACTTTCTGTTGAACTTGTTTGTTTCAACTTATTATTCAGAAAAAAATATTCAAAATGATTTATGTTTATTTCTATAACTATTTTGAGATATGTCCCACAAATGTTTTTTGAAAATGCTTTATAGTTTTCAACACAAGTAAAATTGTGTAAATCTTTCCTTTTTTGATACAACATTTAGCCTAAATAGTATTGATGACATAAGGATATCCGGACTGATGGTGGGACGACTAATTGTAAATAGAGGGAAAGAAAAGAGAAAATTCTGACTAATGCTTGAACTGGGAAACTCTTTGGGAATGGCAAACACAGTGGGTTAAACAAGGTTTGTAGAATCAAGAGTGGAACAACAAACTGCAAAATTTACAATATTTACAATATTTACAGAACGGAAGGAGGAGGAAAGATGAGGGGCAGAATTCATGGTGTGTGTGCCATCAGTGTGACAGCCTGTAATGAGAAAGAGGCTGGGGAAAAAGACAAGGAAGCCGTTTGGTGAACTTTGGTCATGAAGTTCCACGTCCATTTAAATGGATATTTACACATTCCACTGTTGCCAGGGTGAAGGTGTCTGGCTGTCATATTGCTTTATGGTGTGACAAAAATAATTCCTCAAAATAAGATAGTACACAACTTAAATGTAAAATCAGGTATAAAATGGCCTTGGTTCAGAGAGGAAGAGGGAGCAAAGTGATGAACTATTTTGTGTATCCCTTGCTCTAATCTTGAAGCAGGTATAAGGCAGTGTTTACATTTGGTTTTGAGTAAATCAGTGCTCAACTTGCTGCCTTTTTGTTGGCTCCTCAATGTTACAGTTGTATACTCTCATCTCGCCCAAAAGCAATTGATTGTGGCTGATCAGGGTCTTGAATAAAGCAGTACAACTCAAGCACAATGGATTGCTTTCTGAGTTAATATCATTGAGAACATCCTAGCCTACATTTAACTGTATTCCTCCATACCCGACTTAGGTAAAATCGAAAACCCCAATACTGTATGAGAGAAACTAAACCAGGAAAAAAGGGCCGTATGCTCGCAATCTACCGTTCTTTTGACATTAAATACCTTGTAGACAGGGCCCCGCATAAAACGCAATGAAACTCACCGACTTGTTTTTGAGTGTGTGACTATGCCTGCCTCTGTAATAGCAGCTGAAATTGCTACCCGAGTCTTCTAACGATAGGATTTTCAAAATGGGGCTGTGCCGTAGTTGAAAGGGAGAGTCAGTGTTCCCTTTGTCAATCACTGTGTGTCCTATTATCTCCACTGTCTACTCTCAATCGGCACAATTCCTCCTTGTTCTCAAAACACGAGTTTGATCCCCGCCGGGGCATACAAAACATACTGTCCCGGGTGTCGTTAAGCCAACATGTGGTTTGATGGCCTGAGACGAACATAGAGAGATGGATCACCGCGTGTAAGCTCCTAAATACATCTACAGAGGGACTTTGGTTAGATTTAACAACTATCAAGCTTTTTTATGTTGTTGTTTGGGTGCCCTGAAATGTAGCGTGATGAGAGAGGTTACAGATTCTACGTCCTGTGAAAGTGAATACCCACGCCTGTGGGCTGAAGTTAAGCAGGTTAAAGCCATTTAAATAAAGAGGAAACTGCATCTTTAAAGTGGGGCTTTCGTTAAGCTTCACACAAATCTGATAAGTGCTCTCACTGCTCTAAAAATAGTTTTATACAAAGCAAGTACGCTGTAACGTGGAAACAGGCACGGATATAATTTGTAGAACTTATCCATTTCATTCCAGAATTCCCTTGTGAAAAGATGGATAATCAAAGGTGGCTGTCATAACCATAGAGATATGGCTTCTAGATGTTTCATCTCCATGACACCCCCCAGCCCCCCATTCAAATTGTTTTTCGAAAGCAATTGTCCTAGATGCTTGGAGATGTGTAGAATTGAAACTGAAAATGGCAAGTAAAATAACATCAGTGCATTGGTACTTAAAATATGATTGTCTCCTATTTGCTGCACATGTACAGCAAAAGGACAAAAAGGTTTGACTTGTGTCAATGAATGTTTACAGAGAGATTTGGTTGTCCTTTTAAAAAGAGATGATTCAGAATGAAGGCATACTTGGAATATGAGCCCAAGCCACCCTCATCCATCCTGTTTGGACGTGTTTGAGGATGAGTAATTTTTTATGTTACTGGTGACTCAACGCTTTAATTAGGCCCATCCCAAACTTATCCTTTTTTTCTCCACTTAGTCTTACTGTGTCTTGTCAGTGTTCGTTGGCTCTTAATTTGCCTGTCATTTAGCAGTAGGTCACGCTCGTGTACTCTCAAGGCCAGGAATCTGCCGTTGTCGACGCACCCGAAATAGACAGTGACACATGGCTGTGCCCTACAATCAACCACAAGCAACTACAAAATAATCAACACTGTCACGTATTCCACCAACAGCAGCTAAATCCAAACAGATTGTGACAGCGCCGCGAGGATAAGCCATGACAAAATCCCTGACATTACAAAAGAAACAGGCACGGGAACCAATTGTTTCCTCCTTGCAGATTAGCCAATGTTGGAAAACAACAAGGCTGTGGAAGCAGCAGGATTACTACCAAAGATAGCAGGTAGTAACCCAAGCGCTCAAGCAAATGTGTGGCGAAGAGCAGCGGACCGCCACGTCTCTGCGCCCTGTAAAACACGAGCACCTCTGTCCCTGCTTATCTGTCCCCCAGGGCATAAAGGCTTCGTCTTCAGCTCCCTTCCTATGGCCTGATCCATAATCCTGACCTTCAACTCGGCCGTCAGATCTGCCTTCAGGAGGAATTCAAGACCCAGCTGGTCGGCTGCAGAGCGACTGGCTCTTGAGTGAACCAGATTAAGAGCGGGTTCTCTATCTCGCACGTCCTGGCCTTGATGGAGACACCCTTGATACCACTCTGGAGTTGAAGGGCACGGAGTAATTGCAAAGACCTCGTGTCGAGAGACGGAATTCGCCCAGTGCCTGACAGTCAGGACAGGTGGACAGTAACAGGCAATTTTATCATCACAGCTAATTGAACGGCGAAAGGACAGAAAGTACAGCAGCTGGCCAAGATGACGGGTTCTAGACCCATTGGAGAGATTGGAAGAGAATGACGGGTTATAGACCCATTGGAGAGATGGGAAGAGAGTGACGGGCAGCTCTCACCAATCACATATGCCTTCTGTGAAGACTGACCTGTAGGGCGCTAATGCAATGTGAAGTCTTAAAGACAGACTCAGACTTAACTGTACCACTGTCTCATTTGGTACATCGGTGGAGGAGGTGGTCTCCAGGCTGGGGGAGAAAAGGCAAAGAGCATGAGTGTAAGGGTATTAGTCCAGATAATTGGTGTTGCATTCAATCCACTTAGAAAACAAGAGGTATGTCGTTGTAATCCTCTATTTTTCTGGCCACTGAAGAATGACTGGCTGAAGAACTGTTCTTTTCAAATACATTTTCTCTATTATTTTTTTTTTTCTCTGTGGAATTGCAACGCTTGACGTAGATTATAAGGGATTAATTCAAATCTCATTTAGAGTGCTGGAAATCAATTCCCTGAAGGTGTTAGCAGCTCGAGGTGACCAGCTCGTCACAGTGGAACTAAAGCCTAGCGATATTCCATATATGTCCATTCCCCGGAGGATGGGCTAGCGCTGCACCAGGTCTGCTGCTGCTGCTGTCTCAGACAGAGGGGCCCGTCGTGTTCGAACGCAGTCGTGCGTCCAAACAGCCTCCTGCAGCGGGTGGGCTCAGTCATGACACACCCTGGTGTGTCCCTAAGACTCACTCCTCCATCCTCCGCTGCTCCCATTGTGGGCCCTTCCTGACATCTCCACCCACTGACGGATGGCGGAATGAGGACAGAGGGCCCCGCTCCATTCATCAAAGCCAGACAACCTCTTCAGGGTTGGTGGCCTCCGTGACAAATGAGAAGCTAAGCCCAGCTGAAAGTATGAAGTGGGGTGAAGGGGGGAAATCCCAGTTTCCTCTCACTAAAACAAATGCAACATTTTGTCCCCAAAAGGGGTTTTCTGGTGTCAACATTGGTTGTAGGTAATAAAGTGTTCCGTAGTGCTGCTGCACTTTTTTTGTTTGTTTCAACCAATAAAATGAAGGATAAATTGCTCTTTGCACCTTTAGTGTAGGTTCAATAAGATCCAAACTGAAACCTACAAACAGGTGGTGAGAAAGTTAGGCGTGAGGCAGATGAACGTACGTTCTACACTTCTAACCGAAAACAGGAGGACAGTAGCTTTGAACTGATTTAATGTAATGCTCTGTATCCACTAAACATCTCAATGCATTAGTTTGATTAGATTAGTTTGATTTGATAGTTTGGTCTGACTAGAACACAAGGGAAAGGCGCAAGTGGAAGCAAGGATGCATTACCAGTAACATTAAAGTCATGGATTGAATGAGTAAGAGATGCAATGAGCAGTGCAGGAAATCCTTCTGTATAAATTAAAAAGAATGCTTTAATGGATATCCTCCCTCTTAGAAAAGCAGTACATACGAGTCACCAAGGACTTTTGTGAAATCTTAATGCAACCATAGAAAAAAGCATAAGAACCAGTCAGACGAGTGAGAATGGTGTGTGATCCACTCTCAAAGCTTATGTAACCATTTTGTACTGCCAGAAAACATTGTGAAAAAGAGGGAACATGTCTGCGTCCATTCAGGGCCTCTTGGGCTTCCTTTACCCCCCCCCCCCCCCCACTTCAAACAAAGGCAGTGAGCCCGGAGTGTATAGAAGCAGCCCCGCCATCGAGGAGGGGTATTCTACAGTGTAACCAGGACACTGCCTCAGTGGATCCCAACCCTGGAGCTCCTTCCACTACATTACCAGCAAACAGAGAGAGAGAGAGAGAGAGAGAGATAGATAGAGAGAGAGAGAGAGAGAGAGAGAGAGAACGGAAGAGAGAGCAAGAGCGAGAGCTAGAGAGAGAGAGAGCAGGCTCTTTGTCTGGTCAACTGAAAGAGTGGGACCGTTCCCCCACTTAAAGCTTGGCCATGCTTCCCTCTGCACTCCACTCCCCCTGTTTCCCCCCTAGCTCCTTCCAGACACTTTGCAACCACATTCGCTGCCTTCATATAAAGATAGCCTAAAGTCCACCCCCTCACCATGAAAAGGTCTGCTCAGGAATAGGGTTTCACATAACTATAATGATAGTTGTAATAATGTGTTTTATTTGCGGGCGCCTTTCAGGACACTCAAGGTCACAGTTTGTAGAGGGAGCTTCAGGTGATGATGATGCTACCTTTCCTTTCATGGTAGTAATAATGCTGACCCCCCCTATGCTCTTTGACAGCTAATTGCCTGTCTTTGTAAACCACAGCATGATTATATTGCCTTTATAATATGCTGCATCCTTTCCCAAAGTTGCACCATCTAAACGTTTTCTAAGGGCAGCTTCAAGTGACAGACCTCGGGAGGGATTATAATAAGAGCTGGAGGATTCTTTCATGGTATTGTCCACGTCAAGAAACCAGGGAGTGACCATGTCAGTGTTGCCATCAAAGTCCTTTCCCAAGCTGATCAGCCTTTTCATACATGAGGAATAAAGGCTAAACAAGCAGTTTGTTAGCCTTTATCAGTCATCTCCGACTCATTTGACAGCTTTAACAATCCACGTTCAAACGTGGATAAATCTATAAAACGGTTTGACTTACTCTGCTAATTCGGAAACCTCAAAGCATTTTCATTGTTTCATTTTTTTAGTTTTTCCCCTTCTTTTCTACGTTTGTTTTATGGAGACTGAATTGCAAATCTTGTTTGGTTGGATGTTTGCATATGTTATTGATTCTTACTGAGTGCTCGGGGTGGTGAAGTGAAAATATATAATTACAGTGGATTTATTGCCTTCAACGCAAGTTCAGCTTTGTTTAGTGAGAGATCACTCACCCTTTTTAATTACGCATTGTGATATTTTTTTGCTGAGGGCAAAGCGATTCGATCTGGGAATGTATTAGAACTTTGAATGAGTAAAGCTTTAATGGTTTGCTTTGCTTTGCTTTGAGTCGGCAACGGTCCAGTCTGTGGACTCATGTTAATATTCTATGTAAATCTATATGTCTGATTTCCCATTTTAAAGCAGCAAACAAATGCACAGCTGAGATACAGAGGCTAAAGAACAGGCATTCCAGAGGGAGTGTTTGATCTACGCCTCAGGCTCCTTCACCTGTTTCTGCCTAAATCGGTTTGCAGGACTAAGCTTCCAGCCTAAGAGAGCTGTTGAAGTATCTCGCTGGAAGATGGGCACTCATTACCTTGGTATTAAAGAATCTGCTGAGATGAGAAAAAGCCAACACAACAGCATCACCTATAAGTAAAGGGAGTAATAAAGGAGGAGGAGGAGGAGGGGGGGGGGGGGTGACGGTTATGCAACCAGGGGCAACATAATCCTGGTCAGTGCGACAATCGGGTTTCCAGTCCTAAGTAGGGAAACATGTGGACAAGCCTACTTGAAAGCTGCCATTTCCTCTGAGCCGGTGGGGTGGAGGGTAGGTCTTGGTGTGTGTTGTGGCGGACTCCAGCATTATACTCACCTAGCTAGGGGTCCGCATCAGTCATGCCTTAAAACCCCTGTTTCTGCTGTGAGCGAATGCTACGCATGGCTGACTGTCCACAGGGGGAACGTCAGAGAACATGCTGTCTCGCTGTGACAGGTCGCCACTCAAATAGAGGTTACTCCCATTACACTAAGAGAATAGGAGGATGTTTTCCACCTTCCCCTTAGCGTACACTGCAGCAGGAAACATAACGCACATATGTAAAGAAAATGTTGAACATCAATGTCAATGATTAAATTGTAAGATAAAGTTTTGATGCCCGCCATATATCAATGCTAGAGCCCTTCTAGAAAACGTTTTCAAAACAACATTTTAGTAAAGATATATTCTCGAATTCTTGTTCTTTGGAAGTCACCTGCTATTTTTTTGTTGTAGTTGTATTTTTTTTAAATGGTTCTTTGACAAATTAATCGTTCACAAAGTGAAAATTATTTTTGAACCAAAAGAACAAAAAAAACAACAAGTCTGTTTTTCACCTTAATCTAAGATTTGTAGTTTTTCAGCAGCAATGAGAAGGGTAGGGGTGGGTGGGCAGGGGATACAGCTAAAAACTCATTCCCCCAAGACCCTTCAGGGAGCTGGCAAAGAGATGTTTGTTTGAAGCCCAAAACTGTCTCTCTCATGCCTCGATCACTTTGAGCATGGTTTCCATACACTGTATGGCAGAGTCCTCAGGCCAGAGAAAAACGCCTATGCTCGTTCAAAGGGAAGAAAGAGTTGACTGCTGGAATTGAGTTGTGTCTGATGACAATATGAAGGATTTGTTGCTCAAGGGGTGAATTGACAGACATTGATTATGCGCAACTGGGCATATCGACTGAAGGAAAAAAGCCTGCCTCTTAAGAGGTTTCAAGTTGAAATAATCAGATATCACCCACCAGTTCCGTCGACAAAATCTTTGTCTATTCAGCTTTTGAATGACTACCTATACTCTCTGAGCATCAATTCAGCACAACTATTCCTGCATTCTACAGACAAAGAATTGTCTGGATTTACTCAGTCAATGGTTTTATTATGTGTCCTTCCTGAGTGAATACTGCATCAAATCAAGATTAAATGTCTGTGCAACGCCCACTTTTCTGCTGGGACTCGAGTTCCTTTACACCCACAGCAGTCAGAATAGATGTATGGTCTTGTACAGTTGTGGCACTAAACAGTCTGTGGAGGAATGCCGCTGAGATAGTGGGAGGTCAAAATCCCCAAGAGGACGCGGGGCACAGCAGTCCCCCTAAAGAGCAGGGAGTGAACCCTTCATAGACAACTTTTTGTCGGGGCCGCTGACAGCAGACAGGGCAGAATGCCTCGTCATCTGTCCCCACTCTGATCAGATCTGTCAGTGGAGAGTTGCACAGCGAAAAAAATGTGCCGCTGTACTCGCACGGTATCCAATTCTTGACTCTTCCCAAAGACGACCGGGAGTTTGTTTGATTATTCAAGGTATGGGTAGAATACAACAGTTTCAGCCATTATGGTAGGTCATCTTTTTGGCAGACCTTGTCGCTGCAAGGCTGAAACTCACATGCTTCAACTCACGTTTAATGATGCCTCCATCCGAAGATGTGTGTGACAAAAAAATAAATAAAAATCCAGATTTTTTTATTTTTTTTTGTGTGAGAAAATATTCCACTTTGGATCCTGGTGATATTGTTGTATATTCTTCAGCCAAGCAACTCTCTGTTACATAAAAGCCCCCTGTTCTATTTCCACCTAGTGTAGGAGTCTGCGTGCCAGCAGTGATGCTTGTCATCTTTCACTGCGAGGGAACTGTTAACTACGTCTTTATCCCTACGCTGGCAGGTTGTTCATGCTAGGCCAAAGCACTGATCCAAACAAGGACGGCCATGTTCTTTTTAATGCCTTCTATCTCACCCAGATTACTTAAGATACCGCTTTATGTGTGTGTAGCCCTTCGGTTTCCCCAAGCCCTCATAATTATGCAGGCTAGAGGTGGGAACCGTGTGATTGCACTCGGTGGAAAGAGGTATATTACATTTGTGGAGTATCCAAGAACAGGTCGGTACGTCTGGGTGAATATCATTTCAGATTGTATTGAATTCAATTGTTCAGGCATGTTAAAAATAATTTTTCATTGTTTGGTTGACTGCACCGCAACCTACAGACGCAAACGGATTGCCGGTACACAGCTGTGCAATTAAACACGCAATTCAAGATGTTATTGGAGGGTCACATTTACGTGTTCAGTGTGGCAATACACTACACAGCAGCTGATTTGAATGCGTATTTGAAATTGTTTGAAATTCTTTGTAGTCATGCACCTCATTATTCACAAGTGCTATTTGTTCCATTTACCATGAAACAGGGAGAACCATGAAACCATGTGATGCAATTTAATTATTACAGTGTTTGTGAACATCCAATTCCTTTTTTTTCTTTTTTTGCCAGTAAAGGCATAGAGAAAGTCAATGTGTAAACCAAAGTCATAAACTGTTAGCTGTTAAGATAATTTAGTATAAGAAATGCATTTAAAGCCTGTTATGACCAGTGTCACACCAACCGAAGGAATCTAAAAAGATAGACACCACAGCATATTATAGAAAATAAAAATTTTCCCCAATAATTTCACATTAATGTGAACTTAGCAGTATTCAAATTATAAGTTTGTTTTCTGATTCTATACTTTATCAGCCCCTGTACTATGATACTGTATATGGCATGGACATTTTCATTTTTACAAACCACTACAGAATACTCCACTGACATTTTATTGATGTGACAGCTGTCATGCTGTCTCAGACCCTGCATTATGGACCGCAAGCATGGCAGATCAGAAGACTTTAAATAATGGAGTCGCCCAGCATCTCAAACTCAGGCATGGCGCATGCCATCCCTACTTCCAAAGTGGCTGCAGACCAGGCTGTCCACTCTTACTATTCTGGTAGCATAGCATCTTGGGCCAAACATGGGAGAAGGTAATGCTGCCAAGTCAACAGAACAGCAGTGGCCTACTCGCCAAGGGTGAGAACCAAACCCCTTCTCCTATTTCTCTGGGGATTAATTGAACCCTTGCAGAAGTCGAAAATGACCCTGGGAGGTTGAGTGACAGCTGGGAAAGATGAAAGCCATGTGCTGAAAGGTTGAGACCTGAGATTTGAGATTTGTCACTGCATGGACAATGGCTCCCTCCCCTGAGTTGAACATACTGGAAGAGAAGTGCTGTCCTCTCTCTCTGTAAGAAGCATTCTACCTCACTTTGGATCTGAGTGTGCTATTACTTTAATGGCACTCAAAACATTGGATGACAGCCTGTGGTTCGACAGTGGGGGGGAGCGGGGTGGTCCGTAACAACCCCCCTATGCACTTTTGGTTATGGTATTTCTGTAGTAGTCAACACCTCTGTTTTGGAAAAGAATATCTTTGTCAGAATCAGCATAACCTTCTACAAGATCTACAAGAAAGGAAGAGGGAAAAGAGTGTGTTTGTGTTTGTGTGCGTTAATGTGTACGTGTCTGTGTGTGTGTGTGTGTGTGTGTTTGTGTGTGTTAACGTGTATGTGTCTGTGTGTGGGTGGGTGACAGGGAGAGAGAGATAGGTGTAAAATAAAACAACAAGTTTGCATATGTGTGCTGCGTACGGGCAGCCGATAAGAAGAGACAGAGAGTGAGAGAAGGGGATTGATTGAAACGCCACAACCTTCCACTGTCCTCTGTCTCTCTGCCTGAACCTGAACCCTCCCGGAGGAGATGGGGGTGGGGCGGGGGGGCAGGTAGGGGGGAGTTAAAGCCTGGGCTTCCACTCCCGCGCCAACCTCCTGGAGGGAGCCCGGCCGGTGCCACAGCTAATACTCGCCCCGGTCCGCTATCACTGTGCCCACAGCCAGCCAGGATTAATAGCCCCCCTCCTAATCCACGACTTTCAGGCAGGTTTTGGCACGGTCAGGTCTACTATAGATAAATTGGTTCAGCTTTCACTTTTCTTAGTCATGAGGTTGGACCTGACAACATCATAAAGAGGTGATGTAGTGGAGAACCTATGTAGATCCTCTGGTATGAATGCAGGTATGCCACTCGCATTGTACAGACTTTTAAATAGAGCTTTTCTTTTACCATTACCATTTTGCTTCTGTGAAGAAAAAAACATGCTTTTCAAGTTGTCAATTCTGTGGTGTATGCAGATGACCTCATTGCATATCATATTTTTACCCTGTTTCATTATCATAGGTAAAGTATATTCTGTGGGTCTCTGCTCAGATTTGTTTTACCATTCCTTTCCCATTCCCTCTAGTGTATTAGGTGAGCTCATCCTTCCCTGCGAGCAATCACCAAATAGCGCAAAAAATAAATCGGTTTTACTAGGTGTGAGGGCTGGATCCTCAGAGATTAGCAGCATTGTCCTTTATATTACCCCAGTTGGCCACAAGTGACGGCCTTCCTCTGACAGAGACAATCAGTTCTGGGTAAAGGACTCGTCTGGTATAAACCGGAGCTTCACTGAGCTTTTCCAATACAATGACAGCCCAGTTGCGGGGAGTTAACATGTCTCCATGGCAACCACTGGTCTGGTTAGAGAACCCAATTTCCTTTTTTCGTTTTTTTTTTTTACTCCTCGGGAAATCATAAACAAGGGTGGAAATAAAGACTGCTTTTCAAAGCTGTAATGAGCAAAGAAAGCATAGCGTGAACACTTACTTAGGAGTTTTGTACCGTCTGCCAAAGCACTGCTCAACAAGAACCCCCAGTAATTGTGTCATGTAGTGTGTTGTGTTTGGTGTTGAATGTGTGATGTATGGTGTAATGTCTGTGCGTATGTGTGTGTAGATGGCTTCACGAGCCTACAGACTGTGGCAACAAATCTCCTGGAAAGAACAATAAAGAAAATGTAATCTAATCTAACACAGCCACTGCATTCCTACTATAAGAGAACACACTTATGCAGTATACAGTATGCCTTGCAATTGTATCCTGATGAGGTAATTATTAGAATCACAATAAATTATTGCTTTTAGTGGAGGGAAGCAATGTGGAAATTTATGTTGTGAAATAAACCCAGCCATTAGGGAAATTATTCCTGTGCATTGGGATAATTTACCCCGGTTTATCATTAGTGTATAACCCATCATTAACATAAGCCCTTGACATTTTCCTTTTTATACATGACATCTTAAAAAAAATAAAAAACGTAATGAGAGCCTCCTATATCGTGAGATTACACTTGTTAATTAGGATGTAATTGGAGGACTGTGCAACTCTGGGTCTTTAGTAGCTTCCTTCACCTTGAGTGATAAGGAAAGGACACCCAGCGATCTCAGAGCTGTTAGGAGCCCCGGGGAGAATAAGCAGCCCGCTTGCCTCCTCTTTTCCCGGGGATCGATCAAGCCACAGCCTTCCCGAGAAAACCCAGTTATCACGGCACCTCCAATTACCGCTGATCGGAGCCACATCCCTCAGAACCGTAGCCCCCCCCCCCCCCCCCCCCCCCGCCTGGACCCAGCGGGGGAGGTGAGCAGGAGAAGGGGAAAGAGGAGGTGGCAGCGGCTCTCATCTAACAGGCAACAACCTCTCGGGGAATGCGAGAACTTCACAAAGACAGATGCTGAACTTCGTCCCCCTTAGTGCATTATTAACATCAACCACTTATGGAAGAATGAAGAAGCATTTACTCAGCACGGGCATGAATTAATGATAGGGCCGGACTCAAAGGCTCCATGAATTCTCTTTCATTAGAAACCATGCAATTTTCACTTAAATGACAGATGTCTTCAGAAAAAAAAAAGGCCACCCGCTCTCTCATTATCCTAGGCATCGCTTTACGCAGCCATCAAAAATTCAGCAGAGGACAGCCTTTGTTTTTTATTTTTTCTCTCTCTCTTCTTGCCTTCGCATTTCCACTCACTGAACACATTCTTACAATAACGTAATTTGGTCCCAGGCCAGAGTCATGAGGACAGAGAAGATAGTCTGTGTGTGTGGTCTCAGCATGCCTTACAAGGTTAGTATCACTATTCCGTGCAGAGGCTGTGGCGATTCGCATGAGCAGGAGAGGGGTCAGGATTATTTCTGTGCACTTGCTCAAGAACCGGGGGACTAGGAGATAAATCCCTCCGGCAGGCTACAAAAGCTTGCCCATCAAAGGATACAAAAAAGCAGTTTCCATGGTAATAGCGGATGTGTCTGTTTCAGAGCAGGTCTTTGTGTGCCGGATGGCACAGACCCCACGTCCCAGAGTTCCATAGGAAGAGACGTGAACGCTCGCTGTGCCCAAGGCCAGAAAACAGAGAGGTCTCTTTGGGCTTTGTCCTCCAGACAAGTCCCTGTGGCGCGTCGGGCAGACACAGAATTAGAATGGAGTTTACCCCGAGGAGCTGCAGCAGCTACTTTACTAGACTCACACACTCGGGCTGTAAATTATATTGAAGCTAATGCTTCTGTTGTGGCTAACAGCCATGTTCGCTGTGCTTAAAATCGCAATGAGGGAAAACAATCTTTAATGAGAGGATAAAAACCACAGTGCTCACTCGCATTTCCCTCCTCTCCTCTGAGTGACCCCATAAACCAGGAAGTCAATTGGTAACAACTAATGCCAGTGAATTCACAACTGAGGTGTTGACAAGTCGAGTTGGTGTTGAGAGAGTTTGGGATGTGGTAGTAATGGTTTGTGTGGGAGTGCCTATATGTGAGTGTGTGCGTGCTGAAGGGGTGTGCGCGAGAGATTTTCAACACTGTAGGCTGGTGTGGACCTTGATCGATACTAATCCAGTACCTACACCCGTCCATGGCTAAGTCTGTGTCTTCCATCTGTCACTGTCAGCCATGGCCAGAGTGGAGGCCCTCTGCGTCAGTGCCATTAGGGCCAAAGTGGACCATACCCACTATAATCTGACAAAGTGAATCCTGTCTGAAAACCAAGGCAAGGAATGCCTAGACTAGAAAGTGACACCCTTTTAATGCATGCTTTTATCCCTTTATCTCTCATAGGATGACGAGAAAGCTGTTAGCTGTAGCATGGATGACGAATTTTCCCACGCTTTGATGTATCTGAATAACAGCAAAATGATTAGGCATTTTTTAATGGCAAGAACGCAAATTCTTGTCAAGTTTGCCAAGCCAGTCCACCCACAAACTGTGTATACCCGGTTTCTGCGATAATTAGCTTTATTTTGAATATGATCCCCCTATTGAATTCAGATTAGCCTGCTAACAAACACGTGGCGTTGAGATCCCACTGCAGTCAGCCTTGTCAATACGCTCTTAATGTGTTTACCGCCCTCTCATTTATAACACGTGGTGACATCAGCCAGTCCTCCCCTGCAACAGCGGCTACCAGCGGGGAGAATACAGCCCATACTGTGGCGCAGAGGAGCGCTCATCAATAATGAAAAGCAATGGAAGGAAGACGGGAGGTACGGGCAGAGGGATTTCAGCGAGTGGGCAAGTGCAGCGGGCGTGTTTGTCTCGTTCCTTCCAAATGGACATGTTCAAATGTCGTTCCCTCTGGGCCACGCGATGAAGGAAGTGCTATTCATAGACATTATTCTGTGGGACTTGTCGTATTGCTTACTCGGGCTTCACTTGCCCTCTTCTTGGGGGTTGGCTTGTAGATACTCCTCTGCAGTTCTGAAAACACAGTCCCTCGAGTATACCGAACAAACAAATGAATCATATTGGGGGATGGGGGGGGGGGGGGGGGGGGCAGAGATGTACAGTTTTCACACTTCCTGCTTGATGACTGTTCTCAATCTTTTGCGAATCCTATGCCAAAGCAATCCCACATAATCATTCTGTTAGCGTCACTCGCCCAAGAAGAACCAAACTGACCATCTGTTTCCCGCCTGTCCATGTTTGTGTGACTGACATCATCGCCAGGCCCTAGAGGACAGAGCCACCCAATGGCGACCGCAGCGTGTCACCTCCTTCCTGGCCGCGGTGCCGCCATCCCCACCCCACACTCCCTCAATGGCCTCCATTGTGTGCGCATGAGAACAGCCATTCTTAACTCTCCCTGCTCCCTCCCTCTCTCTCTCCCGTCTTGTTTCTGCAGGAGCTGAGGACGTGATGCGGCAGATGGTTTCTGATGACACCAGTGGGCGCCGCTTGGACAAAGTTCCGCTCTGCTTGGCCAACAAGCCCGCGCGGGTCACGTCGCCGCTCTCCCAATTAAAGGACGTCTGAGGACTGTCAGGCCAGGATTACGACGGCAAAAAAAAGCGCTGGTTAGAAAGACTGCGCGGAGCGAAGCAAAGCCGGGAAGCAGACGGACAGCGTCGCTGGTGAGTGTCCCATTGTTATTGCTGTGATGAGTCATGGCGCCAGTAAGCCTCCATTACGCTTAGATGGTGAGTGCACTCTGTAGCTGGAATGAAGCCTACCAGTATAACCACCCAGGTTTAAATGCTCTATAGAGTGGCGCTGAACCAGTCCCATTGCTGGGAATTTGTCGGAGATAGTTTCCGGTTTGGATGTAGCAGATACACCGTGATCCAAACCTCAGAGCCTTATCTAGTACCTTTCCTTTTGCCTTGGTTATGAGCAGTACTTATTATAAGAGGACAGTACAATAACAGAAAAGAAACTAATCAGATGCAATGGAAATGTGTCACATGGGGACAGAGGGTTCAGAGCAGCATCCTTTTATTTCCTCTCCTCATCTCTTTTTGGAGACCATGAGAAAGAGAGGTGGTAGTTAGATTAGGGCAGAGGATAGGGGGGCCGAAATGATCTGACAGATCCACTTATTCCCACCCTCCGTGATCCCCCTGGCCCTCACATCATCAGGGACAGATAGCCGACCTCTGAGGCCCGGGACTTGGACTCGGGAGATGGGAGGAGACGGCGGAGGTCTGCACGGAATGAGAGATAGATGCACAGGGGCCGAGGAGCGAAACTCAATGAAGGCACCGCACGATGAATAATCTTCATATGGGGAAGCAGCAGCTCAAAGAAGGAGAAAGGAAGCCAGAGAATGAGAAAGGCCAGGAAACAGGGAAGGAGGGAGAGAGAGAGAGAGAGAGAGAGAGAGAGAGAGAGAGAGAGAGAGAGAGAGAGAGAGAGAGAGAGAGAGAGAGAGAGAGAGAGAGAGAGAGAGAGACAGAGGGAGAGACAGATAGACGGAGGTTGAGGGCCGTATTAAATTGCCTGTAGGTTCTGTTGTCCCCTGGGTGGGAAGGGAAATATTGTGCTTCTCTATTGGCCTGCCATGGGCCAGATGAATTCATTCCTCATGGTGCAGCTGCTCAATGCAAACAAACAATGGTGAAAACGGAGCGGTCAGCACGCGGAACTGCAGAACTCATATACCGCACTGCTCCACCAGTACCTTGGGATAGCTGCACCGTTTCATACGTTCTAGGAGAATGTATCGCAGAAAATAGCCAGCCTGGCGACAATGAATGCTTTTACTGTAAAAGATCTTCGTGTGGGGGAGGGGGGGGGGGGGGGGGGTATTATTCAACATCTTTGTTATCGCTGATTATTTACAGAAACAAATGAACAAACAGAATAAATTTCCACTGTTCTCTGGAGAAAGGATATATTGCCGGTATTGACTCCATTCTGAGGTGCATCTTGTGTTATTTACGGTCATGATCTTCAATGTATCTGATCCCATCCCCCTTTGAAATGGCCCGACTTCAATTAGCATCAACTAATCAACATAGTGATCTCTCCGTGCAGATTTACCGGCTACCGTGCTTGCTGCCAGGGTGAGATTAACTCTTTCAATCTGCCGGGGTCCGATGGGAAATGAGAGCTTGAAAGACTCCTAGCTGGCACACACATGCAGATGAATCACTGGGTCTTTATCGGTCCCAGTCTGTCTCTTCTTCTCTTGTTCTTTCATTTGGTTCTTATCTTTTTACTCTTTCCTATACCTCTTGCGTTAATCCTTTTGTCTATCGTTATTCCTTAATTCTCTCCCTCTCCCTCTTTCTCTCTCTCGCTCTCTCTCTCTGCCCCCCCCCCCCCCCCCCCCCCCCCCCCCCCCCCCCCCCCCCCCCCCGCCACCCCCCACCCCACCCCCCTCGTTCTCTGGGTTTCTTGGAAGAACTGTCACACACACGCTGGGTCTCCAGAGCACCAGGGGGCCGGGGGTTGAGCTGAATTAGACAGAGAGGATGTCCTTTCCAGCACCACGGAGGGCAACAGACACGCATCCGGCCCCACCGAGCCCCACAGAAATAAATAAAAGGGAGGAAGGTAGAGAGGAGGAAGGGGGGCGGGGGAGAAGGAGAGAGAGAGACAAAGAGATTGCTGCGTCTTGACATCAAGCAGCCCTTCAACAACCTTGCTTAATAATGAAATGGATACCACAGCCAACAGATAAACCCAGAGCACACATATTTTGCCTTGCTCTAGATCTGCCCTGAACTTTAGGATTTGTACTTAATATAAATATATATGTAAATATAATAAAATGCATTTCAATGTGAATGGTCAAAGATCGGATGACACACAGTTGCGTGACTCAGTGGTCAAGCAGTCTGGGCTTTCTTCCATTATAGTCTTCTTAGAGTGTGAAGTGGTGCAATGGTGTCATGATTAATTGAAGCATTTGAGCACTACACAGACCAGGTTAGCATTAGACTTACTAGTCAGTCTCCCAGGTCCACCATTATGCTACCTACAGGCTCTGCTATTATCCATGCTCTGCAGGTAGCATGCAGCTGTTCACCTTTGTCTAGACGAGAAGCACACCTAAGACAGATATACGTATATGTAACGCAAAATAGCTTCTGAAAGTGTTGAAATCGACTGTGCCCCCTCCTCTCCTAAAGCATCTGGTGTGTTTTGTATTTGATGGAAACTAGACGTCTTTGAGCTAACAATTTGACTTTGGGCCGATGATGCATGGTCAGCTTGTTCTGTTCTTTTCTCGCTTGTGTTGAATTCTTCTTCGAGGGAATACATTCCTTGGATTGTCTGTGTTCATTTTTGTCATAGCGTAAGAGAAACGGACTAAAGATTGTCAGATTGTCTGTTCTAGCCGGACAGACAGACAGACACTTCGTATTATGTAACTTTGAAGACACTATGTTTTATGGCATACTGGATGTACTGTACTATAAACACATTTCCACTTACTTAACCCACTTTAGGAGAGTTGGTTTTACAGTCCTGTATTCAAACCAACTGAACTGAACCTTCTACATCAGCATGTGTGCTTGCTTAAGTCTGTATAGGTGTATTTTAACTATTTAGTTGCTAATTTGCACCAAATGTAATCAAGTGGTTTAAAATTTTACATTTAAAAGTACATCCAAACACAATCTCTACAGCCCAATAAGTAAGGCCTGGAGTAAAACACTAAATAGTTAAATATTTTATGTTTTAACACTGACACCGAATATGCAGTGAGTGCCCTTGACAGTTTTTGAAGCATCTATTCCAGTTAAAATGAGCTAAAACACCATAAAAATTACACTGAACTACATTTTTTTAAGTGTCTGTCATAAACCTTTAAAAAATTTGGGTAACCATTTCCTGTGGCAAAGACCATGCTCGGACAGAACAGCAAAGTGTTCTGACCCACTGAAAAACTCTAGGCCTTTTTTTGTTTTGGTTGCAGGCTGCACTTGCAGGTCGCTCAATGTAGGGCCTTAGATGACAGTTTAAGTCCACCAAAAGATAGATTCCAAAAGTGCTTTTGAGTATTTATAAAGTTTATGTGGCTTCAGGTTAATAGCCTCCATTTTAGATTGCTATAATTGACATTTGTGTGTGTAAACAGCCAAAATAAAATAATCCATGCAGAGTACATAGTAGTCTCTCAATTCCCTCACAGATGTTCCCTATTCTTGTTTTCATCTAGTCTGCTATTGTACTTCCAGGGACAGGAAGCACCACTTGCATTTGGTGTCCCATAACCTCTAGGTTTAGTTGAACATACACTTGTGCTTAGCAATCTTGCACAAACATTATTCATGATTTGTTCAATCTTTCTGAGCCATCCATGTTTTGTTTGTATATTGTTTCCACATGCAAAATGAAAAACAAAATGCCATCATGAAAATATTGTGTTCTAGTGGTCAATGGAGGCATTAAGAGTGATGCAATTATTTGCAATTTCCCAGTTATCAAGGGAAATGTTTCCAAATGCAACATATTTTAGCTGAATAACCTTACATTTTGTTATTACTAAAGTACCAACTATGTTAAGGCAGTAAAACCTTTTGCATTTGCTGCACCATCCTGCTTAACGAATGTACATCTGACAAGTCAACACGATCAGCCAAGCCCAGCAAAGCAATCTACCAAACATGAAGATATGTGAGTGTCCTACTGGCCAACATAGAACGAAAGAACAGCTTCCTTTCTGCTTCTGCTCAAACTCCATCTGAATGTAATGCAGTCTGGTCCACTATCTGCACACTATGAACCCTGCAAGATAAGACACATAGGGCTTCTGCAAAGGTTCAGTGAGGTGCAGGAAACCAACGCATGACCAAAGCCTCTTCCTCAGGCACTGTAGCAGACCACAGCTCGTCCAGTGCGAGGTCAACTTTGTAGGACCACTGTGGTGGCCAAATTTGGGAAAGGATGTTCAGGCCTGAGCTGTTGTTCAGATGTGAGGGAAGGGTCATCAAAGAGATAGCATGTGCCTCTCTGAGATATTGATGTCTTAGCCATAGCCTGAGAAAAGATATGAGTACGTGTCCTTTCCAATACTGGGAGGGAACACGTCCAGCGCAATGGTTTAATTAGTTTAGACAGCTATACTTGTTTTAGCCTTGTCAACTCATCAGAACTCACAGTTAGACTGAACAATTTCTCTGTGTACTGACTTGCTCTCTGTACTCATTCATAAAATCGTACTTGAGCATTGCCTGTTTTTCTCCCTTTCTTTAGTTAGTTATTTTCTGTGAAGGAGTGAAATTATCCATACCACTACCAAAAAGACAGAGCTCATTAGAAACACAGGGCCCCACAGATTCCTAACATGCTCCCTAAGCATGCGGGAGGGATGGAGGGGTAACTTTATGAGCAGCCTTTCACCTCACCGCCAATGCAACAGGTAACAAGCGCCATTGAAGTTCTCAACCCCCTGTGGTTGCGAGAATTGTGCATTAGGTTAGCGGTTGTTACTTAGTTTTACATTTTCACTCTACAAGCATAAAACATTATGACTTTTTGTTCAGATTTGATATGTTGTCAGCGTAGGATTTAACACACACTTGTGCATTAGGACAATGTACAGATTTGCCATTTACAGCAAAGTACCTGCGTTGGCATGCATGTATCTGTGGGCAAGAAAAAACATGCATAACTACCCTCACAAATTGCCCTTTACAAACTAATATACCGACAGATAGAAAATTGTGAAAACTGCATGAAATTAACTTTTTTAAATATACTGTAAGATGTATAGGCCATGTGTGCGTGCGTGTGTGTGTGTGTGTGTGTGTGTGTGTGCGTGTGTGTGTGTGCGTGTGTGTGTATTGTTCAGCCTGGTGATAGTCTTGACCCTGTCCTCATCCAGCAGACAAAAAAAAAAAAAAAATCAATCCATGGTCTTTGGTTGGAGCTCTTTGAATTGCGGAAAGAATTGCAATCGATAGTCTTTCTCGGTAGACCCTCTCCTTGACCAGAGTAAAATTCTGATCACACTAGAGCAGCACGGGAAAGGGATGGAATCTGATCTCTACCCTTTGACATGCTTGGCTACCATGGAACTCCATCTCAAATCAGCGAATGTATCTGCCACTGTGTAGTTGAACACGAAACATGTATGACGGTTATTGGAAAAGTGTAGCGCCTCTAGTCTTCAAGCACGTTCTGAATGGCACAACTAGCAGCACACCGCACAAGCTCACTGGTGGTTCCAAGGCTGTGCTGCCATCCAGATGCAGATTGTAATAGTGATTTGCAGGACCTTTTTTTATTCAGTGAAGCGTGCCTCCGTGTATAGTTATAATAATTGCCCCTTACCCAGACAGAGATAAACGAAGCTTTAACGCTCGTTTGACATCAGATGAGAAATGGGAGTGGGTGTGCAATCAGAACCATAGTCCCGTACTGCTTAAGTCCTCACAAGTCATGTCTAGCGGAGGGCAGGTACTACACTAAGCATACAGAACAGACCTAAATTAGCCAGAGGGAATGACTGGAGGCAGATGAGGAGAACAATACTGTTTGATTTGTGCAATCAGGGGCTTTAACAAAAGGGGGAAAAGTCACTGGCCTACAATGGCATGATTGAATACACCACTGATGGCACCTGACTGTGTAGTCCCCAATGAAGTCCTATCCATAATGTCTCCATAACTTAATTAAAATGAACTGTTCCACTCCCCTTCCCTGGGAAGGTACGGATGGGTGCCTTAATTGGGAGTTATTTCCTCATGTATTTCAGTGCTCCCTTGAGTACTCATTAGAACTGGGGTCGTAGCACCTCCGACCCCTGCCCACCCCTACATCTGGTGGTAAAATGGTTTGGTCCAGCACCAGATATGAGCATGTGAGCCTTTAACAACATATTGATCATCTCTGGGGGGAGGAAGTACATTTTTCGCTGTCCTGAGAGTCTGTAACATTCGCTTCTTCTGCTCCCTGTAGGTGGCCTCTCGTTGCCACCGGACTGACCACTAAAACCTTTGTGTGTCTGCGCAAGGTGACAAGGTCTAAGAACCCAATATAGTTGCCAGGGGAATAGCATAGTCATTAGTTTGACTTTTAAAAAGAGACAGGACCCAATAATATTATTATATATCTAATAAATGAAATGTATATGCTGAAGAGATTTGTGTGTGTTGTATAAAACTTAACTTCTTGTTTTTGGAGAATACACTACCATTCTATTATTTACTGCTGAGTAAACAAACGTAGTCAGTCCGGCTTGTCTTAGTGAAGTCATAATGAGTCGTGCGTCATGACAACGTCCGGGAAGGTTGATTCCTGTGATGTGTGTGCCAGGGCACCCTGCTTTCAAAGTCACCGCCCGGGTACTCTCTGCAAAGTCATCGTTCAGCTGAGCCGCCGACAACCACTGTTATGTAGCATCAGCAAATGCGGACTTGCTGTGTCAACAGTGTTCTATGCGTGTCATTTTCCCATAGCGCATTTTGAATGTGACTCTGTGTATTGGAGCACACCAGCTA
Organism: Galaxias olidus; assembly: GCA_026901105.3. NCBI lineage: Eukaryota > Metazoa > Chordata > Actinopteri > Galaxiiformes > Galaxiidae > Galaxias > Galaxias olidus. The sequence goes on from JAPMUY010008046.1 coordinate 164,710, forward strand.
ATGCACAAGGACAGCTGGAGGTAAAAGGGGAGGAAAACTAAATATGGCCGCCAGTCCATACAGTAACTTGAGAGGGTGAGATAGAGCAGGGAACAAAGAGAGACCAAAGAGTGACAGTTTGAAATGTCAGAGTTTTCATTTAAATTTGTAAATGAGCTCCGATCTGCCTCAATTAGTCTACTGTTATGCTTAGTATTTAGAAACGTAATTGTTAAATGTCACCGATTCTGACATTTTAAGAAAGCATAGAGTGTCCTCGTCGTGGAATAAGTAAACGGTATAGCATCTCTGTAGAAAGGAACATAGTGTAAAGGAATGTGTAAAATGTTTCACTTTGAACTGTAAAGAGATATATTGAGATACATAGATTCTAAAGTCTTTGTTTTCTATACCTGGTAACTTGGTTTAATTAAACCCTTTTGATTAGTAAAAAAAACTACAGATAAGATGTTGATTCTATTATAGTAATATAGTACAGTTGCAAGTAATGCAGGGGGATAATAACGTGTCCTTAATTACCAAAGCCATTAAATGAAGCAAAATTAAACCACAAATGAGTTTGCTCCTAGGGGCTTAGTTTTACTGACAGGTTCAGCGCTAATGACAACGTGCCATGGCAGACAATCACACAGGGCAGCAGTCTGACTAATTATGTAATTAAGGAAAACAAGAGACGGACAGAAATGGCAGCGATGTTGACTCGCTAATTGTTGTGTGTCAGGTTGGGTTTTTACGTGTCTGTAAAGGTCACAGGTCATTTATAGTCAGGTGAACATCCCAGTCAGAATAGTCTTCCTTCTCAAACAAAGAATACTTCTCTAGGATTTCCAAAAAGATTAAATTCACAGAGGACACATGCAGCAATGCCATAAATGTGTAATTTTATTACGAGTAGTCTTTTAGACTACAACTAAAATCTGAACACTCTCAGCAATTATCAAACTCAATGAACGCCTCACACAAACAAATGTTTTTGAAAATTATTTAGAAATGGTCTTAAAATAATATTTTTCAACAATCCAGACATAATATCCTCCACTGCTTTGAATGAAATAAGACATAATAGGATTAATAATAATGTATTCTTCCCTCCACACAAGCATATAATTGGCACACTTTGACGGGAGCATATCTTTTATGCGAGAAATCTATGTCCTCTTCCTCATTAAGAGAACTCAGAGCTGAGGGTCCGTGCTATACTCTTTTCCCACTGAGGAGACTGGGTTTAATTGCCTAATGGTTCTGGCCAGCACACATATCCTGACCTACAAGCCAAGGACAAAACATTGTTGAGAAATAATACACTGGACAGTGACATTGTTACATAACAAGGATACAATTGCAGCACAAATAAGTATTCCGGTGTCATTCATCCATTAATAAAAACATTATATAATATTATATTATATTTATGCAGCGCTTTTATAAAGCCCAAGACACTTGGGTGGAATTGAAATAATCTAGATATAAATGCTCACTCAGTCTTTAAATAGCTATTTAAATGAAGTCAGAAAACTGGACTATATTTAGCTTGTGGTTAACATAATGGTTAAAATAATCATTCAAATGTTCCATTCAACATATGTTCCAATCTATTTTGTATGGGATGCTATATTAACAGCCAACTGTGTAGTGCTGACAGCTGGGAAAAATCTACGGTATATAATATTCAACTCATATTCTCTCCTTGGTCATGGTGCAAATTATTGCCAAACAAGCGGTTTGCTGTGTCCAGTGCATGAGGTATTAAATCACTGCGCATCAGCATGCAGCTTCCCTTACTGAAAGTAGACCTGAGAAACACTATGGAGCTATTTCAGGGCAAACAGTCAGCTTTAAATCTGTGGAGGTGCTGCATGCTGTAACATAACTAATGGAAGGTTGGATCTTTGGAGGAACACTAAAACATAGAGTTTAAACAGTCAGACACACACAGGCTGACAGTTATGGACATGAGTTAATTCACTGTTATTGGTTTGCCTACGGGAAATAGAACTGTCACGACTGTTACCTATCATTATACGTATACACACATTTTTGTGCCTCCTACTGTGATGCAGTATTATACTTGAGGCGAACCTCAAACATAGCAGTCAGATTATGATCCTGATTTGTTGAAATGTGATGCAACACGCACCATGTGGCTTGCATCATCAGTACGGTTGCCCGTTGTTTCTTTGATTCCGTATTTAGACGATGGAAAACAACACACCGACAGTCTAACATCTTATGCATTTTCTTGCCTTTGATCTTTACAACTTGCCACTTGTCACATCCCCGACAGCCTCAAAGTCAACGCTATGTCATGACCTTGACCTAACCTTTGACCTATGAGCCCGAGGACGGTATCCACAATCATGGCTCCTGTCTGATTGCATGGGCCAGAGTCGTGACTCAGCACTGACCTATAAATAAAGGGAGAAAGTGGTCGTGAGTTGGGGCCTAGCTCAGTAGCCCTGTAGTTATCAGCAGAGAATAGCCAGCCTGTGACTGTGGGGCTCTTAAATCTTTCATCAGTGCTGAGGCAGCTCGATGCTAGGCTGGACCCGGGGCCTATCAATCAAGGGCCACGCTCGGTGCAAATGGCCTACTTTACCTTTTTTTTTTTTTCGTCGAAAATAAAACAGTTGTTCGCATCTGAATGGAACGGATAGAGTGCTCTCCCCGCAGCTTGCTCCCGCTGATTAAATTGTTAAGCAGCATTAAAGTGGACAGTGTGGAGGCCCGTTGTTAAGCCAAAAGGAAGAGTGTAAATCTACAACAACGCTGACTCAAGGTGGATGTTGGTCGCGGATGCCGACAGCTATTAAGCCCGTTTAGAGACATATTAGCGTGGATGACATGTCAACGCAACGGTAACCTGAAATATTCTGTTGCCTTAGGGTGTAGGGTCATCAGAGTTCCTGTACACCGGCTAAAAGAGGGGGGTAGGTCAGCAAAGGACATAAGGAAATTCAACATGGCCACATCCCTGATGTCGGTTGTTTAGTAAGGAGAGACTCAGAAACCATTTATGGCAGCGATGAATTACTCTTGTAAGGTTGTTAGGTCAGATTCCTGCAGAACCTTTGATTAATGTCAGTGAAAGTTCTAGTCACGACTGACATAGCAACTAGAGGAGATGCTTGTGTTGGTTCCAATTTAAGGATGACATATATTTGGTGACTTGGTTCTACATTTCACGTGAGAAAGACAACAGCGCTGCCGTACATTCACCCAGAAAAGCTTGGCATAGATGAGGAGCCAAATAAAGTCCTGCTTAAATCACTTTGCCTTTGATGGAGTATAAATATTTCAAGAACACTTTTTGATATGCTTTATACTGACCACCAATTCTAGGAGATTTATCTTTTAAAGGCTTTCAACCCCATTAGGCAAATAATAGCCTTCTTATTTCCATCCACAACGTTCAAAGAAAATGTCTGAAAACCCCAAAATGTGCAGTCAACTGAGCTGCGACCATAGGCATTCAAATGTATTGTTGGTATAACAGAATGCTGAGAAAACTGAAAGTCACTCGAGTGAAAACCTTTGCAATGCACTGAGGCACTCACAACCATAAGACAGAAAATAGATGAAAGGATGTTTGAAGCAATCTGGATATTGCAATCATTTTCCTCGACAACAATAGTGCCACGCTTACACTGGGGTCTGTCTGCCTGTCCATCTGTCTTGCCTGCCTGCCAAACATTGATTGCAGTGTGGATTGTAAACACTCATACCATGGCATGCTTCTCCAGCTCAGTCACAGCGGTTCTGCACTGCGTTTATCCTGGCCCTTAAAAATTCAATACACGGACAATCAAGAACGCAAAGAATAATACAAACTATATGAGAAAACCCAGCTTGACTACCTGGTTCTTTGAAATCTCAAAAGCAATTTAGGCAGTTTCAATCAATATCTACCAAATTTGGAATTCACATTTAATGACAGCCAATGGTGAAGACGTTTTTGGAGATGTGACAGGAACATCAATACGTGAACTGCGGTCCCTTGCTCTTCAAAAGTTCCCTTGCTATCACCGTAAAGTGTTCCAAAGCTCTGGCAAGTTGGTGCGAGACCAATAAATTCATAAACAAAAGTGAACGATCGGTCGGAGAAGAGCACAATAAATCCACTACGGCTCTCTTCACCCCGACTAGAGTACATCAAAATGATGTCACAGTGAAGGGCAGAGGAAAAGATGGTGTTGTTATTGGCCTTCGGGAAATATGAAGCGGTACTAGCCAAGGGAGCTCAAAAGTCAGAGACGGGCTCGATTAGAATCTTGGAAGCTTTCCCTGTCTTTTTTTATGTCTATGAGGAGAGAGAGAGAATACTACGGAGTGAGCCCCACCAAGATGAAAGCGATCTGAATCCCTACCTCTGCTCTTTTTTAAACCAATCAGCACCGTTTTCGCGAGCACAGCAATTAAACAATACTTCTGTACTTGTTCCAGACAGCCTGGCAGGGGTGAAGGGTCACGTTGCTCCGTGTTTGCTCACCGGCAGTATAAGATTTCCTAAAGACGGGGCTCTTGTTCATGGGCTGTTACTTAACCAACAGCAGGGCCTTCACGGCTGGTTAGGGTCGTTGATGTGAAGTGCTGTCAAGCCTCGCTGTCAGCCATTGATTGTGGCTGTCTGCCGCACACGCTCACGTTCTGTATTCTTTAAACACATCAGGCATTTGTGTAGGCTATCACAGGTCATCCCCCTGAGGGGACGGCCACATGTCTGGGACAGCTATCTTTCACCTGCACCTGCTGCTCAGCTCCAGCGTTGGATGTTTGTGTAAGGACGGCAATTATCTTTTTAATTGCAGAGATAAATAAGGCCTTAGGTATTCTTGGTACGTTTTTTTTTGGGGTTCCCTCTCAACGTCTGTGGTGGTTAAAAAAAAACGCTGCTTGAGAATAGTGGTTCAAGTACTAGTCAGGCTGATATATTTATAATTTGTTTTTAAATAAAGGCTTGGCCGTTTTTATCTTATAAAAACGAGTGTTTCCACCATTCATCCTGCTCTGAATGCTTCAACTTTCAGTTTGACATGTATATAGGAATGGAGAGATTGATGGTGTTTTTAGAACGCTGTGCACATAAAACGCCTACTGCACATTCCCCACCTAAATATCAGAGGTAAATTTAATTTAAACAGCTCCATGCCTCAATAAAAACAGGACTCCTGTTGTTTATGGACTAACAATATTGTGCAGTTTGTTTCCCTCACGCAAATCACAAAACCACATGTTGTCACATATTAGGACCAACAGTTGAGATACTTTGCAGATTGGTTTAATATTCAGAGTTACATTTATTCATTGAGAAGAATGGGATTACTAATTGTTTTAAAACAGTTAAATTTCCAATCCCAGACCAGTTGGTAATTTATGTTGATGTGTCCTTCCGATTCTTGGTTCCTTTCTTGGGCAAGGAAAACCTCCAGAACCCAGCACCACAATGACAATCAAAGCCAACGAGGTACACATCCAAATACATAATTTGCATATCAACATTAGCGTTTTGTCAGTGAAGCCACATAAATCATGGTTATTTCAGTGCTGCAGAATGTTGCCAATTGGGATATTATACGGTGAAGATGAATGACGTTCCCCCTGTTGTGAGTTCATTGATATTGACGTACTCTTCAGCTGCACTTTCAACAGCACAATGGTGATCATGTTATGAATATAGGTCACAGAGCTTGGCTGTGAAGTGCCTAGTAAAGAAACAGCTTGTGCTGCGTAGATTTGACCGACTACTCTGACTGTGCAGCTAGATGTTTCCTAATGGTAATAGCTTTTTTAGAGAGAGAGAGGGGCGGGGGTTGATTGACCTGCAGGGTGGTTGTTTTTTCTTTTTCTCTATTTTCACTATGTCCCAGAAATAGATTACACATACATTACATACTTAACCCATCATAATGAGCTCTCAGAAAAACTGTAACGAGTGGTACATGATGTTGATCTCTTGTCTCTTGCAGGTCTTAAAGGGGTTTCTACAGTGTTTTTCATCTGCGTCAGTACAACGGAAGCATGGCTGGCTGACGTGTCATGGAAGTCTATCCCAGCACCCCGCTCACCCTACACACACTGCGGCCCTCACCAGCTGCGCATCGACAATGGTGCTGTCATGATCCTGTTGTAACCGTGGGTGAGGACTCAAAGCCTTTTTCAACAGATCCATATCGCCAAGCCTGAGAACTTAGCATGGGGTCTCCTTCACCCAGGCGGCAGCCTTTCTGCCAGGCTTTAAAGTAGATCCGGAAGTGTATTTAATTCATCTAGGTTTTTTGAAATGGGACTACTGTCCTCTTTTCGTAAGCTCTCTGCACCTCAGATGAATGCATTCCTCTGGTCTTCCAAAAAAAAAAGACTCATGAGAACAAAATTAATTAGTAAAGAAAATGGAAAATAGATTCAGAGTTTGTATACAACATGTTTGTTGCTACATAGCAAGAAACAAACAACACAATGAGGATTTCCACAGAGGGTTCCTTCCGTGTGCCTTGCCTCTCTACTGAGAGAGAGAGAGAAAAAAAAACACCCAGCTTAAAACTCCTCTTGACCTACTTCTTTATCAGTCTGAAGCTTTTTCTGTGGCTTATGGTTCCCTCAGATGCATTTACACTTCAAAATTAAGCCTTTTTTTGCATGACAGCGTGTGCAATATAACCGGGGGAGATAAAGTGCCAAATTGACACGCGCTATTCTTTAGCACTAGAAGACACCTTTTACAGGGTGCTGGGAGGGAGCTGTGCGATGATGAATTTTTCATGTTTTCTTTTTTAATTCTCTCCATCATGTGTCAAATGAATATTTTACTTCCAAGTCCTACACCTGACGCCTCCTCGCTCTGCCTCTTTGTCTTATCCCAGGTAATGCCGAGCCGTAGAACCAACCCTGGAGATGCCGAAGAGAAGAGACATCCTTGCCGTCGTGTTGATCGTGTTACCCTGGACCCTGCTCATCACCGTCTGGCACCAAAGTGCCATCGCTCCGCTCCTCGCCATCCGCAAGGGTACGCATTCCTAACACGCCGACATCGGCTAGGACCAGACGCTTATTTGAGAATAGCCTGACTTCCTTTATTAGAACTGAATGACAAGAACTGGCATCACCACAAACTCATTTGGCAACCAAAGTGTAAAATAGAACAACATAATACTATTGCATTATATAATACGTTAGTTTGGCTTCATACTTGGCATTACCCTTTGGTCACATATCCACTCAATGTTTACTATTAACATTTTAGTTTTGATTAACAGCACAGAGTACATTATATAAACATTTTAGTTTTGATTAACAGCACAGAGTACATTATATGCTTTTGGCCACTCCATGAATCTCTGAAGAGGCCGTCAGTTGTCAATAAATGTCCTTGAATTAGCATAGCTCCTACACAAATCTTGCTTTGATTAAAAGGTACGTCATTTGTATCCATGAACATTTTCTAGCCTCTCTTGAATGCAAATCATTAATGTATCTACTTTGTAATCTTACTGCGTCATACACCTTGGATCAATAGACAAACAACTAATATCAAAAGGTCTTTTAATAATCTTGTTATTATCGGAAATCTGTAATGGTTACCTGGCCTTATTTATGAACGCCCTCTCCCCAGCCCCCAGCCCAGCCCCTAGCCCCCAACCTCTGGAGCCTGCAGACCGACTCTGTGATATGTCAAGCACGCTAGATCGTGAGGAAAACCAAATTACACTGACGGTAAATCAATGGCTCTCCACCACGGAGGCGAAAGTAGGACAGGCGTCTTGTGAAGCTAGTTTACACAAATGATTTGCAGGCTTCCTTTTGTTTGCTTTTGAAAAGGAGTGAAAGGGTTTTGGCAGGGCTGCTTACTGGCAGCCCTGGCAGAACATCTGGCCATCGGAAGATTGTGTTAATCGGCGTTATGCAAACCTATTCCCTATTTATTTGGAACAGTGAGAGCGATGCTCGAACGCCAGCAACTATCACTATTAGCCGCGGCACAATAAGAGCGGAAATTAACCACCTTAATGATCCTATAATGACATCCTTTCCATCATAAGGGTCCATGGGGACCACCTAATCATACCTCCACCACTGCAGGAAAAAACCCTCCATCTTCCCATCCACTGCAGCTGACTGACTAACCGAAGGAGTGCATGTAACTAGGCAGCCCTATTACCTCTCCTTGCTCGTGTGGCCGTCCAGCTCTGTTGTCGTCCATACTCACAGTGGCTGCTCTTGCCTTCTTCTAGCCTGTCACCACCTAGTAAAAGAGATCTTTATCATTCCCGAGAGGCTCGCGGTCCATCGCCACCAGCTTGCAGGTACACACTTTGCCCCCCTTTTTGGGTTTGGGAGAACATACCATACCCGGACCCCGGGGTGCGCTAATCCCTTACATGTGCTCTTGTCGTCCCCTCTTCTTTCTTAACGTGCAGATGACGGCGGCGAGGGCAAGAAAGAGGGCGCCCAGGCCGGGGACTCCAAGGAGTACTGCTCGTCGGACAAGGACATCGTGGAGGTGGTGAGGACGGAGTACGTGTACACGCGGCCCCCGCCCTGGTCCGACGTGCTGCCCACCATCCACGTGGTCACGCCCACCTACAGCCGGCCGGTGCAGAAGGCGGAGCTGACGCGGCTGGCCAACACCTTCCTGCACGTGGCCAACCTGCACTGGATCCTGGTGGAGGACTCGCAGCGCCGCACGCCGCTGGTCAGCCGACTGCTGCGCGACACGGGCCTGAACTACACGCACCTCAACGTGGAGACGCCGCGCAACTACAAGCTCCGTGGGGACACGCGGGACCCCCGTATTCCCCGGGGGACCATGCAGAGGAACCTGGCGCTGCGCTGGCTCCGCGAGACCTTCAACGCCAACAGCAGCCAGGCGGGCATCATCTACTTCGCTGACGATGACAACACCTACAGCTTGGAGCTGTTCGAGGAGGTCAGAGAGCATGCAGAGAGGGCCGTTCTTACCATTTCTGCTGTGTCTTATTGGTTAACACTGTTTGTAAAGGTAGACCACTTTTCAGGTCAGGTCATGTGCTGTAACTGGTCTAACAGTACACTTTACACTCTACTTGGCTGGATTAAGACTTGGACCATACTTGCACAGATTGGTCATCCTCATACAATATAATACCAGCAACCTTCGGTGTATGAGGTAGCTGGTTAAACACAGTCACGCTCACTGGAGTACTATAGTTTGAAAACGAACTATCCGCTGTCTATGCTACACCGATTAGTTTCACCCCCAGGTAAAGTTATCAGGACCACAGACTAGTATATATCCTGCTAGGAGACACGCTTCGAAAGCTACTTTACTAAACTGTAATTACTATACAGAGGATAGAATGTGATTGGGTAACATTTGCAGCACTATTGCCGTCAATTATACCAAAGCTGGAAGGGCCTTTTGACCAATCATATAGTATTGAGAGAAAACGCCTCTGCTGCCATTGTTGCTTTCGACAGCTCTTAGGATGGTATAGTACAAACTAGAGTGATCCGGTATAGCTTCTTGTAAACGCAAAAAAAGGGCTGGGGTGGTGGTGCTCGGTAAATGGTGTGCTGGGTGCCGATGTTATTACCTTTCACATGGAATTAGACTGCGGGCTCCCCCCAAGAACCTTCTATCACCTCTTTCAGGAGCAGACCCTCTTTGTACGATTGGAGTAACTAGCCCTCTAGGTACAGCTGTACAGAGTTAGACGGATGAATGACCTAGGTAGAGTCTGGGAGAGCTCAAACTTGCAATTGGCTGACAGCAGAGTAAACATCGGCTATTCGTTGACCAGCTAACAGGAGGAGTAAGACTCCTCTGGTTGGAAAGGACCCGGTTTGATAGAGCGAGTCCGGCGCAATCCGCTTGAAAAGGCAAGATTGCATCCTAGCGGGATAAAATGCGGCATGTTGTGATGAGCAGAGAAATGTGGACCGATAATTAACCCGCATGTTCAAGTACCCACTGTGAGGAGGGAACTATGAATGTGTGTTAATTGGATCAGTCAACAAGTCATGTACCTTGACACTCGGTTAGCAGTAATAACCCCACATGCCGTGTTGATTACACGACAGTGTTAGCAATACAAAAATAGAGTGTGGCTAACAGTGTATATAATGACGTTTCTTCTAGCGTTCCATGTCAAACTGTGATATATTCGTCTCAATGCGGAGTGAGACTTTGAGAGAGTGTGTTTTCTTTAGGCTGTACCTAAACTCTGGGAAATGTGTTGCATCCCATGCGGAGAAGCATCAGCTGAGCTTCTGCTGTAAATTGTGAAAATTAAAATAGCTCATGAAATATACATCTTCCCACAGTTAGAACCACTAGCCTGTGTATAGGACTGCATTAATTATTAAGTCCTCATCAGAAATGCTTGTGTTGCCTCTGCAAACCCCAACGTTTATTTACAGCATCTACCTGCCGTCTGTCCTGTTTTCTCTTTGGCTTTAAGACACCACATGTCACAACATCAATCAAATACATTTAGAAAATAAAAATATATTTACAACATATGTGTGAATTACAATTTCCAATTACAATTATTGTTTCTTGTTAAATTAATAATCAGCTTTACATAAATGACACTGCAAGTACAAAAAAAATGGATCATTCCATTGTCAGTTATTTCATTTTCGTTTTAGATTTCTTATAGTCGTTTTAGATTTGAAAAGTTGTTTGAGGCAAATAAATCACCCACTATTCTCCAGGCAGAGAAAACAACTTCACTGCAGCATTCTCCCCAGACCCATCCTGCATACAGTGAAGCAGAGAATCATCCCACTGCAGTGGCAACTTTAGGACCCTTATTTATGACGACTAACTCACTTTAGTTTACTCTTACAAGCCCCCATGACACAGGCAAGATTCCCATCTCCTCCTCTTTCATGTGTCTACCATTGATTAATATACCTGGATGTCTTCCTGCCTACTCTTTGGAGTTTGGCTTCCGTTTTCTTTGTAGTCCTCTGGCTTCAGAAACAAACCAAGTCTCTGTGGGCTTCTCTGTAAATAGAACAAGAAACACATCTTATAAACACAAGCAAACAGGAAAACTCAGCACAAACACGTACTACCAAAATGTGGCAGCACCTTGTTGTATTTCCACCTGCTGAGCTGCCAGCTGGACAGGATGTTGTCTGATTCTGATTTCCTGTCTGATTCATTCAAGACAAATCGATAAATGTAAAATGGTGTTTTCTCACATAGACAACGTGCATGGCCATTTAGATAGGGTACTGAGGTGAAGCTGTGTGGCTATGTTTTCAGAGAGAGAAAAGAGGGTATGAATAGTGCATGTTACCCTTAGGAGATGGCAACATCAGAATTGGAGTGAAGTTAATGGACCTCTCACCCTCACACACTGTACATGCTGACAAATCTGTATTTTCTAAACTTCCGTACCAGAGATTTTTCAGTAAGGCTGTTCAACACAATCTGATTTGGGTGTCAGGTGCATTTACGGGAACTGAGGACCAGATTAGATTGTGAATCCCTGGTTTCCCGTTAAACTGATGGCCTGCTCCATGTTTTTGTCATTGCTCTGATCTCTGACTTCTTAATCTTATTTTTTGACCCACACACTAGCACTCTCTCTCTTAAAGACACTCACACACACACACTATATAGGAAATAAACATAATATTAAAATACATTATATTACAAAAACGAAGTTCAACCGTTACAACAGTGCCATTACGGGGTTATTTTTTTTTTACGAGTTTGGTTAAATAACATGCCAGTTCTCTTCCTTTTTCTATCTTTTCCTCTCCTCATTATAAAAACATCCTTTCAGGACTAGGGTGGCATTCAATAGTGCTGATGCAAACACACAGAGAGTTGTCAAGGAGTAGCTGGTAGGCGGGAGCTTTTGATGCTGGAGAAGATGAAAGGATGGAGTGTGGTGGGGGGTTGGAGGGAAGGGTACTGCCTTTGTCAAGCATCTCTTTAGCCAACCTGTGCTGTTGCATCTCTGGGTATAATGGGTTGGCAGCCCCTTTAGACCCTCTCAGCCCTGTTCACATCCCCTTTTAACGGATGGCCATGTGTCTGTAACACATCCACACTGCACGCTGCCTGTTTAAAAAAAAAAAAAAAACTACTCTCATAAGCAAAGCCTGTTTTGTGCTATGTCTGTTAGAGGTTCATGCTTGAATACATACTAACAGTTTTTTTGTTTTTACAAGGGAGAAAATGAAACACAATGTTAGGCTTCTGCTCGTTCAAATTACTCTACATTCATCAAGCCGAGTTGAGCTTTATCTATTGAAACGATCCGGTTGGAGACGTAGCTCACGCCCTCTGTGTTCTCCAGATGAGATCCACCAGGAAGGTGTCCGTGTGGCCCGTGGCGTTCGTGGGCGGCCTACGCTACGAGTCCCCGAAGGTCAACGCAGCGGGGAAGGTGTACGGCTGGAAGACGGTGTTCGACCCGCATCGGCCCTTCGCCATTGACATGGCGGGCTTCGCCATTAACTTGCGGCTCATCCTCTTCAAGCCACAGGCCTACTTCAAGCTGCGGGGGGTGAAGGGAGGTTACCAGGAGAGCAGCCTGCTTCGTGAGCTCGTTACCCTCAACGACCTGGAGCCAAAAGCAGCAAATTGCACTAAGGCAAGTCGGGCCACCTTACTGTTTCAGCTCTCATTATCAGCCCAGTGCCCGGGTTTCCATTTTGTTCTCTGTCTTCACTTTGTGTTGTTTAATTGTTTTTCCTTTACTCCTATTTCATTTTTTGTAATAATAATACATTGTATTTATATAGCACTTTTCTGACACCCAAAGACGATTGTAGACCTCATTATTATATCCAAGTGAATATCCAGAGTAAGAGCATTCGAATAATTTGAGTAAAGTCTGAGCTTCCTTTCACAATGTGTTGTGAAAAGAAACATATTGTGAGCCGTATTTAAAACATTTATGGGCTTATTAAATCTTTAAGACCAGGAGTGGTCGGAACTAAAACACCGCTCGAAACGGGTAGCAGGAAAACATCAGCCCGTCGTTAAGGTAACAGCTAGGCTCCATATCCTGGCACTACGCTGTGAGTTGCAAACCCTGGGTGGTGCAACATCAAAGGTACTCAATGCCCAATCCACACCATGCTTTCTCCTTAATGGTGGCTTTGGCCTGGGCTACTCTATGAAGCTTCTCCCAAGCGTAGTTAACCCAAGGATTTAAGCTCCAGCCACACCCTGCATGCACACGACTGTGTGCGCGCGCGCACTCACACACACACACACAGTCTGATTTATCCATTTTCTTTGGCCCAAGCTCAGGACGCCTGGAGGGTAGAGGAGATGGAGAGAGACAGGGGGGTGAGAAGGCGAGGTGTGTGTGAGGTTAGGGACACAGCATAGGGGCGTGCGTCTGCAGCGCGATAAGCGGAGGGACAACCAGAAACCAGAGGGGAGGAGAGGTGGGCAGGAATAGTGAACAGTGAGTCGTGCCGGGGCGCCTCTCTTCCTCATAATCTACCTCTTCAGATGTGGAGTGTAACTATTAACCTCCCCGCGCACCCGAGTAAAAGTGGGAGTGGGCTCCCCAGGCCTATCTGTGAAAACGCACTCCGCCATGCATTATTCATGGGGGCGGATGAGATGAGGAGGCGGCGTACCCACAAACAGAGGAGAGAAGGGGGAAATGAGTTCTGTCCTCTGGGATGCACCCCTCTTTATACCAACTCCCCCATCACCAGCTCTTCTAGACATGTCGGCACCTCAAACGCCCGGGTCAAATCATCCCTACTCCAAGAGGCCTGATTGAACCAGGGCGTTTTTCCTCAGATGAACTTTGCAGAGGGAAACACAGTGGGAGCCCCATACTTACATTTTGAAAACCGGCTTTCTCAGGAGTGATGCATACGTTGTTCTAGGGTCGAACAAGACTGAAAAGAAACTAAAAGACTCATATGCAGAATTACTAAAGACTAGAGAAAAACTAGTGATAACCATAAAATCACAAAAGGACTCGAGAAAGTCTTCTTGAAAGAGACCTGCGACGTCTTTACTATCTGCAGGCTAAATGCAATGACTGAACAGGCTACAACCAAAAGCACAGAGAACGTGTACCAACAGAAACAGGTGTAAATCGTAAGGCTAACAATACTGGGTGCTGGTGAGAAATTAGGAAGGGTCCTGTTAGACAGGCCACCCCCTTTGCTGGTAGGAGGAGCCTCCTGTCTAGCGTTCAGCCCTTGACAGACAGGTGCAACGGCTGCATTATACTGCTGGAAGATGCATTGCTATTGGTTGGACCCATATTATGCAGAGATATTTCCGGATAGTTTTAACAGAACTACCCAAGGGAGGCCTATTGGATAGTTTTTTTCCACTCATGTGTTGGATACCATTCATAGATACATATTGAAAGAGTGCTGACATGTTTTGTCACTCTACAGATACTCGTGTGGCACACAAGAACAGAGAAACCTGTACTTGTTAATGAAGGAAAAAAAGGATTCACAGATCCTAATATAGAGATTTGACAGTCTCATTTTGGACAAGGTAAGCAAAAGATTTGATACGCACTCACCCAAATGCACTTTTAATATTTGAACATAATGAAAATGAGCAGATTTTTTTTTTATTTTTTTTTATATTGTTTTCTTTTTGTTTGTTTCCCCCTCCATTACAATTACTGTGGGAAACAGCATTATGAAAAAAAAATTTAATAATTTACTGCAACTTTAGATAATTTAAAATTCTAAATGAATCTAAAACTATTTAATCAGTTCTGCAAAAATAATGAAATCATGAGTGCTTGTTGTTTACAGTTTTGTCTCTGTTGTTTTTCTGCCTTTCTTTCCAGGTGGTTGGCTTTGGACTCAGGACAGAGAAAAACAAGACTGTCTCAGCACTTACCAACGTCCTAATCACCTCTGCTGAACAAACCGCCTCCAGGGTGGTTGAATTGAATCCTTATGACTGAAACTAAACAGTTTTAACATTGGGATTAAAACAGTACAATTGTATGATATTAAAGCACAGATTAGTACAAGACGGCAATATTTATCAGGTTCAAGTGTTGCCACCGGCAACTCGGAGCAGGCTGGAAGAAAGAACGCTAAATGAGGATCAACGCTTGGTTCTGCACCTGCATGGAAGGACCATGTGACTAGTTTTCAAACATGGGAGGACAGCACAAAGAATACAATGGAGGCTTCTGATGAAACGGAATGTAATATGACTTCCCAGGCTAACCATAAAGATTAGGGATTTGTTACTACAGAATTACAGCCCCTGAACTGATTGTTGTGAGGATTACAAATCCTGATTTAAACTCAAAAGGCAAAAAAACAAAATCACCGAACAAGATATGGTCACTAAACCATTGACCTGAAGAGTGGGAGATAGAAAATGCAAGACCTCTACCATCAATTGAGCAATTGAAACAAAATCAGAGAATTCAAACAATTCATTTCTCAAAAGAGTTTTACTTTCTGCAAACATTCACACAAAAAAGGGAAGTATGTCCTTTTTATATAACAGAAAAAAAAAGTTTGTTTTAACTTAATTGTTTTGAGTGTTTACATGCGTTTTCTTGCTAATTCAATACTACTGATTCTTGCCTCCATAGGTTGTCATTGTCCATCTTACAGCGTCATTGTTATATGTACTGAAGCTCCCTATTCACCTGAAATAACTTATATGAGACTGGTCCTTCATGCTTAGGAGCTACTATCCGGTTTCAAATCCCTCAGCCTAACTTAAAACTTCAAATTACATCACTTGCACTGTTTTCGAGTGGCAAACCATGTAAATAATGATTTATCACACAACACTCGGGGATACACCTTTCCCTGCAAACACATTATGGAGCAATGTTACTACTGTAATTATATAACAAACAAAACAACAACACTATCACACAGTAAGAATTTCTGTTTCTGGTAAAACCTTCCCTGAATGACACCTGACATGTAATAGCTATGTTTCCCCCCGCAGTGTGTGAGACAGCACATCTCCCAATACATTTTTATTTTAATTATTCACATTTCGGAGGTCGTTGCCTCTGATTTTTTTGTTTTGCAGTATCAATGTCTAGAACAACAGCAAAGGACTAGTGCAAACCAATATTATATGTGTCGCTGAATTTAAAATGAAGGGGTTTGCCAGATGTACAAGCCAGTTGTGTGCGGCAATCTGGTATTATGATTGCCAGCAATATTGCCAACAATAGATAAAGTAATGTACACATGCACTTTTTAAACAAACACACATAATACAGTATTAGGCAGTTCACTACCCAGAAATAGGTACGCTGTGTTCAGTTGAAAAGAAGATAGACCCCAATGTTGTAATATTACTATTCAAAGAAACCACTGTCAATATTTATGGACCTATCCTAAAAGCTAAACAATTTATCCTATTTTATGACAGCTTTCTTGAAGACCTTTGTCAATTTCTGCATACGTAAAAATAGTTTCTCACGTCAATAAAAAGCTATGTCAATGGTGGAAACGACACAGAAGATACTGAATGAAAAGCACAACAAAAAATCTACTGTCTGAATCCAACATTGCACCCAAAAAGTGCTTCTACTTAGCAGAGCCAAAACAGTTTTATGGTTTCAAAGTCAGTATTATATATATTCCATAGTATTCATCAGCTGGACTGTATGTGTTGATGGACAATAACGTTGAAGATAATCAATAATGGATGTGTGAACGGGTTACATAGACTCTAGCAGAACTTGTCAAACCATGTCGTTTAAAGCTATCGAAATGAACTATAAGATAATGTATCCCATAGTTCAGTGCACACCTTACGGTACAACAAGCTTGTTCAAGATAGTAATATCCTGGCCATCATTCTAGTGTTACACTTCCTGGACTCCGCTATCTAGCACAGTCCAGTATACTGCTGGTGCTAGCTAGATAAAAGACTCACCAAGGTTTCTCAGATCGATGAGCTCGCTTGTGTTGTCAGCTCAACTCCCTAGCATGGGAACTTTGTGTCATTGAAGGATATTCCTCTGTTTAAATACTGGGTTTACCATCAGAAGTCATGGCAAGGGATGTTGTGAAATGTGAAAGGCCTACTGTTCACAAAGTGTATTGTTGTCGTTATATCAGCTCAATGTTAGACAGTTTTCATTGACTGTATATGAAAGGGTGGCACAGAAAGGTTCCATTACAACTGTCAGACAAAGAATCTGTCCTCCTGATCTGTTCTGTTCATCGAAAAGGTCTGCACAGCTGTTTATTTATTGATTGATTTTGTTTATATTGATCTTAATATATTTATTAATGTATTTATTTCCATTACGAATGTCCCTCTGTATAATTGAATGATATCGGCTTTTACAGCGTTTGCCACCTTTTAATGTCAGTACAGCTCTGGGATCAGAAAACAGACCCCTTTTTACACAAACTCAGCAATCGAGGTCAAACACAGGTCAGCTGCACCAACAGACACGCATGCCAATGATTTGTGTTCTTATATCCACACATCGTTTAGAATGGTAACCTACAGCCATGTACATACAGCCTTTAACAAAGATTCAGTAGCATTTAGTTTTTTTTAAAGAGAGCTGAAAGCCTAAGTGCAATTTTCTATCTCCTTAAATGGCGCTTACCCTCACTGTTATCATTTTTGCTATCATTACAGCTCTGTTGAAATGTGCCGATACGTTTTTCTCCTTCATAAATATCTCTCTCTATTCATCTACTCGTTCACTGTTTTTGCACGCATATTACAGACATACTGATTCATAGGTATTAGGAGCGACAGCAAAACCATTCTTACATTCAATAAACAGCTTCCTTATAGGTGGCGGCCATGGTTACCGCATTGGTAGTAGTGTAATACAGCGTTAGTACTACAAAGTTGAAAAACCCAGGAGTTCCTGAAGGTATATCACAGTTGACTCAGTTTGCCCCTTTGCCCTGTTTTGCCTGTCATTGTCACTGAATCACATTTCTGCATGTAACTCCTAAGGTTGTTCATCTCCCCCCTACCCCATTTCTCCACTTGGAATAAAAGACAAAAACATTATTATAAAGTTCAATAGAGACAAATAAACAACTGAGAACTATTGCCAATTACCCTCGTTTGTTTGTTTGTTTGTTTGTTTATAGTGCTTAACAGTTGTTTTGTATTCATAGGCCTACATATTCCTTCCTTTTACAATGATTTACAGTTAGTATGCAAGTATGTATGTATTTTCTTCAGTACCAACTTATTTATTTTTGTTTACTGCTGACTAAAGGAACAGTTCAGGGAATATTGAAAGTTAGGAATTCCGCTACAGAAGTGAAGCTTTTGTACTCCTAAGAAATAAATGACACATGCACAAGTTTTTTTCTTTTTCTTCTGGTGTTGCAATTCCATTTTCCATGCATTTATTTCACTGCCATGCTAAAGTCTATATTTAATGCGAGAAAACCAAGAAAATTGCTACAGGCTTATTGTAAGGATACATATCAATAAGCAGCTCTGCAAGCAGCGTATGGCAATGAAAACAAACGACGATCTCTCCTTCTCAGCCTCTCAGCACAACAAAACATGTTGTGCACTCTGTCTACACACAGACATGTTGGGGACACAACATGTATCATTGGAGCACAGAAAAACGATACCATCTAGAGCAGAACTAGATTAGTCTGGATCATCGCAGCCTCTGCGTTTCCCAATAGGAAGTAAATGTCATGTTCAGTGATGTGCATCGATTCTGAGTGCCGTCGCTCCCCCTGTGGCAGTCAGGGTGTGAACAGATAAAGCTGGCAGCTATGGCGTCACGCCCGTCGTCCCTATGTCCTTACTGGACGTCCACAGTCATCCCAAGGTCAGGCTGGCTGACGAATTCAATCCTACCATCCATTTCCTGCTCCTCGAACACCACCACCTGGGAGAATCCCAAGCAAAACAAACAGCACAACAAAGTAAAAACAAAAGGTGGCGTCGTCAACATATTCGCCAAAGAATAGTGCTAGGGTTTGAGAGAGAGCTGCCTGCTTTGATAACATCAGCAATGTGGTGGGATGTGAGGCATAATATTTGAAGGCATTATGAAACTAGCTATGCTTCTTACAGGACTGACAGAGTATGCAGGCGCCAGTGGTGCCAAGGAGACACTTCAGGTCTAATAAAATAAAAACAATGGAGAATATTACAATTTCATTGTTTAAGATAAAGCCGTCACATCCCCACAAAAAAACGTTTATACCGGTGTGTACACAAAATAACAGTCGAGGCTCTCACTGCTCGTTCTGATCTTGGTATATTATAATATATATTTCACTCAACTATGATGTGACGTTTTAAGCACACCTCGAGGTTGGCGGTCACACATAACTTCAATTCAATTCAATTTAATTTAATTTAATTTAACTTAATTTAATTTAATCTAATGTTTTGTCACTGCTACTCGGATGGTCTTTACCTGTCACGCTGTAGATGACACACAGGTTTGTAAACATGTTTCAAATGATAATTGAATAACCTCACAGCAGTCACAAACATACCTTGTTGTCCCCCTTATGTAGCCATGGCCCTGGAAGGTACAGGGTTTGCTGTGGCCCAATGGACCAGTGCCGTCCCAGATTCCTCCCGTTGACAAAGACAACTCCTTTACCCCATCCCTAACAATGCAGGCACACGGATAAACAAGTCATCCCTCCTAACAGATACCACACCATCTAAATCTTATAACTGACTAGCTTAACATTCAACTTCTGTTGTAGAAAGAGATGGAGGCGTGTGGCCTTTTATGAACTTGTCTGGTTTCTAAATGTTCACGTTTGTCTTTCAAATAGCAGCTCTATAGATTGAAATGTATTGTGAGCAAAGCAAGAAAACGGCCTGGCTATTGTCAAACTCACTGGCAGCCTGATGAAGGTATCTTTGGGAGAGCCGTTCACATGCAGCCTAGCCTGAAAGAACCCAGGGAAGGAGGGCTTCTGGTGGCCAGAGCTCCACTTGGATGAACTCAGTCTGGAACATGAGAAGAATAATGTTGTCTTAGTTTAACCGGGGAGAACAAGTTTTGCTTACATACTGTACATCTATTTATAAAAAGCCGTGCGTTAGCAAAAGCAACAAACCTAGCTAAATAGAATCGTTTGTGGAACTACACTATGGCATGCTCAATCAGTAATATAACAGCAGTAGTCAGTTGTATCAATATAATCTTCTCTGTCGGAACATTGCTGGAAAATTCCCTATGTTGATCGAGATTGATCTTTAGCATGGTCGTGGGGAGCCCAATTAATGGCTGTGCCTTTGATCTTGGCGATCCGCCATTGTAATCTAAGGCCCTGAGCAGAGGGAAGATAATCGACTTGATTAAATCAGAGGCAAGCAGGCTAAGTGAACGGAGAGCTGGGCAGTAGCGAAACAGAGAGGAAACTGAAAAGGAAATGATCGCTACCAACCTGTTCACAAAACTCGGTCTCATTTCAAGACTGTGAATAAGGAAATGTTTGAGTGGGGTATTATTCAGTTCAATGTCTCCGACAAGACCTGTGACCCAAGCACATATTTAAAAAACGCTCACCATAACATGTTTAGTACAACACTCTAGAATATATAGCCACGGGAATGGATTGTTTTTGTACCTTTGCACTGTTCATCTAGAAGTGTCCCATAATTTACCCTCCCACAGTTCTCCACGAGCAAACTCAATGTCCTCGTCCCCTTCCGTGGAAAAATGCATAAAACATTAAGCTGTTATTGGAAGTGCAAGGTAATTCCAACAATGCAAACAATAAACAGTTTTGCCTTTCAACTGGACTGCATAACACAATTGATCAAGTCAAATCTCTCAGTTTTCGATACACTGAATGCACTCAGTTTTTAAAAAAAGAGAGTGAACAGGTGCAAAGTTGGCACTTGCAATTCCTCTTTGTTAGAACAAACGTTTGTCTAAAAACATTCTGCTGGCTTAATCCTGGCACCTGGGTGACAATGACATTCATCAGCATTACCAGAAGCTTTCACATCTCGAATGGTGTTGAATATTAACCGCACTCCAACGCAGCATCATAGAATAGAACTTCAAGCACATGCCTATATGGCGCACACACACACACACACACACACACAAACGTACACATGGCATACATGCACCTTGCACACTTGTGCACACACACATGCAGACACACACACACGCTACCTTCTCATCAGACAGCGCAAGCTCCTGAGTCTTGTAGTCCATAGTCCCAACATATTGTCTGTCCAAAAACACCTATAAAACAACATGACATATGCATCAGGACACAAACCTATCAAGACCTAGTTATTACCATGGATTTGAATCTGAACATCTCTCCCAGTCTGTTTCACTCACCAGAGCTCTGTCCCTGACGTTTCTCCTGGAGTTGAGACTTCCTCCTCTGGTGATCGTTGTCTCATAGAGAGTGTAGCCGTATGACTGGCCATTGCCATTATTCACCGGAAGGTTCTCCATGTTCACTGGCCTCTCTGACTTCCAAGGCTTAAGGGAGAACAACAAAGACCACCCCGAGGTCCAATAAAGTCCAATTAACCAGCTGACTTCCAAACACCCTGTTACGATATCCTATCACAACGCCGCACGGTGGCTTGGGCGTTGAGGAGGAGAACGTTTTAACTAGCCCCTCCGAACGGGAGGAAGGCGGGTAATTGTTTGTCTCAGACGGCGGTAAATCTCAGCAACGGGGAGTGAATAATTAATGGCGCAAGCAACCGCCAGACGGGATACATCTGTCCTGAGCATAAACAGCCCCGATGTGCTTGTTGTCTGGCATGAGTCTGTTTCAGTCGCACACTTTAAACACAGAATAATAATAACAACAACAACAGCAGCAGCAGGTGAACGGATTGCCAGTAAGGCAACATTGACGTGGCTCACCCGCTCAGTGAAGCGTAGAGCGTCCCACAGTGACAGGTGCTGGTGGACGATGACCGGCTGGTAGGCCCTCCTGTCCTGAACACGAGGAGGTACAGGTAGCTGCTCACCTGAGAGACGCAAGATATTCAGCACATCAGGAATGGGGGCTGGGGGAGAGGAGGGGGGGTGGCTGTGTGGGGGGAGGGTTGTCTGTGACAAATCTAGGGCGATAAAGTGTACATATATAAGCAGGTTTGAGAGGTACAACATCTTCATGCACTTAGTGTCTGATGTCGAATGTCTAAACTTCACATCACTTTACCTGTTCCCTGATAAATCCGTTGCGTTATATGATCAAGGTTACCCTTGCTTGCCTGCAAAACCCTTTCAGGGATACTGTTCTCTACAACATATTGTACACAGCGCACATCGCTCCATCCAAACAAAGACTCCAGTGCTTTTAACAGAATAATTCTGCCCTCTATCAAAGCACTGGAAATTTTGGTCTATCTGACAAGCCCCTCCAATTTTGGTCTATCTGACAAACGCACCCCATCATTCTCTTTTCACAATTATTAAAATGTGGTCGTCATTTGTTTCCAACCCCTCTAAAAAGTGTTAAGCCATCATCAGAGAGCAGCATCCCTGTCCGGTTGTAGCTTGGAAGTGCTCCTCTCCTCCTAAGGGCTGACAGTGATGTCACTTCTGAGGAGGTACTCTGGAGCAGTAGCACCAACGCCTCTGCTTTTAAAACGCCCTTCTGTGCCGTTTACATCATCATCATCATCGTCATCCGCTTTGTCCGAGGTCGGGTCGCGGAGGTAGCAGTTCAAGCAGGGCATCCCAAACTTCCCTTTCCCGGGCCACATTAACCAGCTCTGACTGGGGGATTCCAAAGGCGTTCCCAGGCCAGTGTGGAGATATAATCCCTCCACCTGGTCCTAGGTCTGCCCCGCGGCCTCCGCCCAGCTGGACGTGCCTGGAACACCTCCCTAGGGAGGCGGCCAGGTGGCATCCTTACTAGATGCCCGAACCACCTCAACTGGCTCCTTTCTACGCAAAGAAGCAGCGGCTCTACTCCGAGTCCCTCACGAATGGCTGGACTTCTCACCCTATCCCTAAGGGAGATGCCAGCCACCCTCCGGAGGAAACTCATTTCCGCCGCTTGTATCCGCGATCTCGTTCTTTCGGTCATGACCCACCCTTCATGACCATAGGTGAGAGTAGGAACGAAGATAGACCGGTAGATTGAGAGCTTTGCCTTCTGGCTCAGCTCTCTCTTCGTCACAACGGTGCGATAGAGCGACTGCAACACCGCACCCGCTGCTCCAATTCTCCGGCCCATCTCTCGTTCCATTTTACCCTCACTCGAGAACAAGACCCCAAGATACTTGAACTCCTTCACTTGGGGTAAAGACTCATTCCCTACCTGGAGTAGACAATCCATCGGTTTCCTGCTGAGAACCATGGCCTCAGATTTGGAGGTGCTGATCCTCATCCCAGCCGCTTCACACTCGGCTGCGAACCGATCCAATGAGTGCTGCAGGTCGCAGACTGATGATGCCATCAGGACCACATCATCTGCAAAAAGCAGTGATGCAATCCTCTGCCCACCAACCCGCAGCCCGCCTCCCCCGCGGCTACGCCGTGAGATCCTGTCCATGAATACCACAAACAGGATAGGTGACAAAGCGCAGCCTTGGAGGAGGCCAACCCTCACCGGAAACGAGTCCGACTTACTGCCGCAGACCCGGACACAGCTCTCGCTTTGGGAGTACAGAGATTGGATGGCTCTGAGTAGAGACCCCCTCACCCCATACTCTCGCAGCACCTCCCACAGTATCTCCCGGGGAACCCGATCATACGCCTTCTCCAAATCCACAAAACACGTGTAGACCGGATTGGCATACTCCCAGGCCCCTCAAAGATCCTCGAGAGGGTAAAAAGCTGGTCCGTTGTTCCACGACCAGGCCGGAAACCGCATTGTTCCTCCTCAATCCGAGGTTCGACTATCGGTCGAACCCTCCTTTCCAGCACCCTGGAGTATACGTCACGTGAAATAGAGCAAAAAAAAAAAGTAGTGAGTGTTTTCCTTGACTGTGCATTGGAAGTTGGTGCTTCTTTCTAGAAGAATTGATGTGAATAGTTTTCAAATAGACAATTACCTGTTGCACGCCATCAAATTTACAACGTTTGACATTTTATTGGTCGAATAAAATCTATTAGAAGGAGGTTCTTGGCGTAACGTTGCAATCAGATAGATTATTTGTGCTACCCATAACAAACTGACAGATCTGGTTCTATACAAAGGACAGCTTTATCTGTGTGAATGACTACAGGGTGACTCATACAGTGCACGGGGTCATACAATACGCAGATGTCAAAACGGATCAAATTAGGGAATTAGGCCACCCCCCGCCACCCCCCCCCCCCCCCTATTTTTTTTAAAGGAACGTATAAAGTCGGGCTTATTTGAGACAGCTTCAGTACATATGCTCATCCAACCCACTGCTCATTGTTCAACGCAGTGCAATGGATTAAGCAAGGCTGTATGAGGCAGGCCTAAATATTCTTATTTACCCTTGTTTACATTTAACCAGTGGATTAAATCTAAAAGACTACTTTGTCCACACCAAAAAAAATACCCCTAGGTGGTGCACATCCTTTTAAAATGTCCGTAAGTCATAAGATTTTTCATGCTAGATGAATTCATGTTCATTGATAGTTCTGGTGGACTGCTGCCTCTGTGCACTGGGTGGGCACACAGACACACATTCATGCACAAACACGCGCACACAAAGAAACACGCACGTGCACACAAACGTAGACGGACACTCCTCCAACTCCTCCTCGTGGTTCCTTTTAGCCAGGATCAGCGCTCCTTATTGGCAGGACAGTGCAAACCTGTAGCTTCTGTAGAGAGACACAAAAGCCCAGGCCCTGATGGCAGCACTCACTGTGGTATCTGCTGAAAACGTTCCTCAGAAGATGGTACTTGGCGGTGTAATCCCCCGCTTCGGATAATGGAGCATCATAATCTGAAAGATAATGTGCTATCAGAACAGCAGGCATGGCGGAGCGGGCAGAAGCGGGGGATGCCTCCTCCCGTTCCCGACATGTCTTTTCCCTGCGCTTCCTATCGAACATCTCGAGACTGCGAGCTGCGTGAAGCACACTTGGGGCTTATCCTAACCAGAAATGTTGGTCGGAAGGTAAGAGGCTGCTGTGGGGGGCTAAACGTCAGTGTTTGAAGGTCAAAGGTCAAAACCCCATTGGCGCTGTGTATTTTCAACACTACTTTGTTCATACAGTATGTAGCGTGGACTCTGACATGTTAAGCACCCTCTGGGCTGTAAAAGCCATCCTACTGTCATTCATGTACATTCCTCATGCATTTTATTAGGTAATGAGTTCATTACTATGCTGTTAATTTTATAACTTAAACGCAGCCTGGGGCAAAGATCTATTGAGGAGCGATAGCACCATCTAGTGGATACTGTTACCAATAGCTAAAGCTGGATTATACTGTTCTGTCAGAGGCTAGTACAAATAAAGTGAAACACACAAATAGATACATACCATAGCTTGTTACCATTGGTTTAGGTGCAGATGTTCCAATGGCAAATGCTCCATTCATGAAGCCAAAGTTAGTCCCGCCATGAAACATGTAGAGATTAATTGACATATCTTGCTTCAGGATCTCAGTTACCACGGCAATCATATCTACCAAATAAGAGGTTGATAATTACTCAATCTGAAGTGGACCTAAAGAGCACATAGCATTGCACATAACATCATGGGGTACATTCAATAGGGGATGTGCTCATCTCTAACAATAAACTACTGTTTCTAAACAAAGGCGGCTCACACACATAAGCACTACAAATAGAAATCTATTTGGCAGCACAGCAGCCCTGACACGCCGCAGATCTTGGTTCTATAATTGCGCTGCTTTCAGTTGCAGTATGGAACGGAACCTCTGCCACAAAATGTAGCTGGTTGCTACAAATCACCATAGTGCAATGTTATTGTATTGTATGTGTTGTTATTTCTGTTTAAAGTCACCTGCTCCCCAATCTGATGTGCAGACCTATTTCTGACAGGAGCATGGTTCGCGCATGTGATCACACATTCAAATTGGACCGACTTTCACGATTTCAATCAACGAGCAAAAAGATCATGAATAACAACAGTCCAGCGGTGCGACAGAGCTTGACTCAAACAGTCTCCTTTGGGAGGTAGAGGTCCAGGAGAATGTCAGGACGTCCACAACGCCACACATGTCCCTGGCTGGTTGATACTATGAGCCACGTGGGTGGTCAAGTTAGTCATTGGTCTTTAAATGACTGTAACACGACTGTGAAGACCATAATGTGGCTTACACACTGGTTACGGTATGGACCACACAGCGGAGTGCTTCCACGCCACATAAGGAGTGCAGCACGTATGAGCGGTTATCCATCTGTGAATGAGAGTCAAAGGGACAAAGCATGTGTGTATGTAAGCACCATGAGGGCTTAAGCACCGAATAATGGTCGGCCGAGAAGAAACCTTTTTCTATGTTTTAATAGTACACGCTGTCTGACTGCTGATGTTGGGCTGTATGTTTACCGTATACTGTATGCTTAACATCACACAGCCCTAGAGTGAGGGGTTTTGGTACCTTTGAAGAGGGACACACACACACACACACACACACACACACAAACAAACACACAAACACACTTATCTTACCTTCAGCAGGAAACACATGGTGAAGGTCACCCCAAAGGTCAAACCATCCCGACCAATATTCCATCACCATCTTAGGTTTCCCGGGCTGCGAAAGAAGATACATGCTGAATTAGGAGAAGTCAATAAAAGGAACCTTGCACGTCTGAAATGGCTTGGTTTTTTCTAATGTTTGGTTAGTTGTTTTTTTTACAAATTGTAGTGCAAGATGTCACATGTCAGAAAATCAAGTTGATCAATCCGGCATAATTTCATTGCCTCCAAGAATAAAGAAAAAATGCATACATTAGCAAGTCTATGGAATCATTTTGAGAAAAGCACATTAAAAAGATAAAGCGGCTATTTTCTACACTGGGAGTTATTTACGGCTGCTATTTGTAAACCGAATAAGATTAACGTTCACGTCTACAGGCATGTAACGGAAGTCTTTTAAACTGTAAACCTCAATACGTGGGGCGCTAGATAAAGTAATTATGGTAGACATAAGTGGCAGATCACCATCTGGCCAGAAGGCAAATAATGGGTCACATTTACTCACTTGAATTTCCTCCAGATACTTGATGCCCCCTGGCTTCATTCTCTGAACATTTAGAGTCTCTAGTGCTTTGGAAAGACAACATAATTTGTATAAATATAAATATAAATTGTTTTAATAAATGAATGAAAACTGAGATGCTTTCTATAATTATTTTTATGGAGCCCTTAAAGTGTGACAAAAATTATTTTGTAATAGAACAAAATATTTAGATTTTTTTTCCCTTTCACTATTGCCCTTTAGGTCCACTGCAGATATTCTTTTACCTATTTGAGATTTTTTTTTTTACAAAATGTCCACATTAAAATGTACTTGTTTCTCGTGTTACTGTTAATTGCTGTGAAGAGCTGCTGCAAGACAATATCACATTAATGGAAATCGTACTTGTTGAAACATTCCCACAGCCGTCTGCCTGCCTGTCTGCCTGTCTGCCTGTCTGCCTGTCTGCCTGTCTGCCTGTCTGCCTGTCTGCCTGTCTGCCTGTCTGCCTGTCTGCCTGTCTGCCTGTCTGCCTGTCTGCCTGTCCTCAAAGGCCCACAAGACAATACCTCCATTGACTCCTCCGTGCTTCATCCCATTGGGATTGTCCGAGGTCATCAGCAGCTCCTTCATTCCCCTGCAGAGCAAGGCCTGGTGAGGAAAAACAATGTTTTTTATTAGTGACTACAACCAAAGTTGACATGCGTATAGCTTACCGTTGGCTGTGCGGTCTTGTGTCTGTGTGAGTCTCCTACCTCCTTGATGAAGGGCATGTATTCAGTGTCCTTTGCATAAGAGCCATACTCATTCTCCACTTGAACAGCTATGATGGGGCCACCATTAGTAAACTGCAATTCAATTACGAGCAATTAACCGGAAAGAAAACACGCTTTAGCCGATCTCTGTCATTGTTTAAATCTTTCAAGATTAGGAAGATAAATGTAATGATATTTTCATTTAATATCAATGTCAAATCTACCTGATAAGGTAAAAGTCTTGGAATAAGTTGATCAAAGAAGGAGTTGACTGCTTCTGTGAAGCCTGGATAAGTTGTTCTCAACTTCATGTTTTTATCCTGCAGCAACCAGCTGAAAGACAAATTGTTACCGGTGACGACGGATGTGTCTATCAAATATAGACATGCAAGGAAGCATGTCACACACAACACGTGGTGGGCTATGAACCGAAAGCCAATTAATCGAGTAACATCAATCATGCTCTTCTTGTCAAAACATAAATATCAGCCCCTCCGTGAAGCTCAGTATTTTGATCATTATCAAAAGGCAACAGACTTTTCTCTGTGTCTTCCATTCCCTGGAGGAACGTTGAACTACTCAAAAATAACACCCTTTGTGCCTACTCTGCTCCCGCTATCTAGCCATCTATTATCGTTCCCTTTGCTTCTATTTTGGTAACAGAACTGAACGATCCTGTCTTGTTAATAGGACTTTGCCCTATTAAAAAAATTTCTCTGCGAGGTGTGTGTGTGTGTGTATGTGTGTGTGTGGGTGTGTGACCCCAATAGCTCACCACCACAGACTATTACAACAACAGGATAAGTCAAATCACCGCATTACGTTCAGATAACAGAGATCATACCGATTACAAGGATTTAGGATGCGGCGACAAGCTAATTATAAATTGTCGTTAATTACAAAATCAAGTCCTTGGTTTAGCAGAGCATGACATGGTGATTTATTGAAAAATCTACTTCATAGCTGTGTGTCCACTTCAATTAACGGAGACTGTCTATTGTCTGTCATTGGACGAAATGCAAGTAACCTTGTGTAAGATGTATGAGAATTCCTGGTTAGAAAAAATTATCAATCCGTAACTGACCTGGGCAGCCCCCCTAAATCCCATTCAGCGCAGATGTAGGGGCCTGGACGCAGAATTACCCAGAGACCCAACTCAGCTGCTAACTTGATGTAGGCCCTAAGAGGAGACGGTGGATGAAAAAACACAATATACCGTAAATTATTTTATTTGAAATGATTAATTAAAAAATTTGTTTTTGTAGTATTAGCAAACACATAAAACATTGTGGAGAAACTTGTCAATTAAAATGTATGTGTTGAGAAAATTAGATGAAGTTATTTGAAAAAAAAAACTGCCAATATTTTTTTTATAGGTCTGTGCAAATCATTGATCACGCGTGCAATTATTGCTCACTCTAAATCCAGCTGATCCTTAAAGTTGAAGACACCTCTCTGTGGCTCATGCAGGTTCCATGGCACATATCTAAAAAGGTGAGACAACACATAAGACTCTCTGTAACTCTCCACACTAAATAAGACGTGACTCCATGCTCAAAGAAACTCGCTTTAGATAGACCATGTGAGACTTAACGTGGTAAGAGTGTTGAGGCCACAGGCTTTCATCTTCAGCAGGCGGTCCTCCCAGTAGGCTCTGGGGACACGGAAGTAGTGGATGGAGCCGCCCAGGATGAGAAAGGGCTCTCCCTCCAGAGTGAACTGGGATGAGTGGGCCCTGAGTCCCTCCACATGGCGATTTATCTTTCTTTTTGCTTCAGGTGGACTTCTAGTAGAGACAAAAATGTGTGGAATATAGAAGTGATTGTTGACAAGAGCAACATATTATTTTAACAGTTTACATGTTTTTTGCTGGGTTTAGTTTTCAAATTAGGCCACCTCTTAAAAAAAAAAAAGAAGTTCAAATTGGACTTATAATTCTCTTACAGTGAGTCAATCAATTTAAACTGCAACATATCTACATTTCTCAACGTCCAGGGAGTCTGCAGCTGGATTCAGGTGTAAATTCCTCAACAAATAATGAGGAACTTAGAATTGGACACGCGTAGCGGACCCTGTACATTCTCTCTCTCTCTCTCACACACACACACACACACACACACACACACACACACACACACACACACACACACACACACACACACACACACACACACACACACACACACACACACACACCTCTCGGACAATTATTAATTTAAAAAATGAATTAACTTTATATTATCCCTGCTTAAAAACAGTCAGGGATTTTGAATTCGGGAATTTAATTCTTCAAAATGTGCGTTTGGTCACGCAATAATTATGTATTACTACTAGCTCAAGTCTGGAGTTTGGACTGACGAGAAGTAGCCCACATGCGGAAACTGGAAAGAGACAAACATAACTTATTTTGCCTTTTTATTTAGCTTTCTTGTCTTACCTTTTTAATTGATAAAAGAGTATTCCGCTTATAATAAAGCATAGAAGAAGGGTATATCTATTTCTTAAGCGACCAACCATGGGTACTACTTTCCTTGTGATTGCAAATGAGTGCTAAAACAATTCGTCCAATGCACGCAGAAAAGTGCAGTCAGAGGGGCGCACTGCCGAACTGCCTGAAAAGCTATCGGAAGACTGGTTGGACGGTTGTAAAAGTTATCGCCACCAAGTAGAAAATGTTAAACAGGAGGACATGTTTACAAAACGTGATATATTTAAATGCAATCCAGCAGAAGGCAGCACAGAGCCAGCCCAATGAGGACTTGTCTTTTTAACTCGTGATGTGCGTTTCCACACATAAGCAAGTATAGGTAATTATGAAGATGATGATGATGATGAAGATGATGGCACTGATTAAGCCCTCCAATCCAACCTGTTTTTAACCAGTGTCATCTCTCTCTCTCTCTCTCTCTCTCTCTCTCTCTCTCTCTCTCTCTCTCTCTCTCTCTCTCACACACACACACACACACACACACACACACACACACACGCTTACCCCCCCCCCCCAACAGGCACAAGTATATCATTGTTTTGAAACAACAATAGTTTCCCTTTTTGGAGTATTCCAGGCCCTACTGCATTGTTATGCCGTTGAAGCTCCCGGTACAAGCTCAATCTCAATGCAAAAGGACAACCATCGAACTAAAGTTTTGGTCGTAGATATAGTCAAGGTAAGATATTAACGTGACTCCTCTTATTGGTTTGATGAGGTACCTTGTTCCCCATCAAACAAAGTGCAAATGAATATGTTTGTAGTCCATTTGTTTGTACATTTACTGTTTGAACACTAAGCCACAATAGTCTTTTTAATTTTTCATTTGAAAAGAATACTTTTCCAAATCAAGAAAATTATCATATTTTAAGGTATTAAGGCTGTATTATATTATATCATTAAACAACTAAATACTGTTCCTATTTTCCATAGCTGTCATCTTAGGAAAATGAGTAGACGTGTGGAGGGACTCAGGGCCCACTCATCCCAGTTCACTCTGGAGGGAGAGCCCTTTCTCATCCTGGGCGGCTCCATCCACTACTTCCGTGTCCCCAGAGCCTACTGGGAGGACCGCCTGCTGAAGATGAAAGCCTGTGGCCTCAACACTCTTACCACGTTAAGTCTCACATGGTCTATCTAAAGCGTGTTTCTTTGAGCATGGAGTCACGTCTGATTTAGTGTGGAGAGTTACAGAGAGTCTTATGTGTTGTCTCACCTTTTTAGATATGTGCCATGGAACCTGCATGAGCCACAGAGAGGTGTCTTCAACTTTAAGGATCAGCTGGATTTAGTGTGAGGATTTGAATTGAGGAACGCTATTTGGGTTATTGTCCTGTTCCTAATTTGAGTGAAAATATTTGCAGTACACCTAGAGCTGGCTATTTTTTCATTCAGGGCCTACATCAAGATGGCAGCTGAGTTGGGTCTCTGGGTGATTCTGCGTCCCGGACCCTACATCTGTGCTGAATGGGATTTAGGGGGGCTGCCCAGGTATATATATATAAATATCATTGCATCTAATCTGTATCTGTCTGTCAAAATTGGTCTGGGCAGAATCCATTTTCCGAATATGAGGCATTTTCCATTGTCTTCTTTTTTTTCTGTAGCTGGCTATTACAGGACCGGAACATTAAGTTGAGGACAACCTATCCGGGTTATACTGAGGCGGTTAACTCCTTTTTTGACAAACTAATTCCAATATGTAAACCGTTGCTGGTAAGTCTATGGGAACCCTGAATGTTAGAAAGGCTGCTCAAGTTCAATTAATACATTTCACTATTAAATATGTTTCCCAGATGGCCTCTGCTGTGTTTGGTTCCTGGTTTCTTTTGACAGTATAAAAAAGGAGGCCCTATCATTGCAGTTCAAGTGGAGAATGAGTATGGATCATATGCCACAGATGACCAATACATGCCTTTTATAAAAGAGGTGGGGATCTGTTTTTCTTTCGTTTGTAAAACTTTTATAACTGTATCGGCGCTTGTTGTTGAGGCCATGAAATGAATCACAGGACAGGCTTCTGACATTAGTTGAACTCCCTCTCGATTCACTTAATATGTAGCAACAACCGTCTGAACGTCAGTCAGCCTCTTCTTGTTTTACTTGTTTAAGCTGTAGACGATAAGAGTTTAGGTTCAACTGTACACACCCTCTTAATGACAGCACTGTCCCACATCACTCCAAACTGTAGCCTGCCTTACAGCTGGGGGTTACCCTTCTACACACTGCATGTGTTGATTAAGAGGCTGCTGCTGCTGCGCGTATAGCTGCATTGAAAATATAATAGAATCTCTGTTTGGCAGGCTCTCCTGTCAAGAGGGATCAACGAGCTCCTTCTGACGTCTGACAACCGAGAGGGGTTGAAGTTTGGAGGAGCGGATGGAGGTCTGGACGATCACGACGGACTGCAATATCCCTCGTTACACCATAGTGGATTCTACACTGTTGGCAACTTAGATGTGCAGTCCATATGGTAAAGATGTGAATCGTTTTGTATTCGTTTTTTCCTTTTTTTAGTTCTCAAGACAATAAATCTTCAACGGCTGTCCTTTGGTGCCATCCAGTCGCTAGCAGACCTGCAGGTCAGTACAGGATCCTCTTTACAACTGCAGGTTTGGTAAAACATGCCCTCTTGTGGTTGGTAAAATATATACAGGTGTCTTTGTTCTTCTCAGCCCCAGAAACCTCTTATGGTGATGGAGTATTGGTCTGGCTGGTTTGATGTCTGGGGTGAGCCTCACCATGTCTTTCATGCAGCGGGTAAGGACCTTTGCTCTCGCCTTTACAATCCAGGATAATGTGTGATCACAAATAGTGTGCAATACACTAAAGTACAATACAGCATACAATACAGTCATAATATATCATACTATAGTGTACAATACACTAAAGTACAATACTGCAAACAATACAGTCCTAATATGTCATACTATACTGTACAATACACTAAAGTACACTTCTGCATACGCTATAGTCATAATATATCATACTATACTGTACAATACACTAAAGTACACTACAGCAAATACTATAGTCATACTATACATAGACAGTTCAGTTTTCTTTTTTTCTGTAATACAAGGAACTATCCGTTGATATGGATATGTGTGTATGGTTGGCAGTACAGTTCAGTCTTACAGATGTGTCCGTTTCTTGCGAGGCTCCGTTCATCCCGTAACAACTGCCATTTTGTCTTCCTCTTCCAGACATGCTGGCTGTGGTGAAAGAGATCCTGGAGCATGGCGTCTCCATCAACCTCTACATGTTTCACGGTGGGACAAACTTTGGCTTCATTAACGGGGCGGTTGATATGGGAAGGTACAAGCCACAGGTTTGCAGCTATGGTACGTTTGGAACCCCGTCGATGAATACGCCAGTCTAGGAGAGGATCTCGTTAAGTCTGCCTATAGTAACTTGTCCAAGTATCTTTCAGATTACGACGCTCCTCTGTCTGAGGCTGGGGACTGCACCATCAAGTATCAGCTACTGAGGGATTTATTCCACCAATACCACAGTACAGTTTTAAGAATGCTTAAACAGTCCTCCGTGTCCTAATTCAACGAGTGTTTTCACTTTTAACACTATACAATGTATTCATTTCTATTTCACTGTCCATCAAGGGGAGCAGCTCCCTGTGGTTCCTGCTGTTCAGGACAGGAGGGCCTACCAGCCAGTCGTCATCCACCAGCACCTGTCACTGTGGGACGCTCTACGCGTCTCTGAGGTGAGCATCAGACACACTGTATATACTGTCTACTCTGTATGATACACACTATATAATGTGGTGTCTTATAACGCTAGGAGACCGTTTTTACAATGCGAATCACTTTACAAATAAAAGTATTGTTGTTATTAGTGTCTACCCTGTGTAATCCTCAATGTATAACGCTTTCTGTTATAATGTTAAAATAGCTCAAATTAAACTCAGTGGACTACATGAATTAATATTTTCTAGCCTATAAAGTCAACAAGGCCAGTGAACATGGAGAACCTTCCGGTGAATAATGGCAATGGCCAGTCATACGGCTACACTCTCTATGAGACAACGATCACCAGAGGAGGAAGTCTCAACTCCAGGAGAAACATCAGGGACAGAGCTCTGGTGGGTACAAATTAAAGAAGATCATTACATTTTTGGAACTGCTAGAGCTATGGTTCCTAATCAAGTTTAATCTAATTTGAACTGTTCCAGGTTTTTGTGGAGAGACAATTTGTAGGTATTTTGGACTATAAAACTCTGGAGCTTGCTGTGCCTGATGGGAAGGTATTGTGTTGTGTGTGACTGTGCAAAGTAGTTACAAATGTATGCTAGATTGCAGCTTGCTAATACTTTATATCACTTTACTAGTGTTTGTAACATAAATCAAAAAACTGCAACAAAGTAAGATAACCAATAAAGTCATTAGAGAGAGATTAAACTTGATCTAGGGCCTCGTTCTGTTTAAAGGAAAGTTAACATTAATGGATGGCTTACCTCGTGAGATATTCTTGCTGCTCCAAATTGCTGTTTAGTTTTTTTTCCATCTCATGTTTATTTATTTTCCACTGAAGGCTGAGCGGACATTATCTTTACTCGTGGAGAACTGTGGGAGGGTGAATTACGGTAAAGCCTTGGACGAACAACGCAAAGGTATTCTCCTAACATACGAGAGAGAGAGAGAGAAAGAGAGAGAGAGAGAGAGAGAGAGAGAGAGAGAGAGAAAGAGAGAGTAAAATGCTCTCCCCCCTTTCTCTAAAACATTGTTGCTGTCCGTCACAGGGTCTCACTTTGTCTTTTCACCTATTGTTTTGTTTTTCTACAAGGAATTGTGGGTGACATCGCATTAAATCATGCAACCCTGGAGGGATTCACTATTTACTGTTTGGACATGAATCCAAGCTTCATTAAGAGGTCCTATCCTGCCATTTATCTTTATACTGACCTGGTTGTATCTAGAGTTTATAATGTGTAGACTGCTAAACGTATCTTAGTGGTTTTCTTGTCATGCAATTGTAGGAGAAATTACATCTATATAGGTAACCATTGTATGTTAGAGGTATCTATGCAGCATACCTTTGTTAGATTTCTTTATCAAAAGGCTACGATAAGATTTCTATTACCCAATGCATAGAAATTTATTTAGGTAGACTAAATAGCAACTTGTCTGTCAGGAAGGACATGTGTTATATCTAATTCATTTAATTTAATCTGTAAAAGTCAATGACCGTTCATGACCTGGTGACAGTGTTACTCCATGTCCCAGGCTGAGTTCCTCCCAGTGGAGCTCTGGCCACCAGAAGCCCGCCCTCCCTGGGTTCTTCCAGGCTAGGCTGCATGTGGACGGCCCTCCAAAAGACACCTTCATCAGGCTGCCTGTGAGTAGTACAGTAGCCAGCCTACTTACTTGTTTATTGATTGAAAGTTTATTGTGTATATCTGTGTTATTGTTATCGCTATTCAAACAAAACAGCTATAGGTTTCCTCAGAAACAATTAATATACTCCCCCAAAGTGTCATAAATGTGTGTATTTCCACAGGGTTGGGGTAAAGGAGTGGTATTTATTAATGGAGAGAATCTTGGACGTCATTGGTCCATTGGTCCTCAGAAGTTCTTGTATCTCCCTGGACCATGGCTTCAGAATGGAGATAATCAGGTGAACTTGAGTTGTATAAAATACATGCATACTGCATATTTAATTTGTGACTTTTGAGCACCTCTTTTATTTATCTATAATGCACAAGACTACATTGTACACAAAGACATTCTGAAATGCGGTGTTTTGTTTTTCAGATAATTGTCTTTGAAGAACAAAGAGTTGATGAGAAGATATTATTTGCCGAAAAACCTGATCATGGAAAAACAATTGATGTTTACAAACTGCCATTTTGTAGCCTGGTGTGAAACAATAATTCTAAACATCAAATTACATTAAGTCAGGAGATTGATACAAAAAGTCCCTCTCTACTTCATACATTAATACATTAACACAATGCATGCTATTTCATGTTTATTGGTTAGATACTTAAATACAGTATATGTAAAATATATAATAGGCTACTACCAATAAAAAACATCCAGTCCAAAACAGTCCATAGATGTTGCTCAATTTTAAACTAAATTAAAATGTGTCTAATCCTTTTCTCTTACAGACTTTATTCGACGCATTAGCCGGTATTTATTTTTTCATTACCTTTTTTAAAGGGGTTCAAATGTCTTCCTGTAGAATAAGTACGTTAACGAGCTGACACGCCCCCACTGTATCCTATTGGATGAAATGCTTGCACATCATTGAAGGAAATCCGTCTTTCACAAAACCCGGTAGTAGCAGTCTACAGCAATATTTACAGCGAAAACCACCGTCTGTGTCAGGTGCGGACGTATAGTGAATGACAGCAATAAGGAAGTGCATTTATAGGTCATTTCAAGTATAGCTGCTGTTTTATTTCTGGGTGTTGTTTTTTTTTGCAGAACATGTGTTTGACATAACCTACTTACAAAATTGGAGTTGTGCAAATGTGAAATGGATAGAAGTTGTGGCACCATAGTAGCCTGCACGAGGCAGAGCTGCTAAGTCTGAATTGACAAGAACATAAAGACTTTTTTTTTTTATTTGAACATTATCACAAGCAATTTTTTTTTAAATACAGACAACTCCTAGATAGGCCAATGGATATTTTGGGGAACGTTTGCACCCTCCTTAGCTGCTCAGTTGGCTTGGTCTTTGGAGGACTGCTTTTTGCAGCTTACAAACTTGGCTTGCTTTATCAATTGTGTCACAAGGTAAGTTTATTCCTCATTGAGGCTGATGCATTGTATTCTACTTTCATGTTCCTCTTTTCTACTACTCTCTGTAACATGCTAGTACTGGGGTAATTAATTCCAAACAATGACTTACATGTTGTTTTAAAATGACTATATATGGTCAGTAGTGTACTGATCTAAGTCTTTTCTTCTGCCAAAAAAGTCCTGTGCTCCATAAAGATATATTATTTTTCATACATTGATAGATACTTGGTCTGCGATATATTAACTTGCATCAGTGGGTGAAAGGTAACCTGGTGCTGTGGATACTCCATGAGCGAAACATGAGAAGAGGTAAACTTTGAACAGCCTTGGCTTGTGGCTATCTAATGCAAAGGCCATAACAACTCCTTTGTGCAATTCTCTGTAGGGTCTTGCCCTAAGTAGTTTTTAGGGGTCAGGTCACGGCGAATCAGCTGTTCATGGTGAAATATACCGATCTGCCAAAACATTAAAACCACTGACAGGTCAAGTGAATAACATTGGGTGGGATATATTAGGCAGTAAGTGAACAGTCAGTTCTTGAAGTTGATGTGTTGGAAGAAGGAGAAATGGGCAAGCGTAAGGATCTAAGCGACTTTGACAAGGGCCAGATTGTGATGGCTAGACGTCTGGGTTAAGACGATCTCCAAAATTGTCATGTGGGGTGTTCCCGGTAGTGGTTAGTGCCTTCCAAAAATGGTCCAAGGAAGGACAACCGGTGAACCGGTGACAGGGTCATGGGCGCCCAAGGCTCATTGATGCGTGTGGGGAGCGAAGGCTAGCCCGTGTGGTCCAATCCCACAGAAGAGCTACTGTAGCACAAATTGCTGAAACAGTTAATGCTGGCCATGGTAAAAAGGTGTCAGGACACACAGTGCATCACAGCTTGCTGCATATGGGGCTGTGTAGCCGCAGACCCGGTCAGAGGGCCCATGCTGACTCTATCTTGGTGCCTGATAAAACAGGACACCTTCTAAAGTCTTGTGGAGTCAATGCCTCGACGTGTCAGAGCTGTTTTGGCGGTACGACGGGGACCTACATGATATTAGCTGATTGCTGTATATAACTTTAACCGGGGCAAAAGTAACAGATAACGTTTTGCTGTTTTGTTGCACGAGTCAACTCAGTTTCCTTTCCAGCTTGGGAATTTGATCATATTCAGTTTTCATCCCCTGCCTGACAGTTTCATTGCTTGTTTTGGATATGAAATAGACCAGGGCTCTTTCAAAATCCACTGTATGAATCCATCTCCTTCCCCTCAGACGGAAATCAAGAGTCCCCGTCATGGTGGAGAGAGCGTGGCAGAGGTCCTCCGTGCCCACGGGGTCAAGTATGTTTTCACCCTGGTCGGGGGTCACATCTCCCCCATCCTGGTGGCGTGCGAGAAGCTTGGAATCCGCATTGTGGACACCAGACATGAGGCTACCGCCGTGTTTGCAGCTGACGCCGTGGCGAGGCTCTCAGGTAGAAAAGAGGATCCTGCAAGACCTTTGATTCCCTTCTAGATTAAACGTGTTTGCCTTGTATTTGATTAATTAGTACTTTAATTAGTGCATTGGCCTAGGGTAGAATCATGCTGTGTAGACATCCTCCTCTGGAGTGCAATAAATCACTAGATAACTCCTGTTTACCTTGACTGCTCGATGTAGCCGAACAAAGGCATTGTTTGTTCCTCCCCCCAGGTACTGTTGGTATAGCAGCAGTGACAGCAGGCCCCGGCCTCACCAACACAGTGACGGCAGTGAAGAACGCTCAGATGGCCGAGTCACCACTGCTTCTCATTGGAGGCGCGGCTAGTACCCTGCTTCAGGTCGGTGAGATTCATAGGGACCTTATAGCACTGGCTTGAGTCTAACTATCACTTTGTCGCTGCATTGTTTTGAACTAACTAAATTATTCTGACTATTTTGGTATGGGCAGGGTCGTGGTGCGCTGCAGGACATAGACCAGATGTCGCTCTTTAAACCTCTTTGTAAGTTCTGTGCATCCATCCGGACCATTAGAGAGATAGTGCCTACCGTACGCAAAGCTCTGGCTATAGCCCAGTCCGGAACCCCCGGCCCAGTCTTCATAGAATTCCCCATTGACACCCTCTACCCCTTTCATCTGGTATCCAAAGAATTTGGAGTGAAAAACCCACCCAAAGGGCTGATGGGAAAAGTAGTCACATGGTAGGTGTTTCTGCATAGTTGGGGATTTGTTTACTTGCTTATAATGCAAGCTTATTTTTCATTTATATTGATTTATACCTGCAGTGTTCAGTAGTATTTCAAATCATTGTATGCAATGTGTTTTTTCATAAGGTACCTGCAGAACCATCTAACAAACCTGTTTGCTGGAGCATGGGAAAGCAGAGATTTGTCCCCCCTTCCTGTCAACATCCCTCAGGCTACAGATGATCAGGTAGGGGTTATCTCGGTCTTCCTCTACAATTGATTTTGTAGTGGAATACTGTGAAATATAAGACTGTAGTAGGTACGGAAATGGACATTTGAAAGGATGACCCAATATTAGTTATATTAGTTAGACTCTTACCACTCTTTTCTTGTAAGCTGAAAAGAAAATTCCTCCCACCGTCCCTGGTGGAAATGTGTAATATCTCAAACAACCCTGTTGACTAATGAGTTGTTTCATACCTGTAAACCAGTTAGTAGTCTGCAAACTAGGTCACTTTCGAAACATGCGCAAATGCATTTGGGATGTCAAGTGTGATTCTAATTCTAGGGTTGGGTAATAGTTTATTCGAAAAGCAGTACTATGATATTTTAACCCCTTGTAGCTTTTTTCCCCTGAAGAAACGGTAGAATATTTACCTTGCTTGCAGCTAGCATCTTTCAAATAGAACACAAGACTCTACAGTTACACACACACACACACACACACACACACACACACACACACACACACACACACACACACACACACACACACACACACACACACACTCTCTAAATGATTGATGATCACTGATACATGTGCAGGTACAAAGATGCATAGAGCTGGTGAGCAGAGCAAAGAATCCTTTGATTCTGCTGGGCAGTCAGGCTACGCTACCCCCAACACCTGTTGACGACATCAGGTACTGCATATCATCCAGGGGTTCAACATACATTGAATTTAAGGCACACAACTGCATGTTAATGTTGATACATTTTATTACTATGTAATTCGCTTTCAAACCACATAGTCATAAAGTTGTGCTACTGTTTGACGCAGAGCAAATTAACATATAAGCCATTGTGAAAGTCGTTCTACTTTTGAATATTTAGGACTACCTCTTACCTGATTGCCTTATAAACCTATCATTCTCTGTTAATTCTAGAAAGGCTCTGGAATCTCTGGGTATTCCCTGCTTCTTGGGTGGTATGTCCCGTGGCATGCTCGGCAGAGATAATCCCATTCACATCAGGCAGAACAGACGGGATGCGCTGAAGGAGGCTGACCTTGTGCTGCTAGCCGGTGATCTATGCCTCATATATATAATATAATATAATATAATATTTTCACTGCACATGCAGTATGTTGCTATGTTTTCACAAACTGTTTAATCTTTTTGCTTCTTAATAACATTGTATTTGCACCAGGCACTGTGTGTGACTTCCGTTTGAGCTACGGCAGAGTTCTGAACAGACGCAGTAAGATCATTGCAGTCAACAGAGACAAGACCCAGCTGCTGAAGAACTCCGACATGTTTTGGACACCTACTGTGGCCATTCAGGGTCAGTACAGAAACACAACGTAACTTGCAGTATATGCAGGTAAGAGATTGAACGCTTGTCTCGTGACATAATTAATGGTAATTTAGGGTAATTTGTTTTTTTCAGGTGATGCGGGCTCCTTTTTACTACGCCTTTCTCAGGGCCTCAAGGGTCACAAATGTCCTGAGGAATGGGCCCAGATCTTGAAGGCAGGAGATGTCACAAAGGAGAAGACAAACAAGTAATATTGGATAGGATAAGACAGACAGACAGACCGACAGACAGACAATTTATCAAGTCACTTTTGCTCTTTCAAGAGTGATATAGTCCTGTGAACGTGTCCTATGACTACTGGATTTGTGTTTTACATACGTACATACAAACATACCAACATGTACTGTATGTATGTTTGTACAATACGTACGTACATATTGACAGTTTTATGTACACATGAACGTGAATTCAAAACAAGTTTATGGTTTGCTGTGCTTTGTCCTCTAGGGCTAAGGCTGATGAGAAGACAGACCGCCACCTGAACCCTTTAAAAGTCCTCCATCACGTGGATGAGCTGATGGCTGAAGACAGCATCATTGTGGCGGACGGAGGAGACTTTGTAGGCAGTGCTGCTTACATCATGAGACCCAGAGGACCTCTCCGCTGGCTGGACCCAGGTTAGAAAGCCACTGGATATTCCAAAAGGAAACAGCATCACATACGTATAAATTACAGAATGGTTATTAATTCACTAATGGAAGGGATATGATATGCTAAATAATTTAAGACGTAATTATTCTTTTTTAATGCCCGTACGATTTAATTTATTTTCTATTACTATTCCATCTCCTAAAGTGACTAAAAGCGTTTATAATTCACTTAAAATATTAATTCCCCCTGCAAATA
This sequence comes from Galaxias olidus, assembly GCA_026901105.3. Taxonomy (NCBI): domain Eukaryota; kingdom Metazoa; phylum Chordata; class Actinopteri; order Galaxiiformes; family Galaxiidae; genus Galaxias; species Galaxias olidus. Next base: position 206,348 of record JAPMUY010008046.1, read on the forward strand.
CATAAAATTAAGTGTTTTAGAATATTGATATGAACTTATCCCTCTTCTCCCTAAAAGGCGCATTTGGAACCCTAGGAGTCGGTGGAGGCTTTGCACTGGGTGCTAAGCTGTGTCGACCTGAATCAGAGGTATAGTCTATAGAGCCCAGTGACATGTTTCAGTGTGTGGTGTGATCAGAGCTCATGGTTTTACTCTCTTTGCGTATATCTTCCACAGGTATGGATTATATACGGAGATGGCTCTTTGGGATACAGTGTGGCAGAGTATGACACATTTACCAGACACAAGGTAAGCCGCCCATCCGTGTTCAAAATCAACCATAAATAGACATTGCCATTGGGCTTAGACACCAGCCATCCCCTGATTCTTTTACCAGACTCCAGTGATATCCGTGGTGGGAAACGACGCCTGCTGGAGCCAGATCTCCAGAGAACAGGTGCCCATCCTGGGCAGCAATGTAGCCTGCGGCTTGGCATTCACAGGTGTGCTTCACAGTGCATGAACATGCTTCATTATCTATATAAAGCTGTGTAGAAGATACATGGATTGACACAAATTTTGTATCGTTAAAAAAATTACAATTACACTTTTTTTTTATTACCATTGCAATTACAGATTTTTAACAATATTTGTAGACACTGGTTTTTGTAACCTAAAAATGTTATGGTCACACTGAACTTATAGTTCTATACACATATATATATATATATATATATATATATATATATATATATATATATATATATATGTGTGTGTCACTTCTTTATTTGACAGATTATCATATAGTTGCTGATGGTTACGGAGGAAAGGGCTACCTTATAGGGCGTGAAGACGAGGACCGAATAGAGCACATCATCAAAGAAGCTCAGAAAGAGGCCCTGGAGGGCAAAGCAATACTCCTCAACGTGCTGATAGGGAAGACCAACTTCAGAGAGGGCTCCATCTCTGTGTAGGGTAAAGTCCGATCCACACACCACCACCCCAGCCTCTGTGGGCCTGCCTAGCACACAACCAAGCCCTTAAACACAACAGGCTAGAATCCCAAAGCTCCATATGCTGTATAACCGCTGCCTCTCTTGAAGGGGTACCAACAAATGTGACGGAAAGGTGCTTTGCTAAAGCGGACATCTAACTATTCAGGGACTCTTTTTGTCTCATTCTCAACCTTTCAACAGCCTATCATATACAAATGTTTTGGTTTTCTTGAGTTTAAGACCTTTATTGTGTATAAATGTATTATTTTAATTTGGAAACCCATTAAGAAAACTCATAGGTTAGTTACAGTATTTTTGAGTAATTGGGATATGATTTATTCATGATACACTGATCTGTATTTTACAACAAGGTTATATGCACTTAACAATTTCATTGGTTTCAACACAAAGTATTTAAGAGTCGAAGACCTCTTGACATAATGTATTTGAATCTTGCTAGGATTTAAAGCTTCACTCAAACAGCTTGCTTTCAATACAAATTCTTTGATGTTCTGTAAATCCATATATAATTGGAAACTTGCTAGAAATATTAGAAACGTAATTCTATCTCATACAGAGTCACATATGCCTTTAACCATTGAATGTAGGACTCAATGCTGTACATTTATCACCACTATCCATAAAGTATGTACTACTCGTATGCGGAAGTAACAAAAAAAGTGGAGTAATTGAAATAGTTTAAATACAACTTCAACATGTAACTATTGCAAATCATAATTCGTTTGCTTATCAGTATGATAAATAATATTGGATGTTTTTTTAACATGTAAAATTGACTTGAAGTTCTGCCTTTTAATAAATATGCACATTGGTAAAATGAAGGGGCTTTTTGGAATATAATCTGACAATATATTGCAAGCAATTTAGTTTGAAAAGGGATTGATCCAATTGTGTTTTCAGAAGTCTGTGCCTGACAATATATGATGTACTGTACATGTAATTCAAAAATGTAAATACTGGGAAAATACAGATGTAAATGGGTATGATTATGATTGCCTGTGTTTAAAATTAATAAAAAAAACATTCATGGTTTGAATTTATATTTGTTTATTACATGCTCATTTAGTTTAAACAAACCATTATGCAACATAGGTATTTTTTTAACAGGGTTGGTATATGATACAATAACTAACTTTTGTTCCACTCTGTGTTTGTTATTACTACTTAACAGCTGTTATATATAAAATATTTGCAACACTACTGAAGCTATAGTAGAGACTTGCTTTTTGCCACACTTTTCATGACTTTTCCATGAACCTATATCGGCATTTAGGCAGCACAGTCTTATTTTGAAGTGTCCTGTCAGGTCAAGTGTTATCCATAAAATATAGATATGATTTATTTTGCAACTGAACTACATTCAACTGGGAGAAGCCAGAAATTACTGGACAGCGCCACTTCAGAATAATTCACAGAGGATGCCATTCCAAGTGTTTAAAAATTTTTATTCTCACAGGCCTTTGCTTGGGAAGTTGCGGGAAAAACTTTTAAGACTATGAAGACGTAGCCATAGATATTTCCTCTGCCTGCATTCAAGGTTAGACTACAATACGTTTGAAGATGTTTAATTTAAGGTGTACAGGCTGTGCCTTTTTCCTGCAATATGCTGCAACTAAAAGGCAACACACTGCAAACAGCTGGTCCCCAATGGCTCACACTAGTGAGTAGGATGTGGCTGCATCTTACATTGCAAGGACTGAAATGCCAAAGTATACCCTGCTGTAAAGCATTAACTGTTAATAGTTCAAACTGAATAAAGTATAATAATGTTCTATGGTTACCTATTCTATAACCTATAACCTATTCTATGGTTAGACTGATGTCTATTTATCTCAGCAGCCAATTTGAGTGTAGAGATCAGATATAGATTTTCAGCAACCGTTGGTCTATATTATGTACTCTCTTGGATGCCGTTTTGTTCTTGCCCAGTAGATGGAGAACTAACATTACTTCGAAGGAGCCTAGTAGTTTACAGTTACATTTACAGTATGTCCACGTCAGCCTTTCTATATATGGTATATTCCTATCACCAAAGGACATTCATATTTCTTAGAAATGTTTACATCTTAAGCATACCAGTAACACGACAATATAAGTTACACTAAAGAAAAATGTCCATGGCAGACAGTAGGACCAATAGATTAGATAGGCCAAAATAGAGTTAGCTTGCTGATGCACCACATTTAGCATGCATAGGGTTTTTGCATGATTGGATGATGTGTCAAGTAGTCTTAGTTGGTAAGGAATGTTTGTTTCCTTAGGAACTATGTAAATACTAAGGTGGAACACAGATGCATGGTCACATGAAAACTTAATTTTATCCTCGTCATAGGTATCATGACATTAGGACCAAAATCGCATGAAGTTTATTTTCCATGTTTTTACGTTTTCGTGACTTTTTTTTGTTGTCTTCACTGTATTAACATAAAATCATTATTGGCCAGCTTACTACTAGCTTAAATCAAACATGCCTTACATTTTTTCTAAGCATTAATCAATTTACGGTATGCCCCCCAATCGATATTCATGCATGCCTTTGTAACCAGGGAGCTGCTGTTACAGCTATGGCAGATGCACTCATTTGCGGTTTGAGACAGCAGTTTATGGTGGGTAGAAAAACGTCTTATCTATCTGTTGTTTAAGCAAGACAGAACATCTCTAATGGATCAGAGGTATAACAGCAGATCAGAGAAACATTATTATCAGGATGTGCCCCTAAAACGCTTTACCAAACTTTCATGAGAGTGCAACCAATTATAGGTAAATCTTACAAGTAAAATTTGAAATTAAATGACAACATTTACAGTAGGCCTATTTTTATTAAACAAATGATTTATGTTAACACTATGCAAAATTGCATATAGACATCAATCCAAATATAACTACTGTATTTACACTGTAACTCTGAAGTTTTCTACTATTGCAAAGGGCGGTCCTTCTTTCACTCTCTCTTTGCAGAACAGAACAAGTGAACGTTTTCGGTGACTTTCTCCCGGCGTACGACAACGAGGTTAGTTCGACTAGAGAGCTCTACTCAAGCCGCATTGAGAATGAGTCGACAGGTTGTGTACACAGTGTAAGAAAGGCGACCAAGAAAACATTCAGGAGTGGAATAGCTTTTCTATAAATACAGCAACTTATACGTTAGCTATACTTCCTCTAGCTAACGTTAGCCATGTCTTGTTGGATATTTTTTATTTTAGACACTGTTTGTTAAGATAACATTACGACGTTAGCTATCTGAGTAGCTAGCCAGTCAATAGACAAGCAGCTGCTATCTAGTTCAGTCGTCACTGTTCAAGTTAGCTGATAAAGTTTATTCAGTGGCTGCAGCGAAATACTTGGAGAATTTCAGTGATCAAACGCACAGGTAAGTTATCGGGGTGAGTTGAAAGCTAGGCTGAAATATGCAATGCTACAAGTTCACATAGATACAGCGTCATCACCAGCTTGCATGTTAGTGATACGTCGAACATGATGCATGAAGTCGGAACAGACAGTGGTTTGAACGCCTATGCTTTTCATATAGCTATTGTCCCGTTAAATAGTTGCTGTCAAACGTTAGAAGTTTAGTTGACTTATGACTAAGTACTTTCAAATTATGATAACGTGAATTAACGTTAGTTAGCTTGCTAGGTAGCTGTACTGATCAAATCCCTCAAAGTTTGTATTTGACCACAAGGCACAAGGAAATAACCACCATGACAGGAATATGGTCAGTACAGAGAATGCTGTGAATTTACATACATGTCAGGTACATACTTTACATGTCTTGTTTTGACATCATGCAAATTAAACAAAAAATGTGTTTTAACAAATTATAGAGATAATTGTAGCAGTCGTCATAGCTGTTTGTACTTACTTTCATAATGTCACTATAACTTTTTATTTGTAAGACGTGTGCTCCCGTTGCAGTAGCCGGATGGCCGCTGTTGTAGCAGTGAAGACGGAGAAGCGGCCTGGGTCCGATTGTCAGGATGTGGATACAAATGCCAAAAAACCAAGGTAATTCTATCAAAAGACTGTAAGAGCCTCAAATGTATATTATAGAACAGACAGATAAGTGTTTGATGTTTCCAAACCATGCCTGTATCTTTTCAACCAAATTCAAGGAGGGCTTAAGATCACACCGCATTCTATTTTAAATGCTTTGTTTAACCTTCATGTTGTCAAAAGGATTTGGGCACCATCATTGGAACCATCACTCAATCTCTGCCTGCCCCAAAGGAAACTGCTGCCCAGCCTGAAGACTAAGCGGGCCCCAGAGTTGGTCTTAGTGATTGGCACTGGGGTGAGCTCAGCTGTGGCCCCCCAGGTCCCTGCTCTCCGGTCCTGGAAAGGCTTAATCCAGGCTTTGCTGGATGCAGCCAACGATTTTGACCTGTTGGAAGAGGAGGAAAGCCGGCGCTTTCAAAAGAGTCTACAGGAGGACAAGAACCTAGTCCATGTTGCACATGACCTTATCCAGAAACTCTCTCCGGTAAGACTAGTAAGACTTCCTCACCACGCACGGTGCGTTCACAGCAATTCACATGTGCACAGGAGGGATACGGCCATTGCTTATTTGAAAGAAAACAATATTGTTTGTTTACTTTCAGGAACTTTTAATGCCAGCATATAATTAAAGCTTTTGAGGCACTAACAGGAAGTTGACTGAATGCTATTGGATCACCAACAGTCCCTTGACAGTCGAGTCTGTAATATTTCTGCTGGTCACTAGTGTGCACAGTTATTTTAACTCACCTGTTTAATTGTCTGGGAACTGGGTACGTTGTTGTTTTCCTAACTACAGACTCACCTGTATGTTTGCTAAATAAGCTGTTGTACCAAAGCAAACTGATTAGGCCATGAGATCTCAATGGTGAGATCTCTAATTGAACAATCTTCTGTTCAATTATTTCTAATAAATCAACAAATTAATAGAATTACTAAGATGTGGACATACGCAGGGGGTCAAAATATTGCTTGCCCCTGCTACAACTTCAAGCCCCTCAATGCTAAATTGGTACAAAACAGACCCAGCAGATGTGGCCTCAATACCTGTTTGCCTTGCGTTATTCACGTCTGGTCGCACCATAGACATCTTGTTGCTAGAAAGGGAACATACCATGCTTAATGGCTTCATCCATCCTATTGTATTTCAATCCTCAATCATGTAGACTGAAGGACCTGGCTTGTTGCTTTTGGCAACATATTTGGTAGGTTTTGTGCAAGTGTGAGAAAAACACGTTTCCTAATCTCAGAACGGCCAAGGACTTTCCCAGTGACAAGCTGGCCCAACACGAAGTGCTGACAAGGAGACATGATAGGGAGATGACACGTAAGAAGATCACAGCAACATTTCTTTCTCCCCTAGCACTTTCTACAGAATCTTTACAACATGCCTAGACTTATCTTTTTCAATAGAGGATTGGCCTTGCATTGTGAGACTGCTAGTCAGGTAGCACTTTCAATCACATTGAACCCCTGGTGGTAAAGTTAAATGCATACAGTATGACATGGTAAAAAAAACACACAGTAGCGTTTGAATGGAAGTATTAAAGATCATTTATAACTAGAATTGATGAATCGGAAAGGCTGTTGAACTGGTAGTTTTTTTTTATTTCCTTAAAGATTCATGGAGTGCACTGCGACTTGTCCTACTATCTGGCCCTAAGGGTTCTGCTGACTACAACTAAAGTGATATGCTGCCATATCGGGCATAACCCAACATGTTGCAATAGAAAACTCAGCTGTTCAATGTTGCTCCAAGGCATAGATCATGTGTCAGTTTTTCCTGCAAAAATCTTTTACTGCATAGGCTTATTAACATGGTCATCACCGATCAAAGGTTTCCTCAGAATGTTTTTCCCCCTACAACGACCTCGCTCACACTCACTGACCTAATAACACATTGTTTCAGTTTGGGCTTTGGCTTGCTCACGGAGCAGCTTAAGAGGTAAGGGGCCTTGTATCACAGTGGCCGTTTGGATGGTGGGACAAGCCGGCGGAGTGCACTTGTATGGAACGGTCTGGCAGCGTAATTAGGACAGCCTCTTGGCGTGTAATAATGGATCTTAAGCTTAATCTGAAGGTTACACTCAAAGAGGACATTTGTGACCTAAATCTTCTCGTGCTGTTGTTCAAATAACCGAGTAGGAAATCCGTGATGCCGATTAGCAGCTATTGTTAACAACATGATCAAATGAGTTGCATTTTAGATCACCAGGAGGCAAGCTCGATGAGGATTTGGACTAGCATTGTACGCTGCTCTTATAGATTTGTCTCAAAGTCTCTGAAAGAGATCCCCCCCTCCATATTTGGTCATTGCATAAGTCCCCAGACAAAAGGGCTGTGCAGCAATTGAAGAGGTCGAGGACAGACGGCCTCTAGAATGGATGCTAGCTCGGGATAATGAGTTCCTTCCTGTGGAAAACGGATCCTATCGGCCCACACTTGACCTGTAATCTCTGGAGCGTACAGCGACTAAGCCTTCTCTATTCATAGCGGCGTCTCCCCTTCCTTTGTCTTTTTCCTCTCGTTTCATGGCGGCTTCCGTCCGTCAGTGCGAGCGCTCTGGTCTTAATGAGATTTGTCCCACACAGACCATTGGCCGTAATCTCATGGCAACTCCCTATGGCCTATCAGGAAACTCTGCTGTTGTTTTCCATGGACTACATCCTCACCTTGGAAATTATCGGCTGCCACCAAAATTGTAGAACGTGATTCGTACAGTTTGATAGCTATTTCTTGAACTACGTAACAAAGCCCTGTTATAGAATAAAATTTTGATTTGAATTACAATCAAAAGCTGAGGAGTCACTATCCATTGAATGACTGGCTTTGTTACATGAATGCTTGTGTAGTGTTTGCTGATTCCTTCTATAAGGCTGTATAACAATCATAAGAATAAACAAGAGCTCCAAATCATATACGGTTTTTATTTTTTATTTTGCAGAGAACTGGTAATGTGCGCTCCACGTTCTTCAAGGATTGCCTGTACGAGGTGTTTGACGACCTCGAGTGCAAAATGGAGCACGCTGGAAAGCACTTGCTGCGCTCGGTCTTGCAGCTGATGGAGAGCGGTGCGCTGGTTCTCACCACCAACTTTGACAACTTGCTGGAGATCTACGCCGCCCACCAGGGCACCAAGCTGGAGTCTCTGGACCTTACCGATGAGAAGAAGGTGAGTCGCAACGCTGCAGACCCAGTTTATCTAAACCCACCGTTTCCGCATTAAAAAAAACGTTTTATTTATAGATTGTAGGAGAATGTTTGTTTTTAGCCTTGTATTACATTTTTGTAGATAGCAGCAGTGTAAAAAATGCAGACCTGGATTCCGCTCTCTTTAATGTTTTCACAACCTGCCGCCTCACAACTAGCCTGGCCCTCATATCCCGAGAATAGGGCATGGTGAAACCAGAGGAAATATTTGAAGTGTTCTTTCACTAATACCAGATGTCGTGTTGTACTTTGTTGGGGTCAAAGTTCCAGCCTTCCTTGATTTAAAGATGTACTGGCTGATGTCAAAATGTAAAGATGTACCAATATTTAGCGTTGATTAACAAGGGGTATGGATTTTCTCTCAAGTAGAGCCTGGACTGCATTGTGTTCAGCACCACCTCACTAAACCTCTGAAATATTTGCTTTCTTTAGTTGTAGGCTATTTCGTTAATACATTAATCAAATATTTTACACACCATTTTTATCTGTCTGCTTGTTTTCCTATTGATTTCACACACCAATCCAGATTTTCCTTTGAGCCGCCTCCATTTGCCCCTCAGTTGTGGTATTTATGCTCCTGCTCCATCAGGGCTAATATCCTCCCGGTTATTCAAAGCAATTTTACTCGCTCAGCCAGCCAGCCTGAACAGGATGAGGTGCAGCAGACTGTAAAATGAGTGCATTTGTGTTCAGGTTTTAGAGTGGGCTCAGGAGAAGAGGCGACTAAGCGTTTTGCACATCCACGGCGTCTACACCAACCCCAGTGGGATTGTGCTGCACCCTGCTGGCTATCAGAATGTACTGCGGAACACAGAGGTCATGGTGAGTATTGCGCTGATGCTGACACGTAGGCAGCACTGTCATGACACTGATGAAGAAAAAGAAAAAGGTTTTATGAAACATTTTCCGTTAGAAATACCTGAATATGTTTTTGGCACAGCAGATTAATCATTAACCGGTCTCACAGCATTAATAGTAAACTTGTTCCTGTTCCTTACCTCACCGCAAAAAAAAAAATCCAATAGTCTGAACTCTTAGTCTTGTGGGGAACTGATGTGGGGTTTCTTGTACAGACTATTATACTAGTTCTACTATTAGATTGCAGCGCATTTGTTATTGTTTGAAACATTTCCTTTTTTTTTTTTTTTTTATGTTTAATGAACTGCCTTCTAAACAGGGCAGGCTTTGTCTTAGTCAGTCAACCCCTCTATGAATAAATCAAGTAATATTATTATTATTATTATTATTAATAATAATAATAATAATAATAATAATAATAATAATAATAATGATAATAATAATAAAAATAATAATACAAATTAAAATAAATAAATCTAATAATATTAATCTGTGCCGTTATTGTTTTGGACAGCGGGAGATCCAGAAGCTCTACGAGACCAAGTCCTTTGTGTTCCTGGGATGTGGACGCACGGTGGACGACACCACCTTCCAAGCTCTCTTCCTGGAGGCCGTCAAGCACAAGTCCGACCTGGAGCACTTCATGCTGGTGCGGCGTGAGGACGTGGGCGAGTTCAAGAAGCTCCGGGACAACATGCTGGACAAGGGCATCAAGGTCATCTCCTACGGCAACGAGTACGCCGACCTACCCGAGTACTTTGAGCGGCTGGCCAACGAGATCTGCACCCGAGATGCTGTGAATGGCTGGGGTAAGGGATACTCAATTTTTATCCTCCAGATCTCCGCTTCCCTTCTCGTTTGCCATACGTAACCTTCCGTTTTATAACACAGGTTTATTTGTGTTTGTGCTTGAAACAGACTGGGTCTTTTGTCAACAGTTACTAGGCTATCCTGAACATTACGTTTCTTGTAATATTCAAGTGTATATTAATCAAGTTATGTTCACATTTCACAGGATCTCCCTCACATAACGAGGAGGACGTCCAGAATGGCTTTAACACACAGAAAAGCCTACTTCAAGGTTAGGATTGAAAGCATCTGCTTGGTGTCAGTGCTTGCATGCATTTCCGTATCTGTACATTGATAAAGACCCATCTTAGAACATTTACCACCCCCTGCATGTCTTTTAAAAATTTTGAAGTTGAAACATACCAAGGTTATGAAGGTAATGAAGGTTATCATTGCCAAGAGATCCTAGTCCCCCAGTACAGGCACAAGCCTGGTCTCTGTGTTGCATGCCAGTCAAAGGCATGGTAGTTGTCTGTCCACTTTGCCTACCTATTCACATAGTTGTCCTTCTCTCCCAACCCAGAATACAATTCTTGACAGGTAAACTCTCGGGATCAGTTTCAGTCACTTTCCTTCCCAGTTCCTACATAGAGATCACTCCAGCAACCTCTCAGGTCTAATTTCTCTGGATCAGCAACTCAAGCCCAAACCGCGGCCAGAAGAGACCTGCGGAATTTCAGTAGCAAGTAGACAGAGCTCCCCTTTATTTTCTGTATAAATCTCCCTCCGAAAAGGGCAAAGGCGGCACAGGAAGCACACAGAAAATCAAACAAGTGAAAACTGCAGTCCCAAAGCAACACGTTTGGAACCTTTTGCAGCAGCAATTATGTACATTGATGCAAACCCCCCTAATGTCTTCTTGAGAATGGTAGACGTCAGCAGGGATGGAAACGGAGCAAAGAAGGGCTATTACCTGTTTCTCTTACATGTCCCCATTCCACTGATGAATGGACTCAGTCTATCACACTCAACGTAGTGTGCTATATTGAAATTTGTTGGGTCGCTAATGTTTTTGTTTGCTAGTAATGTAGGACAACAGCGACCTTTTATGCAGCTCATCTTTTCAACACCCTTCAGGATCTACAAAACTCCCCTCATGAAAAAAAAAACTGTCTTAATCATTTAGACATAGAGCATCATGCCAGCTGGAGATGTGTAACCAAACACATCACTTGCAATCATTGAAAATAGTCTATGCCAGAATGGCTGGAATGTATAAAACTGCTAACTGAGCCAGCAAACCTGATCTATGTGCTGGTGTGGAGGACTGCTTGATACAGTCATGGATTGTTACATGTTTCTGACAGTACTTATTAGTATACAATCTGTCCCTCGATGTTAAGCATTGATTCTCATGAGAGAAACTCTGTAAAAAGAACTTGCTATCGAATTGGCAACGCTACAAAAACAAGATTTTTGTTCTAAACAATTATTTGTAAGCCTTTTTTGTATTTTAAAGACTGCACGTGTTTTTTGTGAGAGCTTGGTATATTAAGTGCTCAAATAAAGCCTTTGGTATTATGTAGTTCACTCATTTTATATTTTGATGTCAAAGTAATCCAGGGAACTATGTCATATTCATCCAAAATTGTTACAAAACATGTACAACATACAGTACAAAAATAAGCAGTTTTGCACTTTTACATAGCAGCTTTATTTATAAATGTTAACATTCTCATAAATTATGACTCTTATATTTGTATTGCACCAATGCAAATTTAAGGTAATGGGGAAATGTAAGACTAAGGGAAGAAAAAACAAAAACAATAAATTATGTCCCAACTAATTCAACAGTCCCCACAGCCAAAGTGTGTCCCTTAGAACCAGCACTGGATGTTTACGATCTAATAAAATAAATCTAAAAATATTGTCTTAGTCTCTTACCTATCGATAATAAATGTATCTACTTGCTTAAGTAGTTACAGGATGCATTGAGGAAACACCATTCATTCTGCAATCCAATTGAAAAAATTTGAAATCCATTTTTGAGAAATGTATCGTAGATGGTACCGAAGAAAAGGCCAGCCTATTGTATTACCTCACGTTCAAATATCAGCTTTAGAAGTTACCATTTACTTCAATACACAAATGGCTAAATGATGATCTACGGGATATCTAGTACGTAGGTGATTCCATTCAGCACTCCACCTCCTGGACCAAACTAGTTCTACAGGAAAATAAGTCATTTATAGATCTTAATTATTGTGGAGCTGTGTATAGATGGCACCTGTGCAGTAGCAATGCATAAGCAGATATGAGGCAGATATGAGGGGGGACAGGCACCATGGTCACTACAAGGGCTGCCAAACGTTTGCATCCAGTAACCCTTCAGACCTTTCCATTTTATAAATTGATGAGAAAAAAACAATGCAAAATGCCAGGTAGAAAATGTGACAGTTCAATGGAGTTCAGCATGAAAATAAATCCTTGTCTTGTATTCAGTTAAGTGCCAGTAAATATAACGTGTATAAAATGATTTTCCAATACCTGAAGTCATTTTAAAAGCTTTTAGCACAACTGAGGTACTTTTAAATTTGGACAACGAAGGTTTTGATTTTTAATTGCTAATTTTCTAATCTTGATGGAAAGTCATCACCCATCCTTTTCCTCAGATGGTACAGGTAGGAAGCCATTGCGCATAAACCATTTTTGTTTGTTTGTTGAAGGTATGTGGAGGTGAGTTACAACGGGCACAGGTCGGGACCAGGAAATCTCACAGCGTTGTGTTGGTTGGCTATATTCATGGGGTGAATTTTCTTCAAATGAACGGCAGACACCTTTAGGCTTTCATAAGGGCACTGACCACAGCGCGGGCATTGAGACTGCGCAGGTCATTGTAAGTCTGCCCAGTACCAACAAACACGATGGGCTGGCCTGTGATGTAGGTCATGGAGATGGCTGCACCAACCTAAAGAAATCAGAGTACAAAGAACCATGTCAGCTTTCTATACACAACACTTAAATTACTAGACTACAACCTGGCAACTCATTCAAAGCACACAGCTTCTTATGGAAAAAAAAAAAGCTTCACAATCGTTTTTTTAAAGTAACACCTTGTCATCAATAGTGTCAAACTTGGTGAGGACAATCCCGTCGATAAGGCGTGGCTTGTCGGACATGGAGTGGTCAGCCAGCGCTTGGTTAAATTTCACCTGAAAATATAAAATGCAGAGGAGGGACTTTGACTCAGCTGGTGGGTTCACATGCTAAAGCAATCAGTATGTCTAACAAACTAGGCCAATGTTAAACAACACTGCCTCCTGCAGTAAAGTTCATAATAGCTATACAAATTAAATAATACAGTATAATAATTTCTTCAAATGACAAAATTATATTTACTTAAAAACATAGATTGAATGTTATATTTGGTTCTTTTTTTAGGCCATAGTGGTAGATTTCTAATCTGCATGTTGACTGTTGTTCTGTAAGGTAGGCAAGTTTATTTCTGGACTGTTGCGCAAACAGCCAGGGCTCTTACCAGCTGGTCCACCGCCTCGTTGCCCACCAGAGCTTCCCCCACAAAGAGCACCAGGTCTGGCATATTGACAGCAATCAGCTTGGCCAGTGCTGTCATAAGGGGGGCGTTGTCCTGCATACGCCCTGCAGTGTCAACCAGCACCACATCAAAGACCTGGTTACGGGCTAAGGAGGAAGAGAAAAGGTGTGAGGTTAAAGGTCAAGTAAGGGGGTCAGACGGATGTGTACAATCTCAAATAGTCAGGCCGAGATTGAACCGGCGCTAGCAGGAGTCCTTTACCATAAGCGATGGCCTCCATAGCTATGCCAGCGGCATCCTTCCCGTAGCCCTTCTCATAGAGCTGGACTACAGGCCGCCCCCCATGGTCCTGAGGGGGATGCAGGGAGTTAAGGCGCCGCTGGTGTGTCCGCAGTTGCTCCACCGCGCCAGCACGGAAAGTATCGCATGCAGCGATAAGCACGGAGAAACCGTTCTCAATCAGCCAGAAGGAGATCTGCATAGACAAACAAGCAGAGAGCCTTAACAACTTAAAGTGATTGGATAACAGTTTGTGGCTTTCTTTGATTAAGTTAGCTCTTCATGCTCAAATGCGCTGTAGAATAAGTAAAAAAAGAAAAAAAAAAGTTATTTATTTTTACATGTTCCTCAGACCAGATCCAAGGTGGCTACAAATAGCTTAAGTACATATTTGCAAAGTGTTCTTGGGTTTTAAGAAAGGCGCTCTTAAACTAAAGTTATAATTATTATTACATGATTGACCTCACCTTGGCCAAATTAGTGGACTTGCCCACTCCATTGACACCACAGAATGTGATGACGAACGGTCTGCTCTGGCTGCGGGCTTCCAGCACGTCTCGAAGAATATCCACTCGTCGCTTGGGTTGCAGGATCTGGACGAGGGAATCCTGCAGGGCCTGCTTTACAGTAGAAGCCACAGCTAGAGACAGACAGAGGGGGGGCGAGGGGAAAAGACAAGGGTTTTGTCACAAACAACGTTTAACCAAAAAATAAAAAAGTTGTTTCTAGGCTAAGGAATGTTCCAAGGAGGATCCTTACTGGTGAAAGTGCCCATGACTTTTCCCTCCAGTTTCTTGGCGACTGAGTCACAAAGCTGGGAGGAAATCTCGGCTGCTACATTCTTAGCTGCAAAAAAGAACAAAAACATTAGAAACGACCAAATCTCACATTGGTAGTTCATTAAGGTAGCAACGAAGGTCTCGTACCGATGAGGTGGTCCTTCATCTTGTCCAACACTGGCTCCATGTCCTCCTGAGAGAGGCTCTTTGACCCTACCAGGCCCTTGAGCATCCCAAACAATCCACCACCCTTTTTGGGGCTGAGCAGGGGCAGATATACAAATTAGAACTGTCTAATAGGTCACATTTATATACAAATTAGAACTGTACACATGTATATTCTTTCTTTCATAGTCACCTTTTTTTGGTAGTATGCGTCACTATCACCCGCTCTTCTGCCTCCTCCACATCCATATCCTCTCCCTCGCTAGATTCATAATCAACAGACTGCAGGTCTCCTTTCATGGAGCTCAGCTGCATCCCCTAAAAACATAACGTCATCGAGAGAGTCAACACTGGCGCGCTCCACCCCGCCAACATGCCTAACTGAAAAACGGGTACGTACCACGTCAGCTTTAAAGTCCTGGCCCTGGTCTCCAGTCTCATGGCTACCATTGCCGTTGTGCTCGCTGAAGTCCAGCTCCTTGGTGTTGTTGCCTCCCATTTCCCACACCCGCTTCTCCTTCCCCTTGGGTTTCTGTGGCTTGGGAGACTTGCCACTACGAGAGGAGAGATGAGAGTTCATTTTATAGTTGTGCGACAGCAAAAAGAACGCTAAGAAGGGAATGTCTGTTTGCCGACCATGCTGACTACAGGCTGGAAATGTGGTCAAGCTAGAAACAGGAAAGAAAGGTTTTACTGATCTGTTGACTAGATATGGTAAAACAAATGTAAAGGAGGCTGTTGCTGGGGAGAAATGCTGCGAGACAGCCCTTTGAGGAAGTACTTTCAGAATTGTCTGTGAGAGAGGTTCAAAGGAGGGGCCATGGGGCTTGAATACCTTTAAATATCGAAAGCCCAAAGCGCTCAGTGGCGCTGTCACAGGACCACATGAGCTGACCATAAGTTGAGCTGAGTTTCTGGTTACCAACGCACCTCTTATCCACAAGAGAACCTCAAGCGACTCGAGCCTACCTCTTACCTCGATTAGCGCATGCAATCTTGAGACTGGATAACGCATATTAATGTTCAATACTTGGTGCTTATTTTAGCTTATAGGTAAGTTTATTAATACTCTGTTTAGCATAGTATTGATCTGCTGCTATTTTTATCTGTTTAGCATACTATTGCTCTGCTGCTATTTTGATATAAACATATCAAATATTCGGTTGTTCATTTTAGCATATAATTGCACTGTGCTATTGCTATTTTGATAGAAAAATATTAATATACGATAATTTCATATTACTGCACTGTGCTGTTGCTATTTTGACATAAACATATCCATGTACCGTTGCTCAATTTAGCTTATAAAAAAACCATGTTCATGTCGATATTGTGATCAGATACTATCTATGTACTGTTGCTCAATTTAGCTTATAGGACAGAGCATGCTCATGTTGATATTGTTACCTGATACTCTGTGCTTCGCGAATAAAAACCTTTTTGAAAAATAAATACTGAGACTCTGACTACAATAAAATAGTGTAGTCTCCTTCTGGGCTCTGATAATTCTCGGTTTTAACACACCTTAACTACAAAAGTAGTTTGGCCGTCTCACAGACACCCTCGAACAGAGGCACTTAGTAATCTCACACACACAGAAAACAGGGCCTCCCTCCCAAAGCTTCCTGACCACAGAAACCCCTTCTGCTGCTGCCGAACACAGGAGATGGGTATGTGAAAGAGATTGAGTTTTAGACATTGTCTGGGCTTTGAAAATGGTTAACGTCACTAGAGCAACGGGGGAGATTGCTTCGAGAAGCGATCCTTTGGGCTGCTTATAGTGTTCCCTCTCCCCCCAGGTGATTGTCCTTGAACGTGGGTGTAAGAACAACCCATGGTCCTCTCCCTAAGGTGGAAAAACGGTACATAAGTTGGGGTAGGGGGAATAGGACTAGTGAGAATCGACACAGGGAAGAAAACAGAGATCAAGCACGTTTGAAAGGGACCTCCATGCCTGTAGCTCGGCACCCCACAGATAAAGAGGAAAAGCACGGGGTGGGCATGAGGTAGATCCCCTGTGTGTGACGAGGGCCGTAGCAAACCCACGAGGCAACAAACCATATCGGTTCGCGGCCGCTTCAGGTCCCGTTCCCGGGGGGATGGAAATAAACGGGGCATAGTAAAGTCCTGAGGGACGAGAAGCTTCCCCGTAGAGAAATTATTTCTGCATTCTCTTGGGTTCATGCAACAATAGTCTATTATTTAGCATAGGAAGTTCTTTGGGGAGGGAAGGGTGGTCTTCAACTATCCTTAGTCCGAGCTCTCTGTAGATAATGTAGGGTGAGGGGGGACATGAGTAACTCAGAATAAGAGGTTATATTTTTGCATTACATTTTCTTTACCTAGGTTTCTCGACAGGTGCCACCATGCGTTTGCGGATGAACTCCTCTCTCTTCTTCTGAATTATCTCCTCATTAGACAAGCCTTGGTTGCCGTTCTCAACCGTCTTTGGCCCAACAGCAGAAGCCCTCACTTGTTCCCCTTTGAGAGGCTCAGCTGCGGGAGCTAGAAAAAAATATTGCAGGCAAGTAACGTCAACAGCTTCATTGGTTTCTTCAATGGTTTTGATCGAAACATGGCGATTCAGGATTTAAGATATAAATGTAGCTTCCCTGGCAGAAATATGTATGCATTAATAGGTTAAAATCTATGTTAAGCCTAAAAAAAGAGACCTTTGACCAGATTTTACCCTCTTTTTTGGCATTCTTATTCTTCTTGCCACCCGGTTCCTTGGTCTTATCCCCTCCCTTTGTCTCAATCATTGACTTCACAGTTTTTTGGGATTTCTGAGACTCGTTGAAGGTCCGCATGTTGGCAGGTCCTCGAGCTCGGCTACTCTCTTCCGCCTCTCTGAGGAATAGGATGAAAAAAATATTACACAAAAGATCATTGTTTTCTTTAGATTTTGCTTTTTAGAAGCCTGCCACTGACTGCGGCTTTAAAGAAGGGAGAAATATGGAGGCGCAATGTATGGAGAAGGTTTATTTTATATAATTTCCCTATAAGAATCTGAAATGCTTTTTTGTACTCTTTCCATAACACTATAATACGATAATTAAACTATTCATATTAAAGCTGCTTCATGTATCTTTAGAGCGCTTACAATTGTAACTTTCCCCTGCCAAGAGTGCAGATCTAAAAATGTTTACCTATGTTTGTAATGTTTTCAAAAGAAGGTACAAAGCAAGCAAACCTGATGTTCTGCCTTTCTTTTACTGAATGATAAAGCTCTATCTATTAGATCAAACTTTAACTGCAAGATGTTTATGTCATATGGATGGCTGGGTAAAGTTGCGTTTACCTGAGAAGTTCCTGAAAGTCGTCCTCAAACTCAAAGCTGTTGTTGAGAAGTTTCAGGGCACCCTTATGCTCAAGCTCATTCTTGTATCGATCCCTGAAGTGAAGTTGTACGTCATCTATGAACTTATCTACATAGGTCAGCGTCAGGATGTTTTGAAAACCCACCTAAATAAAGAATCCAAAATAAAGTATTAAGCATTGTCTCTTCTTTTCCTGTAAAATAAACTTTGTAACCTGAATGTGTGATCAAGCTTAATCTATAACCGTCCATGGTCCTACCTTTTTGGGTGTAAGTAGCTAGGAGACTTACCACAAACACCAGCTCAAACTCATTGTCAAGTTTATATCTGAGGCTCAAGGCATCATGAGTAAAGGAATTATTCCCACTGCGTTCCTGTAATCAGAAGGAAATATTTAATGAAACAAGCTCAAATATAGTCAAAGAGCCATGAAATCACGACTAATCTTGTTCATCCCCTTTCAGGATGAATTTAAGATTAGCTATTGTTCGAATTCTTGCATTTATATTTCAGGAAATGTCTATCATTCTTAAAATCACATTAGGGATTGTATATGCACTTAAGAGATTTTAGTTGGCCAACTGGCAACGGGTTTGATTGTGTAACAATAATATGTAACTGGTAATTCTACGTTTTTAGTTAAACGACATTATTAACTTTATTTACTATCACTGCAGTGGCTAAATTCTCTGTCTTACACTTTGTGTATGTTATGGTTATGTACTAACGCTCCACACTACTAGCACTTTACGCTGTCGATGCATTGCTGGCTAACGTAAATGCGTTTCAAAGTAACGACGTTTACGTAAAGTTAGCTGCCTGTCAACTTTGCACTTTGTTAGAGCATGGTGGTGTCAGGCTAACGCTGCTAACAACAACTAATGCCTGATTAACTCGTAGACAAGCAACGTTAATAATAAATTTCAACTTGTTGTTACAATATTTAACCCACGTTAATACGTTTCTTGCGTTTAACTTCTGCCTTGAACATCATCCAGTAGTGTAACCTTTCCGACTTCACTACCGCGATAGTGAAACTCAGTGTTAGTGTTACACTTGTTTACCACTCGACGTGGTAAAAAGGGTCTCACCTGCAGAATCACGGACCGGATCAGCGCATTGACAGGCCCAGTAAAGGATTCAGTAACCCCGGTTCCCTGAAAACACCACAACACTATCCCCCCCTTGCTGAAGATGGTGAAGAAATCCAGCATCTTGCCACCACGCAGCTGAAAACTAGATGATAGCTAAAAAAAGAAACAAAACAAACATGAAACAAAATATGAAATGGATTTACAATCAACAAATGGCCCCTTAAATCCTCAAAGCGCCCTAGCCAATTTAAGGGATGAAATCTCACCAGATATTATGTATCTGAGATATTCTTCCTTATCGCATCTACCTCTACAGAAAAACTGTTTTAGACACGTCAGTTGCAGAACCAGGAAATGACGCTCTTATCCGGGGATTACGCTCTCACGGCTGCGCTGTTTCATCAGTCCGCTAGAACGTAGGTGTTTTCCAAATCTTCTTTAATTTTGCTCGTCCTCCTTGTACACCTCATATCTTGGCAAACATTTATGTAAATATTTTTCTGCGTTAACTTTCTGCCCCTTAACATCCTTAATGTCACGGGAATTACGTTTTTATTTTGTTTATTTTGAACTAATATTAGTTCATATTAGTCAATATTAGTCAATATTAGAAAATAGGCTATCCAATCTGTATAAAATTTAACCAGAAGCACTCACCCGGCCATATCCCTCGATCTGGGTTGTAACTTTGAAAATGCCACAGCCTGTTCAAATTCCGTGTGTCAATGCTAATACATTTGTAGAAATTTAATTATATGTAAATGATCAGATGTAGGCTATGCCTAATGTGACACTAACATTGCGGAATAAAAATGTAGTTTTACAACCAAGTTACTGACTCAATATAGTGCAATTTTATCTGATTACTAAAAGACCCTTAAGTAATCCTAACTGGAGAAAGATCCCACTCACAAAATGTTGCCTCTTTGAGACAACATAAGACATGATGTATTACATTGCCTGCTCTGTTTCTTTCAATCCTCTGCTGAGTAAATACTTTTTTTTTTGCCAATGCATAATATTTTTGGTGCCACTATTTTAGTACATTTATACACCAGGACATGCTGAGTATATGTAGTCGTTGTCTCTACAGGCTAATGGGCTATTACAACCACAAAACCTGGGTGTGAACTTTATGGCATCACGATCACAGTCTCTTCCTGTTAGTTTCTTCTTGTTAGTTCCCTTGTATAGCTTTCACTCATTTTAAATGTATTTTAGCATGCAGTGTTCACGTCCCTCTCAGTAAGTCACAATGGAACAACAGGAATGCCTTTTTTATAATAATTTGCTACGCAGTGTTTTTTGAGAAGAGCAAGCAACAAGAAAAGCGATTGTATTTTGAATATACAGTTGAAGACATTTACTTTTGATTAACAAAAATGGACCTGCTTCCTTGTTTTACTGTGAACTGAAACGTGCTGCCTTTTGTTTTCCAATTTTCTTTGTGAAATAACGTTCAATATTGGGAAAAACAATATCTAAAATATGCATTGTACACAGTCTCCCTGGAGGATTTAATACAAGAAAGAAGAATGATGTCAGCAGTATGTACAGTGAGTTCTAAATGTTGTTTATTTATCTTTAGTATTTCTCTGTCCTAATAGCTCTGACCAGCACTAATCATTTGTAAGCGTGGAGAGGATTTTGCCTCAAGCTCTTTGTGTGACTTTTTGGAATGTAAGATTAGAAAAATTTTGTTCATTAGCAATCCCCCCCAAATATGACAGTAAATCCTCCTACTGACAAAATGCCATACTTAACTGACACTTCATATTAATATGCAAATGGATTTCTGTCTTAGGTTGGATACGTAGACTCTTGCCAAAGTCTACAGTAGAGTCGGTACAGAGCAGAGAGTCTCAACAAGACAAAGCAGCCAAAGTAAGGGTCGAAAACCCATCATCTTCTAGCAGTAGAGCATCATCTGCTCCCAGCTCCTCCACCAACTCACCACCACTCGTTCTAAGCTCACCTGTGCGCTGGAGACGCTCATATGATCTTTGCCTATGCCACAGCTCTGAGGACATTGAGGAGGCCGTAAACCTGACTGCCATACTGGAGGCCTCACCTTGTCACCTTCGCTGTTTCCTGTGGCAGAGAGATGCCACCCCGGGTAGTGCCATTCCCACGGAAATGTGTGAGGCATTGCAGAACAGCCACTGCATAGCTCTTCTCATCACACCACACTTCCTGGATGACATATGGTGTAGATATGCAATGAACCAGGCTCTGGTTGAGGGGCCCATGTCCAATCGGATCATCCCGCTAAAACGGAACCTATCCTTCTCTCAGTGCCCCCAAGAACTGAAATTCTTCTATTACATTGACCTAAGTAGGAACACGGCCCAAGGCTACATGCAAATTTACAAGACCGTACTGAACTGTGAGTATTTAGTATGATGCTGGACTGATTTTTTTTAGATTTTTTTTTTGCAGTGTAACAAAATGTTGCTTGCTTCTGGTAAAACTGTAATGTCAGGTAAACTATCTAAATAACCTCTCCCTTTCTCTTTTTTAGATCTAAAAAAAGTGGTGGAAGCTGACAACGCTGATGTCAACACTGACGGCTCTAGAAATGGATCTGAAGGGTCCAGATATTCTAAACAAAAAACATGTACTTCTAACATGGATCATTATGAAGGCACTCTAGCACTTCAAGAGACTTTGAATTCACATTCACATGCAGCTGTTCAAAGTCAGAAGAGTGAAAATCCCCATATGAAAAGGGTGATATAATTCACCTATTGTTCTGACATCAATATAAGCTTACATTTGTATTAATTAAATGTATTATTTTATTATTCTCTAAAGCGCGGTGCTGCGTTATGGTTTGAATTACGTTCCTTAAATGATGGTGCTAAATATGTGCGGAATAACTCAAATGTTTGTGAATTTACAGTCTAAACATACGTAGTTTAATGTTGTCAATCAAATCTTAGATAGCATAAATTATTTACACAGTTTTCATTGGGAGTTCTTTACTTACCACAGGGGAAAATAACATTGACATGAATTTAGTTCCTTGCTTAACATAGTTCTCACCACTAGATGGCGTAGGTTACAATATTGACATTTCCAGATATCATTGACCATTGACTAAAATTGCATCCCCACATCTGAAAGCATAAACAAGCATGGACAACAGTGGACAGTTTTGTGCTACTTGGGCTTACCCCACATTGTAGCATGAAAAGTTATAATGAAGAACATGCTCACAGGACTATATGACCATTGAAAGCCCAACATTTATAACAGAACCCTCCCTTAGATAAATGGAACAAGGTTCAACAAGTTTTAAAAATAGAGGAGTTTGAGGATATGGGCGTTGAAGAGAGTTCTTATTTTGGTTAAACTTACATAGTGTTATATTGTATATATTGATCGCACATTTTTATTGTTGGCTTATTTTTTATTTTCAACATGTCTGTATAATATGTTTGTATTGTGCCTTAAACAGGACGCTGTTGGAAAAAGAGACCTAGTCTCAGTCAGTTACCCCTGTATAAATACATTTAATGAATTCATTTGATTCTGATTAGTCTGTAAACTCTGAATGGAATGGGATATTTACGTATATACAATTGTTGAGCTTCTCTTTGAATTTATTGGTGGTAACATTGAAATCAAGTGTATTTTTGATTATTATTTATTATTATTTAAATGATTGTGGTGTCATGACCTTTTCCATGTTTAGAGTGCTGGAAATGTAAATTAAGAGAAGAAAAAAAAAACTAAAAGATGAGGTATGTGTGTCTACCTAATGCCGGCCACAGCAACCAAGCAAAAGCAACCGCCGGAACCAAGACCTCAGGGTGGTTTGTTGTTTTGTTTGTTGGTTTGTTTTGGACCACCAACCATATGGAAAAGCACTCAGAGCTGCGGTCACGGGGGGTGGGTAGGAACCTGTGCTTGTCAAGACCCAGCAACTGAACCAACCGCTCCTGCTGCATTTGGCTTTTGATTTGGATGAGAGATGATAATTCCTTCATAATTTGGGTTTAGGCTTCATGGGACAGTATCTCAGAAAGTGATAGACCACGCCAGGTAAAATGTTTCTAGAGTGAACTATCTCCAGGATGTCCTGGCTCACATTACAGGGGACCTGTTAAACAGGTAATCTGGTTTGTTGTACACATAATCATCTGCATATAAATTATCTGGTTGAGGTGTCATGGCAGGTTGCTTGCAATTTGAAAGAATGGGGACATTAAACATGATTATAAATCATTGTGATGATTTACGATGCTGAATAAAGCCAGCTAAGGAAAAACAGTCTTTATGTCTGTTAACAGGGTCTGGACATTGTTCATGGTCAAAAACACAACATTATGATCATGATATTTTTCTAGGACAGGGGCCATGAAGGTTGTTTTTTTCTTATCAGATTTGTAAAAAAATGCATTGGTCAGTATTTTCAAATTCTTAGGAAATACAACGAGACATTCAGTTTTCCTGGAGGGTTTAAAACAAAAAAGAGAATTGCGTCAGCAGTTTGCCATGGGTTGGATCCATAAACTCTTGCCACAGTCTACAGTAGAGTCGGTGCAGGACAACACAGCCAAAGGGAGGGTCGAGAACGTTAGCAGTAGAGCATCATCCTGCATCTAGTATAATTTAAATCAGTGGTTTCCGGACTTACAGTTTTTCACAATTATTTACACACTAAAATTGGAACTCGCAATCACTGAAACCTGAAAGTCATGTACCAAATCCCTAAACAAAGTCTGCAAAATTGCAAGCCCATTTTCTGCTTTACACTCAGTTTTCAATTCTAAATCACACATTTTGCAAAACACTACACACAGTTCTCTACAGTAGGCACAACATTCAAAGTTTAATTATCTTGTGTTCTTTTGGAAAGCAATGCCAATCACAATGCAAGCTTTATTTCCCAATTGGCAACACCCACTCCTCACAGGTGTAGACTAGTTATGTGATGCATAGTCAGGTGCAACACATATGGTGACCGGAAAGTCTTTTATTGTTAATAATAATAATAATATTATTATTAGGCCTATTTTTGGCGCCTTATCAACACCCGTAGTTGTGACCCAATAGATTCCTTTCCAGTGCCCACATGTCTTGGGTATTGCTGTCCATTGCGCTTACATACAGCTAAGTGATCGATTCACGTGTTATATTTTTTTTATTATTATTTTTAATCGGTTTTTGGCCCCATTGAAATGAATGGCGAGAGAGATTTCACGGGCATATACCACCATCTAGCGTTGATGTTATGTAGTTGCAAGTTGTTATGTTAAGCTATACTGACTGTCTTGGCTTGCAGCAATGAATGACTCCATCTGGTTATTATGTGATTGCCTCGTAAGACGCAATACTGTTATCCTTAAGTTTCATAATTATTATTATTATAATAATAATATTAGCCCCATTTTCCGGCACATAAATACCTGCATTTCGCTTCCATTGCAATGCCAAAATGTCAGTTCGAATGCTGCGGACTCAGTGTTTGACAAGCATTTTTCATTTTGTTTTCGTCTTTGTCCTTACTGAAAATTGTAGTTGCGTTTAAGTCAAATTTTGGTCATTTCATTTTGTTTCGTTATAGTTACGATTTAGTCAGTGTTAGTAAGTTTTCGTTTTAGTCAAATCTTCGTCAATGTTTTAGTCCTGACTCCTAAGGGGAATTAACATAAATGGCTCTGGTTTATATGCACACTTCAACTTCAAGTGTAGAAATTATTATTCAAGTCTTTTCAAGTGGGACTAACGCACCTGCTAGTGCTATCAAAAATGTGTTTAGCGCACAGGCCCAGCCACGGGACTTTCTTTTATTATTAGTTAGTGTTTTAATGATTTTCCGTATTAAAATAAACTTAAATCTCTACATAATATAATGTATAGGGCAAAACCCATATTCTTTTAACTTTCAATGCTGATTCAGTCATTGAACTGTGTTAAAATTGTTGGCCGAGCAGCCGGCCTAAATGTTAAGTCTAGTAGGCTATTAATAATCACAATATTAATTTTGATTTATATGGATATGTCACTAAGTTAGAATGTGCTTGAATGAATAAAGAAATTCATATTAGTCTGCCTTTTGCAGGTGTGCCAGGTGGGTGCAAAATCTAAGGAGTGCATCTTTGATGGGGATAAGCTCTCAGAGGCTCCCATCAGACTTTTTCGGTGTACCAAAAAAAAATGGGGGAAATTCTCTCAGATTTATATTACTACCCTAAATTGTTCCAAAAACCATAATTTAGCATAAACAATAGGCCTAGGAATTATTTTAGCAGATGAGCAAACTATCCCTTTATTATTTATGAGCAGACTGGGAGGGCAAAAATGCAAAAGAAGCCTAATTCACCTTTACAATAATTACATGTTTAGAATTGGGTAGGCAAACTCATCAACATTTGCAGTTATAAAGATCAGTGTACACCGTCGGTGTAGCTGGCTTCTACGACTGGCTGGCTATTGTATCTTGGGGAAAGCCCTGATGTATATACTGAAAACTAATATCACAATCAAATAGAAAATGCTTTTTTAAATTGTCGTCTTTGTAAAACTGAACCCATGATGTGAAAGTTTGTATTGTTGAATAAAGTAAATTTATAAATTAATGTTTTGCAAATTTCTGCATTCATTGTTTCATAAATCTAATATGTAGGCTAAATTAGAGTAAATAGGTTTAATAGTAGCATATTTATAATATATTTGCATTGTTCAACACAGGCCTTTTGCTTACTGTATTTTATGTTTTTTTGTATTTGTTTATGCTTTGTAAATATATATATATATATGTATATGTATATGTATATATATATATGTATATATATATGTATATGTATATATATATATATATAGAGAGAAACGATTGTATATATTTTTAAGGCACTTTGTAGACGGGACGTTTAACCGGCGTCAAATAATTCCATAGCAGAAGCAGCGTTAAATTCTTTGACAATACAAGAGCTCAATATGTTTGTAAACAAAGGCTCTAGCAACACTTCCGGGTGGCGGAAGTAACAGTTTTGAGTGAGAGAATACGCTTTAATCTGTTGTGTTTAGGAATTAAACAGAATTTTGGCGAGTTGTAGAGTGCTAGATTTGTACAGATTGTACAACACTCGTTCACATTACGTTTTTAACGTGCTGGTAACATATTAAGCATTACAAAGTGGCCAACATTAACGTTTCATGGAAGTTAAAGTTGCTTCTCTGGTTTACACCTTAACGTTATGAGAATTAGCCCGTGTTATTTCTTCTTATAAGTCTTTTATTCTTAACTTGTCTTAGGCTACTTCTTTCTATGTTTCTCTGTCATTCCGGATTAATAAATTTATGAAGTGACAAAAATGTTTATAAGTAAACAAACGTAATCTATCTTTCCCCAAATAACATAGATTTATTAGATTAAGGCAACACTTCACAACTAACTAACGGCAGTTGGTAGTAGTAATTCATTGTCTGAACCCCCTGCCGTTGCCGCCGCATCCAACGCGGTCACGGTTGCAGTCAGACTTGGGCCAGTTGGGGTAAAAACAAAAAATAGCTACTAAATAATAATAGTCAATCACTCTCAGAAACAAATGCCGTTTCTATGTATTTTTTATTTACTTATCTTTACCTATATCTGTAATCAAACTAGCTCATACAAGTAGTTAACCTATTAGTATTACTGTACTAGTAGTAGCTGGCTAGCAAGTTAACCGTTAACTTATCGTAATAGACTAGCATACTTTACCTAACCGTAAAAAAAGCACGTAAAAATCAATTGCTTTATAACTGTAACAGCATGGTGTTTGGACAAGATACAACATTTCAAACCATTTAAAAACAAAATATTGTATTTGTATGCTCATCGCTGTCATAAAGAATAACTTGTTTATAGCAGTCTCCAATTGGAGGCTATACTTCCGCCACCCAGAAATTAGTTTTTTGTTGTTGTGACGTCAGGCTGATCGCTCCTATGCTATATCTGGACATAGATTTACCGTTTATTAACCATTTTAATAATACAATTAGAAACTAAATTGCCTTATTGTCTAGAGATATATGTTTTAACTGATGTTATGAAACGTTTTTTACATAAGGTCAACAAGTACGATTGACATGCGAGTGCGACTGCTAACAGACCAGGCTTCATAAGCAGTTTTAACAGTTGTAGAATTTTAGAGCTCTGTGACCGCGACATAAAACCTCGAAGTCCTTTGACGATATTGCTGTTTTCCGAGTACCCGTTTTCAATTTTGTATCCTTAATTTAGAAAAACAATTATATAAACTGTAAAGGAAATCTGTTTCACCATCTAACTATCGAAAAATATCCATTGTTTTGCTAACGGTATAGCACTACAGTACGGTCAAAGTCGGCCGTATGACGTTTATGATTTTTGACAACTTCGGTTGGCGACACGGAAGTAACAACTCGTAAAATAAAAAATAAAAAAATTGACATTAAAACTGCCACTTATAGAAAAACTGACAATTTATTAATTTGTTTTTATTACTAAAGGTTTACCAAATAACAAAAAATCATACAAATTGACTGTCTAATTACGTGTTTTAAAAAAACTGAAAACGCGTTTGTCCTGTCTACCTAAAGGCCTACGGCAGTCGGCTTCAGTCCAAAATGGCGGAGGTGGAGCTCTGCTGCTGTGCGCTGGTGTTGCAATGGAACGACCAATTAGCTTTCACTTCTTGTCAATGTAAGTTCTTTGCAGTAACTAAGCAAGGATATCCAGGATATCCTGTTTCACGCTAAAAGGGTCCCGCTATACAGTGATCTTGTACATCTGAACATCCACACGATAAATTAGATTGGTAATGTCACAGGGTAGGCTGCTTGGAATTTGAAAGAATCAAGACTTTAAACATGAATATCTTTTAATTGTGATGATTTATGGATTTTTTTTTAATTACTAAAACACAATGCTCGCAAAAGAGTTGTAGGGCAGGGAGCATGAAGGTTCTATTACAGTCTATACCTTCGACTCCTCTTTATGGGATACTTTGGAGAGGAGTCTCACTAAAGTAAACCAACCACATCTGAGTCCAAATGTCAATCGAATACATAGCCAGGATACTAACGTTATTTCAATGACATGGACATACACAGCAAAAAGGCAACTTTTTGGATAAATTTTGTAGTTGTTTTGACAAGGGAGAGGAATAGTGGGATGAAGGAGAGGACCAGGGAGTAGCTAGACCAGGCAGAGGAGAAGTTGAAACAGGACAATGGAGAAGGAAAGGTGGGGGAGAGGAGTAAAAGTAATGTATGGTGGTGTCAATGGATAATAAGAGCTGTTGTCCCTGATGTAATACTGTAAAAGTCACCATTATAGACCATGTTATATCCATGGTATATCACTAAGAGAGGCTAGTGAAAGAGTCCAGCCAATATCAGACAGTCAACTGTGGCTTCCATTATCCAGAGTTTTCAACAAACTATGTCGCAGATAAGTAATGCATTTCACACTTTTTCTATCATTACTGCTATTTTGTCTCACAGTAACTGTAGGCCACCAGTCTTAATGCAAATACATGTGTGGATTGTACATGCATGTGTATTTTTGTTCCTCTAAAGAACCTTTTTGTTGCTCACTGGCAGCAATTTCATGTTGCTAATACTTTTTTTACAGTAGCAAATCTGTCACTTTCTTTTACTGTAAGATGACTCACTCACTGTTAGTATGTGGCCAAAAATGCACACATTCAACATACTGTGGTTCACAGTAAAAGGAAACTGAATTATAAAACACTTTGAAATTCATACAGTCTACAACTGTATGCAGATAGAACTGAAACATGAAAAGTAATGAATTTCTTTGTAATGCCATCAAATGTTAGTGTTTTGAAAGTCGTGCTATAATTGACTATATGTTTCTTTTGGATAGAAAACATGCGCTAGTGTTTTGACAAAATTATTTGATATTGAGTCTGGTTTGCTGTGTTTTGACAGAGTTAGTGTATGTAGACAAAGTTATTTTGCATTTTGAAATGTAGAGTCTGTATTTAATTAACAAAATATGGTTTTGAGCAGAAAATGTAGTATTTGACAAATTTTGTGATGTAGGTGTGTTTCTGTGATAAAAGTTTTGAAAAAGTATGTTAAGTTGGTCAACGCTTGTTAGTGATTGTAAAAAAAAAACTGTAATATATATTGAACAATTAGTTCCAGTTTAATTAAAATAGTATAATTAATCATATAATTATAGAAATATGAAAACTAGTTACAATATATAAGCAACAGAAACACACAAAACAGGATTCTCCGCTCATCAACATTAAAAAGTCAGTGTAGTCGACAACAAAATTAAGTGAGTCACAAACCATTTGACCAGAAACATTTAAATTTCATAGAATTGCTAATACTCCCACCCTGCTAAATGTATCTCTAGAAAATAATGCAGAGAAAACTATAATAAAAAAACTGGAAAACGGACAAAATGGGAACACAATCGCATGGGAATCAAAACAAATGGGGGAACTCTTGTTCTCTTATCTTATTCTAATACTTTTTTGAAGTGAGGTATGTAATAGATAATTTCAATCTATGACAGAAAATAACCAATTAATGAGAGGGAGAAACCATGAAAAGATCAAGTACAATTTTATTGATGACTACAGAGTCTGAGTCAGAGTCTGTACACAGAGAAAATACTACCGTCAGATCAATCTAACGACATAGCAAGTTCTTGACAAGGTTCAAATGAGTAAATGGGTCTATAAGATAAACAATCATTTCATTGGACAAGATGGATCACATGTTCATAATCAGCATATCTAAAGACACGTACGCAGGAAACTAAGACATGACTTAATGTTATGACTTAAACACAAACTTCTAGCCTTCAGTGTCTCCAAAAGGCACATATGGATCAGATGTTCATAATCAGCATATCTAAAGACACGTACGTAGGAAACTGTTCATAATCAGCATATCTAAAGACACATACGTAAGAAACTAAGACATGACATAATGTTATGACTTAAAACACAAAACGTCTAGCCTCAGTGTCTCCAAAAGGCACATATTGTCTCTTTGGTGACCTGGCCTTTGCTCTGACCGTCCCCTCACCCCTGAACCACATCCCAGGCCGGAACATCCGCTAGGATGCCCAAATTTGGCCACAACAGGTATACCAGGTACATCTCTGTTGCTTTCACAGTTGTGGCTCAAATTGAATGTGCTCCCATCTGTGCAAAAGACTTAATCACTGCACTATGCCACAGAATAGAAAAGATAATGGCACACAAAACTGTTTTCTTAAATGATTAGCCAAAAAATATCAATTTGAATGTCATTCCTAAACCGGACACCACTTTGATGGTGTTGGGGTCAACTGCAACACTGCATTACAATTGCCTCCAACCGTACCACCCATGACATTCCACCTTGCAAGCTAGAACCAATGCTAGCTAATATTTGACAAAGATATCAAAATGTCAGACAACAGAATGGTCATCGAAACGAGACAGTTTTAAATGCACATGATTAGCCAACAAATATAGCACTCAAAATACAGGGAAAATATAATAACTTATCTATACATGCTGGCTACATGCAGGCTATTTGTGATCTGCTCTCTTGTAGGAACAAAGTGCCGATAGGCTGCTCAACAGATTGTCTCCAACCAAACTATACATTTCCCATTTCTAAACTTGGTTGGCACATTCTGTGAACACCCCCCATGTTCTTGGGTGTAATCGTTTAATGAGAAAGGGCTGGGGGTTTTCCCTTCTAAAATTAGCCAACACAGTCTCATTTCAAGAACAAAGCAGGTTTGAAAGTACAAACAAATCACAACATTTAAATCTTAAAAATTATTAATGAATGTCATACAGACCTATATGATTATTGGGGTTAGATCACTTATTGGTCTGTCACTTTCACTAAATCTTTTTTTGTTGTTTTTGCGATAAGGATCATCTAAATGCCCAATAGTCAACTCATAGTAGTTTGCAGTATTATACCAATGATAATACAATAACCAGCAGGTCCCCTTCTCATTACAGGTATAATTTGTATTTAGTAGACTATCTTTTCACTTTCGATAATTTTGTACAGCAGTGAACAACTTCATGCGCATGCGTCCATGACTTCAGAAAATGGAACGCGTTGTGCTGAAAGAATACATTCCAATGGACCGTTATCTATCCGCAGTTAGTCAAGATAGTGGCAAAAAAGACAGATATTCTATTGACATTACATTACCTCTTGAATTAGTTTGTTCGAGATGAGCTTGAAAAAGATTTGTCTGGGCACCTCCCACTCGGAGACGCGTGAATACAGACGGCTGTTTCTCAGTTGATTTCTCTAACCAACGTGGACTTGTTCTGTCTCGAAAGCCTCTTCTTGTGTATACCTTGCAACGCAGATTAGACGCAAACTGTAAAGGCTATATTGCTGGTAAGTAAGTGGTTTACGTTTTTATTGAGAACACTTTTTTTATTTAGAGGGGAAGGCAAATTGATACTTAATTGATCAGGGCATGTCCAATGACTCCAAGCAAGGTATTTAGTGATGTTGACGTTTTTACAAGTAGGATGCTAGAACTGTATTGGTTAACCGTGTCATTTCTTTGTTGTGCCTTAAAAAACGCATGTCTGCATTTTTAGGCAGGGTTTTTAGTTTAATTATTTAACAAAAAAGTATGTATTTATTAATAAGGATCTGTAAAATAATTTTTAACGTTTGAGCAATATATATATATATTTTTTTTACAAATACGACAGCACTTGAGTGGTGGGTGAGGGTTGGACAGTGGTTGCCCACCTGGAAACGCAAGCATCTATCATAGGGAATTATCATCTAGTTTAGTGAAATGACTCAGAAACATGATTCCAGTCCAGCACTGTTGCATGTCTGTTAATCATACTTTACTTGGACCCCAATTAGGCTTTACACAAAAGAAGAAAATAGTTCTACTTAAGTTTTAGAGTTTTAAATTGTTTTTGAACACACATTTGGGTAACCAATGTTATTCAAACCATTGTACGGCTCACCTGGCTCATTTCATATGAGTTACTAGTGCGCTCCAACATCATGATCACGACTGTTGGATTAAGTGAAATTAAATCAATGTTGGAGATGAAACAGAATGTGCAGAGGTTACACGAGGGAGCAAAGCATCTCCAGAACCAATCTTTATCCCCATTGACGTTTAACATCTGTTTCAGAAGAAGGACTATGTAGAGGAGTGGATGAAATTAGGACAGATGGGAAGACTAGTCATTCACATTCAATTAGTTTTTTTTTAAAGAACAGAGTTGTAGTGTCTTCAATTAAGGGTTGCTTCATAGTCCATTTTGGATGGTATAGGGAACATATTTGGTTAGAAAGATGTGTATATTTAACCCCTTTCATGCATGGTGTCCACTACAGTGGACAGATATTTGGAAGCCATTTTGAACCATTTATGTTTTAGTACCATGTCCCAATCATCAGGTGGCAGACCCCCAAAGCGTTGTCAACAATTCCGTTTGATTATTATTTGATCTTTTTGTCATTTTGAGATATTGTCTCATATATCATGAATTCAAAATGGCAGACAAAATAGGTCGAAATAGTTACCTCAGGAATAACGGTTAAATCCTTTTATTATCAGCAAACAAGACAGGTAAAATATATATTTTTCAACTAAATAAGATGTTAGTAATATATTTATCCAGATTTTAATAATAATTTTTGGGTAGTTTGTCTTCTGTGACTGAAAATACATCTGTCCACTCCAGTGGACGTTACATACCAAAGGTTATATTCTGCTGTTTTGGGCCTATATTTTGTCATAGTACATTACAGTGTAATTACTTACACCCCTAAATTATACTACGTAGTTCTTATGTGTGTTCCTACCATTGTCTGATTTTTTTTCGAGTTCCATTAATCATTTTTTATACCGTTGATGCATGGTGTCCACTGCAGTGGACAGATAAATAAAATAATATATATGGGGGGGGGGAGGGGAGTTATTGGCATGATTTTGTTTAGTAAGTAAAAATAAACCTAAAAAAAATTATCACTTAATATTATCATGCATGAAAAGGTTAAAACAAACACCATGTTTGTTTTGTTACTGTTGTGATGTTGGACTCATTGTGATCAGGACCTTGTAGCTTAAAAACCTCATTTGTAAAAGTTTGGCTTAATTTCATTGAGTGGTATGACAAGTTGTAAATGGTTAACCAGCGTGGTTTGTCAAAACCATGAGTTCGTTTTCTCTTGACTATGAAAAACAACCTACTGTTGTTTACCACGTCATCTCACAGCATCAGCTTTCTTGTCTAAACTTACTCCCAATGCAAACATGAATATTACTGTTGTTTACTAAGCATTCTGTGTTAAAACATCTCCTTGTTTTGGCAAACATAAGATGCACAAGGAATCTTTGAGTTTGATAGAATGGGGTTCAGTTGAGAAAGTGAATACAAACAAAATATATATTTAATTTCAATTACAACTAAGGCACCTTAACCTATACAATCCCCCAAATGTAGCAATAATATCACACCACAAAATACTTGTTTACCATTTTTACAAGAGGCAATGCTCGCATTAGTCCATGAGACTCAGACATTTAAGGCTGCTGATATCAATATTGCAGAGGTTAGCCTCACTGGCAGACCTTATCTTCAGGGTTACTGTATAGGAGGCCCTGCGGGTAAAAGGGGAAATGTAGTTACCCTTCTGTAATGGCTAATATGGGATTGCTGTGCTCACTCTAGTACGTGCATGCCGTTTGCAAAGAGCACTCAGAGATTGTGCGAAGGGATGTGTTCCGGATATAAGCTATTTTGTTGCGCTACCGCAGCTTCTAAGCTATAAATAGACAGTGAGAATAATCATTTTAGTTTGAGAATCACTTCCTGTGTGAGATACATGCATTGTATGGTGAACTTCTGAGCCCTCACCGATAGTTTCAGATGAATGGAATTTGATCTTCAATTTTAAGACATAAAGGCAGTACTCAATCCACAGTTTCCATTGAACAAAGGACATACCCTTTCAATACCCCTACCGTTTACTGTACAAACCTTGTTGTATACTGCAGATGTATTTTTTTTTATCAATGGATACAAAAAGGTCATCTCAAGCATGCCAGATCTCAGAAAGCTTTTTCCTTTAAAAAAAAGGTTTATTCCTGGAATTGACCTTCTTTATGGGATTAAAGCATGGCATTACAGAGATTTGGGAAGTGGATTGTTGCAGAACATAGCTTTTTTTTTAAGTCAACCTTTTATATTCAGGTTGTTCACCACCACTGCCAATGCCTAAAGCACTGCCAATAGAACTGGATAGTCTGACAATAGTCGGTCGGTCGGTCGGTCGGTCGGTCTAAATGTGTGTGTCTTATCAGTGTGTTCAAAAGTCTCTTGCGATATGTTGAGTGAGCAAGTCTGGTGTGAATTTGCTGCTGTGGTATCACCCAGGCTGATTGTTGTGTGTGACAGTGGTCTGTCTGTTCATTGTGTGTACCTAATTGGCTTACAATTTGTAAAGCACTTTGAATCCTGAGAAAATCGCTAAAAACGAAATCCAATGCATTATTATTATTATTATTATTATTATTATTATTATTATTATTATTATTATTACCACAATTCTACATTGACTTTAATGCTGGAAGGTAAAGAAACAAACAAAAGAACAGGAATAACACTGATGTGTCAAGGTGGTACAGTATAAGTCAATAGTATTAATGACAATGACAACAGTATAATCTTGACATTGGTTTGCTTTCATTGGAACTTTTAATTCAGTATTGCATAGAAAAGCAGCCGGTGACAACTGACCACTAAGAGTTGTGGTAGTGGTTCCCACCTACTGAGACTTGGACCCCTGCTCAAGGGCTTGGCATTATGCCAGCTAGCCCAACTGTATCACCCAAACCCGGCACTTAACACTGTCTCCCTGCAGCCCTGCTCGCTCCCCATAGGCCACACAGGCAGCCATTGTGTTGGCCGGGCTGCCTGGGGAGGACCTGTGCCTCCCTATAGGAGCCATGCAGAGGGGGTTTAAGCTTCAGCCTCAATCAAGTCCACTCATGCACCCTGGAAAGAGAGTGCGACTGGACTGGTCAGGGAGGTTTGGGCTGGAGTTGTCAGGAAGTGTCTTGATTGATTGCTGAGCGTAGTTAGGCAGAAGAGGTGTGACTTTTTGTCATCCAACATTGCTATTGCTTGCTATTTATAAGCATTGGTTTAGGCTAAACTATTGGCTGAACAGGGTCAAATATTTAAACAAAGTATCTGAGATGTGCTCCATGTATTAGCCATTGAGTAATACGTTTTGTTTTTTTCTTTGGTTGAACTGTAACCTTGATTGGCAAAATATCTGTGTACTCTGCACTACCCCACCATAGCAAGATGTTTGTGTGACAGTTCTCTATGTCTGTTTCAGTAACCCGCTCCGTGCTGCAGGATAGGTATGAATTATGTGCTTTAAAAAAGCACCAGAATATCTTTTCATAAAAGGGTCCATTATTCCCCAGCTAAAGAAGCTTGTTGTTGCACAGTTCAAAATCTGTGGACAATTTACAATGTTAGTCTAAGGTACGATGTTTATTGAATGCGTGTGTTTCAGCCTGCGCAAATTGGTCTTTTGGTATTATGCCTGCTGTAAAGAATACAGTTTTTATCCCTTGAGTGAACCTTTTAATGCTATGAACCCACGGTCCTGAGCTAATCCTTTTCCCCAAATGAAATGTGCGATAAGGGTATGACCTTGAGAGCTGAACTGCCAGTTTGCTGAGTCTATTCTGTGGTGTCACAAACAATAGGTGCTTAAATAGTTGATTGGGTTACACTTCACCTGTTTAGGTCCTTTTTGACTCGACAGCTTTTATACTTGAGTAAACCTTCACACTAAACAAAGGAGGCCAGCACCACCATGATCCTCTCATATCGCTGGGAACAAGAGGGATCAAAATAATTTAAATACCAAGCAACCGTTCATGTCTTACCAACCCGTTATGTTTGACAAGAAAATTACAAAACCCTTTTTGTTGCAGGCCTATCTCATAACGGCTTGCTGATTATGGACACCCCACCAAACTGCCCAAAAAACAAACTGGCTGTGTAGATAAGATAGCCATGAACGAAGCACTCACGCCTTTTGTAAACATGGCAGTTTAACTACTCCTGTAACATGCATTGATGCGACCCCCCCCCCCCCCACACACACACACCGCAAAGGTCAGAAGCAGGATTAAAAGCCTGATGTTCACTCCTAAGCGCTTCGAATCCTTGCAAGCCTCGTGTCTACAATATAGCCAAGTTAAGAAACAGGACATGGCCACACATCCCACCCTGCCTCTCCCTTAAAAACACACAGTTTCTTTCAGACTAAGGATACTCCCTCTTTAGAGACAGTGGCAGCCACCAGATCTGACTGAATCCTGAATGAGAGCTGAATCCACCATGAGGCCATGTGGCAGTGAAACTCGATGGATAGTTAGTTCATAACTGGGCTGCCTTCTGCAAGTTATGACATGCGCGATGGACCCGACTAGATCAGTGACTTGATTGGACTGTTGTTAACATGCTAAAACCAAACAGATGTGTGCGCGCGCGCACACACACACACACACACACACTTTAAATGGATGCTTACTCTAAATGAGATGCTCTATCTGTAAAGTGCTTTGTTATCCTTCTCACTCGTTGCATCTGGACAACAGGAATATTCTTCAGAGTGATGATGGCTTTTTGCCCACAAATGATATGCGGAGGCAGGGTGAGTCTTTGCTGAATGGGGGGCGCTGTATGAAAATGGTCTGACGTGGACTACACCGGCAGCCTTTTAATCTGATCTGAACTGTAATCCAACCTTGGCCACTCTACAACGCGGGTGAAAGAAGCGAGGATTGGCCAAGACTGGGTTGTTGTGTGGCAGTGTGGGATTGTCTCTGGATGCCGGGGCCAAAGTTACCATCAGGCCTCATCCTCACATACTCATCCGCTGGCTGCTGTTAATATCCATTTTACACTTCCCTGCCCCTCTACCCATTATTCTCTCCTTATAATTACTTTCATTTATTTTTTACAATTTTCAACCTCTACCCTTGTAATTTTCTCTCTTTCTCTGTATTGTCTTTTTTTTATAGTTTTTTTATTTTTTTGTATTGATCTCTGTCTTTATAGATTTTCTCTCGCTCCTTGCCTCCATCCTCTTTCCCGTGATCAAACACTGAGACACAATTGGCCTGTTATCAGCCTGTATAAGGTAGGACATTAGGAGCCATTTACCATCAGTCAATGTAACATCCTTTTCCCCGAAGTGTGTGTGTGTATGTCCAGTCTGTGCCGGCCAAGACACTGTGCACCCTCTCTCTGCGTTTCCTTTCACTCCCACGGTCTCTCCTCCATCATACGCCAGCAGAGAGACAGGAATTACAGCTACCCATTCGCTAGCCACAGGTCTGTGATTCTGGCAGCGTGCGACACGTATATCAGAGTTTTCTAATATGTTGCTTCTTCTCCTTTTTCCCCGCTCCCCTTTTACGCTGCTTCAGGATATTGCAATGCACGAGATGGGAGGGAGACCAGCCATGTGAAGATGTCCCATAAGACCATGAAAAGTAAGCACTCCTACGGTTCGGCTTTATTTATGCAAAATCTTTTTTTTTTCTTCACATAATTGAAGCCCTTTTGTTCTAATGTGCTGTTTCTGTATTTACAAATGGCCAGCGTGCCCTGTTACACTGCCTGTACCCGCCTTTTGTTATCTTTCACATTCTTTGTCAGTGAACTCTGCATGCTAGCATGATGCATGTCGTCTTGGAGCTCTCACATGAAGTGTTTTCTCTCCTGGCTAGAACCAGAACCCATTCCAAGTTCCAAGCCTTGCATGACAACTTCCTTGTTCACTGTTTCTTTTCCATGTTCTCTCCCCGCGACAGAAAACAGTACCCGTGTCTTCAGGGGCGCCTCTCTTTTGCCTTTAGTTTGCTTTTGCACCGCACCTGGTCAACCTTTTAGTGGTTTCTTAAAAAGAGCAGTACAGTGCATTTGAGGCGTTTCATTCTTCTTGCCCGGGACCTGTTAATGGAAGGCCCAGCCAGCAAAGTCATCTGAAAGCACTGTTTAGTTTGGCAGGAGCTGTTTGCCCTCACCGTGTAAGTAGAGATCTGGGTTCTTGGAACCCATGTGTGGAAAGTATGTTCCCAGTAGCACGAGGACACACATGCTCCCCTATAGATAAAGAGAGACATGTATCCACCAAAGTAGAGTGATGTCACCTGCAAACAAATGGGACTTTCAGAGGTCCTTGATAGTGGAACTGAGACAGTAGTAGCACGGTGACAAAGGCGTGATTGTGGTTCTCCTCTGCTCCCCAGCCTGGTGCCTTAGACTGCTCCCAGTTCTTCTCTTCTTCATCTCCTTTCTCTCCTACTACTGTTCTTATGTCTTCGTTCAGAGGTGAGTACAAACCCTCGACTGTGCGCTGGCACTGTCCGTCTCTTTCTTTAAGTTACTCTTTTTTTTTTTTGAAGTATGTTAAGTTTTTTTGTTTTTCTAAAGGACTGTTGACCTTGCAGACTAGATAAGGAACTCACTGGTCTGAATGGTCAATGATACTCACTGTTTCTGTTTTCTTCCATCAATTAGTTATTTCTGTCCTGTTCTGTCAATAAAAGAAACAAAATAGCAATCAGGCAGTACATATATGGCACATTTACACCAATAACATTCTGTGTAGTACCCTTGAAACCTGTACCCAAGCTGTGCCAACCCGTTTCTAACCCTAGATCTGTTTTGCGTTTCCACCATAAACTGGGACCCTAAAATGTAGATGGGGTTCATAGCCACATAAAAATGATTTGCCTTCGTCGTGAAGTGCTTATACCAGAAGTCTCAATTGCAATCGATTTAAAAATAGAGGGTTTGTTTGCATTTGTGCATTGAGTCTAAAGTTCTCTTGTGTGCAATGTGTCTAGCTCTACCTTTTAAGTACCGGGTCAGTGTGCTAGGAACCTCAACAGAAGGTTAGCGAAATACCGGACAGAACAGAGCGGTTATTTTCCGTATCATCCACAACTTTTGCCAGTGGAAACGCAACAATAACCGTTCTGATACGCAACGAATCGACCCGTACCGACCTGGGATGTTTGGTGGAAGTGAGCCATTAATTGGAGTTATAGAGAAAATGCAATGAACTCTGCTCTGTGACAACATACTTGCAGTGTAATCATCACACAAACATTACACAATGGTGCCAATGTGGGCCTGTCACTAGCCTTCAATGATTTAACCAATTCTCTAGAAAAGGTGTATGCCAGTGTCTTGTCTACCATGGCGATCGATTTGCTTGTCTTTCAGCTCCGGAGGCACCGGCAAGTCTGTGATCACCAATAAGTCCCTTTGTGGTGGCTGGATAATGGAGAAGAAGTGGGAAAGCCTCAATTTTAAGTGAGTTATATGTTATGTGGAGGGAGTGGAAAAAAGAATACGTGTCAAGGGAAGTTGTTGTGCCAAGGGTTTTACTGGAATCTGAGGTGCCAGCCTCCCTGGAAATCTGGGGGAGCAGTTTTCACCTAGTCATCAGTAACGTTTCACATGGCAATGCAGACTTTTAATGGAAATAATGTTCTCCCTGTGGTGTTTTAAAGTTTGCTCTCTGGATTAGTTCTACAGGTTTGAAGCACCCAATGAAAAAGGCTAGAGTGGAAAATGGTACACAAAAGCATCACTTTCTTTAACAGCGATTCCTTTCTCATGTTCACAATAGACATTTGTGTCCGCATCGGCTTGTTGAGTGACTGGATGTCTCGTCCACTCTCTTCCCCTCTCTTTATTTACTTCCACTTGGAACTGTTATGGGTTTGTTCAGCTTGACTGTTCACCAGGGCAGAGGTGTGTTTGTGAGCCCCGACTCTGATGCTGAACCATTTTTGTTGCCTGGCCCCGCCACCTCCAAGGTCGAGACGTTTATTTCTCTAACCCCGCTAGACCTTACAGCTGTGCCTGCGAGTCCCACTGCTCGCATTTTCTCAGAAGTCCAGTTTATTTACCTAGACAATCACCGTTCACTCTTTAAGTCGGAGAGGAGCTGGTCATGCTAAGTGTAGACTTGCTGTCGGTTGGTGCTCTGTGGCAGCTTGTAGTGCGATTTACTTTAATTAGAAATCTCCCTGGAAGGATGTCTGAGGGCCTCACTTATAAGAGCTAGCTGGCATACAAGGCTAATGCGTGTCCAAACCACTGTCAAATACAGCAAGTCATTAACCGCTGGGTGGGGTGAAGCACAGTCTAGCTAGTATGCAAAATTCCAACCCATGGTCAAACAGAGAAATATCACTGGGGGCTTCTGCTCCAGTGTGTTTTCACATACACTCTGACCCCACATGTAATCAAACGTATGCTTTCTCTCCCTCTGGGGTCTGTCTGCTCTTATTATTATATCCCTCACCCCCCCATAGCCATAAAAATGCCATGTGTTGATTCTAGGAAGGGGGCATTGCTTCTAGGTGACATCATGCGCATACAAGCAAGACTGCGTTGAGTGGAAAATGAAATAATTCAACTCATATTTGCATATGATACGCCTGGTTTGGCAAAGGGGATTTCTTTTATTATTGAGGCCTACCTAATATAATTTGCATTTACAACGACGTTGGTGTTTAGTTTTTTTCTTATTTGGTACTTCCTGGAGGAGAGGCTACATTTCTCTACTTTTTTTATGTCCTTGTTGTTTTAGCATCTTAAGATCACTGTCACTGTTTTACTGTTGTGACTTGTGAGCGCAATCACTGGCTCCTTGACGTAGAAAACACACTCGACCCACTGTAAGCCCATTTCATATTCTCTGATCTAGTGTTAGTCAAATCTCTCTGTACAGTTGCCATGTTGCCATGTCTGATCTTTTCTACCACTTTGCCTCCCCCCACACAGCATTAGCAGACAGACACAGCTCTTTCTAAAAATGGAGGATTTCTTCTGGCGGGAGCATCTGTCAAATC
This sequence comes from Galaxias olidus, assembly GCA_026901105.3. Taxonomy (NCBI): domain Eukaryota; kingdom Metazoa; phylum Chordata; class Actinopteri; order Galaxiiformes; family Galaxiidae; genus Galaxias; species Galaxias olidus. Next base: position 247,314 of record JAPMUY010008046.1, read on the forward strand.
TTGCGTTACCCTATGGCATTAAGGGCAGTGGTAGGTTCATCTGCTCTACTTATATTATGATCCCATGAGCCTGGTATTATTAAGACAGCTTTTCATATGTATCTGCCATGTAAGATAATCTGCTGTACAATAGGCTGAATGTACATTACATGTGCTCTACATTGTGAGCTGCAAATCCCGATACAGTAATTACTGAAACTGACCTGGTTAACCAATACAAGTATTTTTTGTTTTGTTTTGCTGTTAAATGGAAATGTCTGAGATAATAGTGAATTTTTTGACCATGTTTATTGGCTCTTTATGAGTCAATGTTTAAAGTGTTAAACATTAAACATTTTGACTCTTGTTTCCCAGAGCTACTGCTACTGAAGGATCTTGCTGTTATTGCCAATTACAAAATGCCAGCCAACATTGAAAAGTAAGTGGTGGTAGATCTCAATCAACTTGTGTAGGGTTTCAAAAACAAACTACTTAATGACATGCATTTAAAATAAGGTTAGCAGAGGTATTCTTGGATCACAAGATGTTTTTTTTTTATGTATTTAATACAAGCATCACTTTAAATTACATTTAACTCTTTGACCTGCCTATCCCCAGCCTTCCCTGCAGGACGTGTGTCATCATTGGAAATGGGTTTGCCATTAAGAACAGTTCCTTGGGGGGAGCCATCAACAAGTATGACGTGGTGATAAGGTAAGCACAAGCCTAATATAGGACTAAATGACTGAAACCTGGCTCCATCCTCTGTGTGTACGCTTTACATAAACGCAGGCCACTACCATCAGTTCTACTGCTACTGCAATCATTCCTTACCCTCGCTAAATCTCTTGGAAACTTGTTTTGATTATGGAAGGTGATAGTGTTACCCAAAGTTAGTACATTCTGATATAAAGGTTACAGATATACTGTGGTTGAATACTTTATTGACACAGCATACATCAATACAATTCAGCTTTTGAAAATACTTTGTTATTGCATGTCGGTAGGAGGACAGTAGACTTTCAGGTTGCACAATGCCTTTGGTCATCGGAATCGTACAATATTGCACAACACCCTCACTACCAACCCTGATAATTTGACAAAAAGAATTTTGTGCCTGGTTTAGATCGATCAATTGTTCTGTTAATCATTCACACGTTCATATTGTGAAGTGTATCTGTTATCCGGTGTCATTCACTTTTTGCGTTATAAAACAACAATACAGAACTCTTCCTTAGATGTGTTGATGGGTTCACTCCCCTTTGGTGTAATGGTTGGGTTGGCTAAGACCATCTGACCTTGCCTTTAAAACGCTGCTCAGTCTACTGTGCTACAGTAAGTAAACGGCAGGGTCAACTCAAGTTCTCACAAAGAGAAAAACAAGAGACGTGAACAATTCATTTTAGCAAAACAGGACCAAAACACTCAGCCTCTCCAATCTGATTTATATCCTTGGAATGAACACCCATTCTTTTTTTGTAAGCCTCTTACAAGCAGCCTGAGTTTGTTGTGCAAACCATTGAAAGCCACAGTTTTTTTCCCCCTGATCTCCTCTGTTTCCTGCTTCGCCGAAGCTAATCTCACAGGCCGAGGAAAGCTAGGTTATTGACGTATAATTCTCAGTAGCAAATTCTCGATGACCCTTTCTTTAATACTGCCTTATCATCCCTGCTGTACTTGAGTTCGTGCCAGAGGAAGGCAATGTTTGGTACAAACCGAGTAGCCTTGGTTAGAATATTTTGTTTCTAGATGGAGATTATTTGTTATTTGTTTGTATTTTGATTGAGAAGGTTTTGTATGGTACGTTTCTGATAGTAAGAGCTAAGGTCATTGGCCTTGTTTTCAAGCACATGTTCAAAACCTTTTGCTCACTTAGTCCTTTTCCAATTATGATTATTGCATTCTAATGACTTTTTATAGGATTATGGCCAAAAGTTCATTATGGGAATGTCAACCAAAATACTTATTATTTAGCATGCATTAGAATCAAATGAGTACATGTTTTGGGAGCCTGACACCATAAATCTGAACCGTCAAAAAGAAATAGAGCAGTTGCCCAGCCTATTTCCTGGTTGTGGTTAGTGTCTTTTAAAAAGGGAGACCACTATCTAACCGTTTTGTTTGGCACTGAATGCATTGCGAAACCATCAGGGTTTCTAGAATAGGAAAATATGTCTCAATAGGCATGACCAGTTATAACTTGCGACATTGTTTTGTCAGTGACCACCATTCGACCTACTTTTCAACTCAACCTTTATTGATGCGGTTCCCGTTTTTGAAAGGTTAAATGATGCTCCGGTCCGAGGTTACGAGGTCGACGTGGGTAACAAGACGACAATGCGACTCTTCTACCCAGAGTCGGCGTCTTACAACCCGGCCATGCACAACGACCCCAGCACCCTCATGGTCCTAGTGCCTTTTAAACAGCAAGACCTGCGCTGGCTCAAAGAGATCCTCTACAACGAGAAGAGGGTACTGAATATGTGTGAGAATACACACACACACACACACACACACACACACACACACACACACACACACACACACACACACGAGTCAAATAGAACTGTGGTGTTCAAGTTCCTTGGTTAGGCAACAAAATTCCTCTTAAGCATTTGTGCCTACTTTATGCATGAAGAGAGGCTAAAGAGACGCCAGAGTCCTTGACAGTTAAATTTAGTTTCAGATTCCAGCCCCCTGTTCTCAGCTCAAGGGCCCCTGCAGTCAGTGGGTTTTATCAGCTGTAGCCTGTAGTGGCCCCTTAATGTGCAAATTGATTAAAACTTTGCTTAAAGAAGCCTAATTAGGTTCAAAGTGTGTTGACTATAGGATTCCGACAAGAACTAAAAGGTGTGTGTGTGTGTGTGTGTGTGTGTGTGTGTGTGTGTGTGTGTGTGTGTGTGTGTGTGTGTGTGTGTGTGTGTGTGTGTGTGTGTGTGTGTGTGTGTGTGTGTGTGTGTGTATTTTAGGTGAGAAAGGGGTTCTGGAAGCCCCCTCCTCAGATCTGGATGGGCAAGCCCAAGATGATTCGGGTACTGGACCCCTACTTCCTGTACCACACAGCCAGTAGCCTGCTGCGCATTCCATTGCGACCAAAAGATAAACAGGTACTTCCCTCCCTCCCTTCCTTCCTTCCTTGCTTCCTTCCATTGATCTTTCAAGTTGTTGCGTTATCAAAGGATATCACAGTCAACAAGATGTGTTTCCACCTCAATCCGGGAAAACATAACCACACTTTCAATTATTCATGAACACATCAGCATCTTTGTGCAACAGGTGCTTGGATGTTAGAAGATTCATTATTTGTCATGAACATTGTTTTCTCTAAAACCATTAGGAGGTCAAAGTGCAACAGTCCGGATAACCATTGAGACATGAATGAGAAGGTAGCTCCATTCGACATCCCGGCAACCCATTACACTGTAAGCCCTTGATGTCGCACTGTAGGGAGTGCAGCACATCTCCAGAAAATAATTGGCTGTTCAACGCAGGCCAAGCCTCTGTATACATTTTTAAGCAGCTGCGGTTTTGAAATTGGTCGGTCTGTGATCTCTCTAACCACAAGGCTGATTACTCAGAAATGGAAGAACAATGAAAACAAAATGAGAGAAAAATACATCAGATATTATACTAGAAGAATGTAGATAGATTGAAAATCAGTTTGTGACATTTTAATAATACTCAATGGACCTGATTCTTGAATGTCGGGCTACAGTTCACCCATCTGGCTATATATTATATATATATATAGGGTATCGAAATGCAGATGAAAATATAACTGCAAGCAGTGATACGGTGGCCGGCATATAAATTCACAACTGATGATCTAGCTGGTCTATCTGGTGGTGACTTGTCGTAGCTGGTCTTGCTGGTAGTGGCTGGTGGTAGCGTGTATAGCTGGGGATGACTTGTCGTAGCTGGTAGCTGGTTCTGCTGCTGGTGGCTGGTCTAGCTGATGGTACCTGCTGGCTGGTCTAGCTGGTCTAGCTGCTCTAGCTGGTCTAACTGAAGGTGACTTGTCATCGCTGGTCTCGCTCGTCTTGCTGGCGGTAGGTGGTCTGGTTCGTAGCTGGTCTATCTGATCTAGCTGGTCTAGCTGGTGGTGACCGGTCGTAGCTGGTGGTAGCTGGTGGTAGTTGGTCTAGATCATTTTGCTGGTCTATCTGGTAAAGTTCGTGGTGACTGGTTGTAGCTGGTCTTGCTGGTGGTAGCTGGTGTAGCTGGTCTAGGTTGTCTAGCTGGTGGTAGTTGGTGGTAGCTGGTGTAGCTGGTCTAGGTTGTCTAGCTGGTGGTAGTTGGTGGTAGCTGGTGTAGCTGGTCTAGGTTGTCTAGCTGGTGGTAGTTGGTGGTAGCTGGTGTAGCTGGTCTAACTGATCTAGCTGGACAGCCTGGTGGTGACTGGTCATAGCTGGTAGCTGCTCTTGCTGGTGGTGCCTTGTCAAAGTGTCAAGTTCAACCAAAAAACATATTTATAAAAAATGCAGTTTGCAAGATAGAAATCTGAGATTTTACAAACTCCCCTGCCTCAGTCTTAGAATTTATATATGTTTTGAACGTGGATTGTTTAATAAACCATTGAGATATGACTCAGTGAATGTACAGTGCTGTTTACAGTAATACATTTTGATGTAGTGTGAATATAATTAGTATCAACAAGCTTGGTTTTGTGTTGAAAGTAGACCATCTGAGGATGATATGTAGCGATTTTGGTGTAATTTGGTTTTACGGTCTCAGAGGAGTTGTTTCAAATTCCAGCAAATGGAGGAGTTTGCACACCCACCAACCTACACCACCTTCAGTATCCTAGATAACAAAATTAGACTGTCCATGTACTGTGTCTTAAGACGTTTCTTGTCATTTAGTTGTAGTTATGTTAAAGACTTAAATAGTTCACATGAACTGGCACGAATGAGTGGACTCAGTCATGAGACTCAGCCTGCACATCATCAGCGATGTCTGTTCCCCTTTTCAATCGCCATGATTCAAGCAAATACAGTTGTTAACGGAAAGGATGAGACATGCTCTGACCTTATTCACAGACACACCATACACAGTGTGTCACGGTGTCACATCTAACAAAGGTGCAAACCGATATCTGCGTTTACAGCACTTCATTACTATTTACATAAACATGATTAAAAACATGATAATGAGGAAACAAACATGATAACAAGGAAACATGAACATAACAAAGGAAACATTAAGGACCTACTGTCCATAACAATAAACAGAGTTACTCGCCAGGCATGCTGGGCGTTACGCCTGACGCTGTGTTATGTTGATTAGTCATGTTTCTTCAAGTACAAATATGTCTGCCATGCGCGGTGATTACCTCCAGCTCCAAAATAAATTTGCTAATCCAGCTAAGCACAAATCTAAGAAGTGTTAACCTCTCTTTGTCTGATATGACAAATTTGGTGTTCCAAACCGTACAACTATCTGCTTTGCAATGTTGATTTGACACCTCGTCACATAATTATTATAATAGGCTTAGTTAGGCTAGATTTGGTGGCATTGCCACCGCTCGCATCTCACACATGAAAAGTTGCGTTGTAGCCGCTTTCTCTATGAATCTTTTGGTATTAGCAATCATAGATTTACATCTGACAATGTTTGAAGGAGGTTACTCAGTAACACTTAAGACAGATGTTCTCAGTCACGGTTGCAAGAAGATTCGCTCCCATTGCCACTTGAGCGCGGATCCGACACTGTGTCCACTGCTATGTGGGGAGAGTATCAGGTAAAGAAAGAAACTACTAGTGGCATTTAATCAAATTGCATTAACGGGTTAAAACAAATATGCGTTAACGCGCTAATACTTGCTACTACTAGCCTACTTACAGAAATGCATTTTGGTGCAGTGTGAGCTCAATTATGACTGTATCGACAAGCTTGGTTTTGTGTGTAAAGTTGACCATCTGAGGATGATATACAACGATTTTGAGTTAATTTGGTTTTATGGTCTCAGAGGATCACAGGGACACTCAAACCCTGTGGGAAAATGGGAGCTGTGTTGTCGGGGGCAGTCTCCCTTGGTAGGGTCTCCCATGGCAAATTGGTCCCGGGGGAGGGTCCGGACTAAGCGCAATTCAAAGACCCACGATGAAGCGGAACAAACGGCACTGTGGCACCTCGCCCGGAATAGGGAAACCGGAACTACCCCCTGGAGCCAGACCCGGGGGGGATGCTCGCCGGCGAGCGTCTGGTGGCTGGGCCTTGACCCATGGGGGCCTGGTCGGGCACAGCCCAAAGAAACAACATGGAGCCGCCGCCCTGTGGCCCCGCCACCTGCAGGGATAGACATCGGGGTCGGGTGCAATGCCAGGCGGGTGGCAGGCATAGGCGGGCACCTAGGCGTGCTGACCCCTGGCATCGTAGACTGGTCCTAGGGACGTGGAATGTCACCTCTCTGGTGGGAAAGGAACCGCAGGTAGTGCGGGAGGTGGAGCAGTACCAACTAGACATAGTTGGGCTCACCTCTACGCATGGCACTGGTTCTGGAACTAAAGTCCTGGAGAGGGGCTGGACTCTTTTCTTTTCTGGAGTTGCCCAGGGTGAGAGGCGCCGGGCAAGTGTGGGGATTCTTACAAGTCCCAGGCTGGGCGCCGCTGTGTTGGAGTTTTTCCCCGGTGAACGAGAGGGTCGCCTCTTTGCGACTGCGAGTCGCTGGGGGGAAGGCTCTGACTGTTGTTTGTGCTTATGAGTATCCGGCCTTCTTAGTATCCGGCCTTCTTGGAGTCGCTTGGTGGGGTCCTGGAATGGGTACCATCTACTGATTCTATAGTTCTGCTGGGGGACTTCAACACCCACGTGGGTGACGATGGAGAAACCTGGAGAGTGGTGATTGAGAGGAATGGCTTGCCCGATCTGAACCAGAGTGGTGCTTTGTTGTTGAACACCATGTTCGAGCATAAGGAGGTTCATAAGGGTACCTGGTACCAGAGCACCCTAGGCCGCAGCTCGATGATCGATTTTGTGGTCGTATCGTCAGACCTGAGGACGTATTTCTTGGACACTCGGGTGAAGAGAGGAGCTGAGCTGTCAACTGATCACCACCTGGTGGTGAGTTGGATCAGATGGCGGGGGAGGCTGCCGGACAGACCCGGTAAACCCAAACGTGTAGTGAGGGTTAATTGGGAACGTCTGGCTGAGGACCCTGTCCGTGAGGTCTTCAACTCCTACTTCCGGAAGAACTTCTCGTGCATCCCGGGGGAGGTTGGGAACATTGATTCCGAGTGGGCCATGTTCAAAACCTCCATTGTGGAAGTGGCTGCTAGGAGTTGTGGTCAGAAGGTCGTCGGTGCCTGTTGTGGCAGCAACCAAAGAACTTGGTGGTGGACACCAGCGGTGAAGGAAGCCATCAGACTGAAGAAGGAGGCCTTTCAGGCTTGCTTGGCCCAGGGGTCTCCTGAGGCAGCAGACGGGTATCGGGTGGCCCGAAGGGCTGCAGCTTCGGTAGTCAAAGAAGCAAAAACCCGGATGTGGGAGGAGTTCGGGGAGGCTATGGAGAAGGACTTTCGGTTGGCCTCGGAAGTTCTGGCAAACCGTTAGATGGTTTAGAAAGGGAAAGCAGGGATTGGCCCAGGCTCTGTTGAGCAGGGGAGGAGAACTGCTGACCCGGACCGGGGATGTCGTCGGGTGGTGGAAGGAGCACTTTGAGGAACTTCTTAACCCCGCCAACACGTCCTCTGTGGAGGAGGCGGAGTTCAAAGACTCGGAGGAAGTCTCAGCCATATCCCTGGCAGAGGTCACTGAGGTAGTTAGGAAGCTCCTCAGCGGCAAAGCGCCGGGTGTGGATGTGATTCGCCTCGAGATGCTGAAGGCTCTGGACATTGTTGGGCTGTCTTGGTTGACACGCCTCTTCTGTGTCGCGTGGAGGTCGGGGACAGTACCATTGGAATGGCAGACCGGGGTGGTGGTTCCCATTTTTAAAAAGGGGACCGGAGGGTGTGCTCCAGTTATTGGGGTATCACACTTCTCAGCCTACCTGGGAAAGCTTATTCCAGGGTGTTGGAAAGGACTCCGACCTATTATTGAACCTCGGATCCAGGAGGAGCAATGCGGATTCCGTCCTGGTCGTGGAACAGTAGACCAACTCTTTACCCTTGCGCGGGCGGCTGTTTGTGATTTTCATGGGTGAACTCTCAAGGCGTAGCCGGGGGGAGGAGTGTGTCCAGTTTGGGGACCTCAGAATTGCTTCTCTGCTCTTTGCAGATTATTTGGTTCTGTTGGCATCTTCAGACTGTGACCTTCAGAATGCACTGGAGCGGTTTGCAGCTGAGTGTGAGGCGGTCGGGATGAGAGTCAGCACCTCCGAGTCTGAGGCCATGGTTCTCTGCTGGAAAACGGTAGAGTGCTCTCTCCAGGTTGGGAGTGAGTTGCTGCCCCAAGCGAGGGAGTTCAAGTATCTCGGGATCTTGTTCACGAGTGAGGGAAAGGTGGAGCGTGAGATTGACAGGCGGATTGGTGCAGCATCAGCAGTAATGCGGGCATTGTACCAGACTGTTGTGGTGAAGAAGGAGCTGAGCCGAAAGGCGAAGCTCGCGATTTACCAGTCGGTCTATGTTCCAACCCTCACCTATGGTCATGAGCTTTGGGTAGTGACCGAAAGAATGAGGTTGCGAGTACAAGCGGCTGAAATGTGTTTCCTCCGTAGGGTGGCTGGGCTCAGCCGTAGGGATAGGGTAAAGAGCTCGGTCATCCGGAGGGAGCTCTGAGTAGAGCCGCTGCTCCTTCGCGTCGAAAGGAACCAGATGAGGTGGTTCAGGCATCTGATTAGGATGCCTCCTGGGCGCCTCCCGTTGGAGGTTTTCCGGGGACGCCCTGCTGGTAGGAGACCCCGGGGTAGACCCAGAACACGCTGAAGAGATTATATATCTCATCTGGCCTGGGAACGCCTCAGGATCCTCCAGGAGGAGCTCGAAAGCGTTGCTGGGTATAGGGACGTCTGGACTACCCTTCTTAGCCTGCTACCACCGCGACCCGGCCCTGGATAAGCGGCGGAAAATGGATGGATGGATGGATGGATGGGTCTCAGAGAAGTTAGTTCAAATCCAACCAATAAACGACTAAACTTGGCTATTTATAAAAAATTCAGTTTTCAAGGTACATTTTTTTTTTTAAACTTTAAATCGTGATGTGAATCATAATACAAATATTGTATAGAAGTATGATATAAATTGTTCTAATATTGATGCAGTTAAAAATCTAAATGTACAGTACTGTTTACAGTAATACATTTTGATTCACTGTGAGCAAAATTTTTTTAAATATCAAAAATCCCCAACTTGTTTCTATAAGATAGTAGACCATCTGAGGATAATATACTGTAATTTTGGTATAATTTAGTTTAACGGCCTCGGAGGAGTTGATTAAAATAGATATGTGTCAAAGAGTGAAGTTCAACCAAAAAATCACAAAACTGATATTTACTTAAAATGTATTTTAAGATATTGATCTGAGATTTTACACACTTCATGTCATTAATGTTGGGATATTTATATATTTTTTGGATGAGGACTGTATTGATGAACCAGTGAGATATGACAAAGTGAATGTACAGTAGTGTTTACAGTTATACATTTTGATGTGCTGTGGAGTTTAGTGATATCAACAAGATATTTTGGACGGTTTATGTTGAGAGTCTGAAGATGATATCCTGAGAATTTGGTATGATTTGAAATTATGGTTTTGGACTTAAAAACTTTGGGTAGATCACCAGTTTTTGAAAAAAACAGTGATGGACTTCATAATTTATCATGGATGCCAGTGTATGAAAGCTTCATCTAACTACAATGGACAAGTCCTGAACGTTTCAGACCTGTAGCCCTAATGGCCAATTTTTTATTATTTGTTGAATACTTTGAACTTTGAACTGATGCTATGGCGTCACCAACAGCTGTAATGAGGCCAGCCAGACACCTAATGACTGGAGCATTTACTCATCTGGAACCCATAATTCTTTTTATTTTTGGGATCAAAGGAGCCCAGCTGCAAGTGAATTGTGTTCAACGAGTTGTCTTTGAAATGGAACAAAGCCAGGTTTTGTTTTGGTTTGGTTTGGCCTGCCTTGTCCCCTCCCTCCTGGGTGCTTTGCTTAGGATCGGGGACGTGTGGCCTTCTGGGAACACAAACACAACTGGCAGGTGCCTGTGTATGCAAACAGTCTGGGGGAGAGGCTGGGATCCGTGGGGACAGCCTGCCAGGAGTCCTGCTCTCTCTGCGTGGACCTGGGCCCCAGATGGACTCGGCCCGGAAGGGTTGCCTTTCGACCTCGTTCTGACAGGGAGAGCAGGAACAAACTGGTCAGAGTAACCCTGCCATGGACAGAATCCAGGGTCTTCTCTATGTTTCTTGGTGCTCTCTATATATTTTTCAGCCGTCTGCCTTACTATCTTTTTCAACCTTTGAACTTCAACATGGTTTTCACTTCTCTGCTTTTCATTTGTTTTTGCTGTCCGTCAATGTTGAATTTATCCACGTCTCTTTCATTGTCCCCCTGTATTCCTGTGCATACCTCCTTTTAGAACACTGCCATCTATAGTGCATGAGAGCCAGAAAGAAGCCTCCTCCCCTCTCTTCCTCTCAGCGCCCTCCACCCCTACCCCTCCCTGTCAACCCCTCCGTGAGTGCCACGTTGGCAGTCATCCACCCCACACCCCCACACCCTCCATCCGTCTAAGGACTGTGTGAAGGCAGCAATGGGCAGCTCTCCTGGGGCACAATAGAGGGGGCGCTGAGTGATGAGGGCTATCTAAAGACCCTGTCCCCTCTAAACACATACGTGCACACACACACACACACACACACACTACTGTTCCTCAAAGCCCTTGAAGCAAGAGATCTTGTCTGGCAATATCCCCTGGCTACTTCTCTCACCAAGGCTGCATGGGCCAGTGTCCAAACTATGCCTGTGTAGAGCCCATACACAGTGCCCGGGGTGGGATCTGTAGGTGACCACATGGGTAGCCCAGCTTAGGCAGAAATTCAGTGGGAAAAAAGATTCCGCAACTAAGCACATTAGCAAATAGATTTTTAGGAATGTCCCGGTATAAAAGGAGAAGGTTAAAGAAGAGGTTTTTTTGTTGTGCTTTGGTCTGAGCAGGTCAAGGCCCTGCGTTTTGTATGTATTAAGTGTAACTGTGTAAGTGTTGCCATGTGACTTACAGAGTTGACTTGCTGTTCAGCAAAAGTGTCATCCATTTTTAATACGCTTTTTATTTTAATTTTTAATTTTTAGAAGACTCACAGATACTGTTGAACAGTGCCATTCTGAATACCTTTCTAGGTGGAACAGCTTGTTTGGTGGCTATAGCATCCCCCTGTCTGTTTCTTCATAGAGGCAAGGTTAAGCTGACCAAGGCCAGGCACCATTGTCTTAACGACCTCACAGACGGATGCATTAGTCTCTCATACAGGAAACCACTTACCTCATACAGGAAGCCTCTTACCTCAGTTCCACCCAACATTCACACAATCCCAGAAAGAACATAACTGAAAATACTGAAGATTCTTGGTGTCATTTCAAGCTTTTCTAAATGTAGGCTTTGTGGCAAATTGAGTTTCACTATGAAACAAGAAAAAGAAATCCCCTGATATTGAAAGTTTCATGTAAATAGGTTTTGGTTCTACTTTTTGGTGCGGTTGTTTGCCCTACGTTTTGCATTTCTTTGACACCACTAAATGTGTGCTGGTGAGCCAAGAATCCCCTCCGTTCAAATGTGGCACAGAGAAGGAAACTTTACTGCATGGAAAAGATTGAAGACCGATACTAAATGGGAAAGTCAGGCACACTTTGACATTTAGGCTCACGGATGGAAACCGGGTATTGAATGAATGAATGCCTTTTATTGTCATTATGACATTTAGGCAGTACAGAGTAAAACAGGAATAAGATAAGATAAAATAAAATAAATGGATAAGAAGTCCCGATAAAAATATATTATGCTATTCTGTTCCCTGTTCAGTTGTCATGGGAAAACAATTGCTATTCTCCTCGCCGTTGTGAACACAGATAATCATTGACAGAATTGCCAAGAGGAGTTAGCCAACTACAGCCAGGAAAGCACTCCCATGGTACATGCAGTGGCATCAGAAAGGCATAATTGTAGTTAAGCAAATTTAAAATCAGCACCACACGATCATAAAGGCATTGCAAATATTTGTCATTCAAATAAAATCATATGCTGTTGCAGTTTGTTTTCAAGGAAAGATCAGTAAATGGCAATTTGGTATGTTATTTCTTACACAATATAATTGGTGTCTTGTTTCTTAAGTTGGGAAATTGGACAGCAAGACCATGTTACCTTCATTTTATATGTGTCTTAGTGCTGCCACCTACTGGCTGGATGTTCGTTAACAATCCAACTGGGTATTACTTTTCCTTTAGAAACAAGTCCATCCGACTACGGGAATTCTGGCTGTGTTCATGGCTCTCAATTACTGTGACGTTGTCCACGTAGCAGGCTTTGGATATCCGAAGTCTAAGAACCAGAAGCATCCTATCCACTACTACGGCTATGACACCATGAAATCTATGAAGGTAGATGCAATAATTGTATTTTTATTGTGATGCATGGGATCAAATGTGCAATCTTAATAATACAATCGCAAATGGTAACCTCTGTGAATTAATAATTTTGTTGTCTGCTTTTGTGTTTTTTCGCCCCATTTCAGGATTCCTACCATGATCTCAGTCACGAAGCAGAAGCCTTAAAACGACTTGAAGATTCAGGGGCTGTCCTCTATTTACACCCACATGCGTGACACAAACACACTCACACATTCACAGTTACACAAAAGAGGATCCTACCTCTGCAATTCATCTTGGGAAGAATCAAATAGGTATACTGTAAAAGCTGTGGGCTTTAGAGATAAATAAACACATATTAAAGATTTCTGACTAGGCATGGACTATTTTTATTTTAAGTTAGGCTAAAAATTCAATTTAGATTTGTTTACTTCCATTGCAAAGTTTTTTTTAAAGGTGGGAAACAAGGATTTACCACTAACATACTTTTATAACCAGTAAAGTTGGAACTTTTACCATCCCGATCTTTACAACTGCCTGTTGAGGTGAGAAATGTTTTTTTTCACAAGTCTCTTTCAATCTTTTTAGGGCTGGAAACATTATTTTATTTTCTTACTATTTAACATATTTTATTTTTGATTATTGTATTTGAAATGGTACCACTGGATAATTTTATTTGTACAGAATCTAAAGATCTTTTATTAAAATGAACTTCCAAAAACACTCAAAACATTTTTTATTTGCTGTTATTTATAATTATTATTATTTTAATCAGCATGCTCATATACTATATGTCTAGAAATTGATGGAGGAATGATATTTAAACGAAAATGCTCACATTTACACATGATGTATGGTTTCGCCTTGTCCAGGCATGTACAAACCATAACAATAGAAAAAACACGTTACCATCACAATGATACAAATATCTATTATATTAATATGTCTTAGTCTTTACAATTCCAAAACTGAACCTTTAATTTTCCAAAGGATATCCTACATCAGAGGGTATTACATTCACAGCACAGTTGTTGATACAAAAATAAACTAAACAAAAGACAAAGAATTCCTAGATGTTAAAAACAAAAATGAAGAAAAGGACATATCTATTAGATGTTTTTTCATAGAGATTATTTATTGCAGGTGTGCTAAACGGAGCTCTAAGCAACCCCTGCAGGAAATGTGACCGTGTGCTGCTTGTCCTGAAGTAAACCCATGCAAAGTAGGAAATAATTACAAGCTAGTTGCGAGTCAAAGGACGGCTGATAAGTGAGAACGAAACCATTTGGCTTTAGACCTTGGGAGCGAAAAAAATTTGGGTTGATTTACGAGAATGATAACTTGCATAATTGACCCCAGTATTTGCATAACATATAGACTCACAGTGAGATATGACCACTAGAGGGCATACATGTGCAATAGATGATCTGACTTCCACAGTTTCTGTACTGAACGCAGCGGTGTGCAATCATGCAATAACAATACGAGGGCCGCTCGGGGGCGTTTCTAACTGCTGTTTAATACACACACACACACACACACACACACACACACACACACACAGGCAAACATCTGGAACGCTGGAAGACAATTCACCACCGACTGAATTGGCCGCTAGCTACAGAGGCTAATGACTGTTTCCGCTATTGTCTAGCCACAGGACCGGCTCCTTGTTAATTCTGACACGAACAGTGAGTTGTGCCCGCGCGGTGGCAATTCATAAACAGTGCGAGTGGCCAGTGAAAGGAACATCACCGGTGTGCGCATTGATAGAAATTACTGATCAAAGAAAAGGATGTTTATTTTGTTTTACCCTAAATCAGAAAGACACTTTTTAGTGCTGCAGCACAGATTATACTGTGCACCGGTTATTCAGAGATACGTCAACTGCCAATTGTTCCTCTAAGCAATGCATATTGTCCATTTATCAGTTTATTACATTTGTGGGGAGGATTTTAAGGTCATGTCAGTGTGGTGTTCGGCAAAATACTTGTGCTCAATCCCTTCAAGAGCAAGGTTTTGGGTCTTACACAAGAGTCTTACGGGAGAGTTTGTGTCAGATTTAAAATTGGACTAATTCTGTTTGTTTGCGCTATGGGCCCTTTGTATTTTACTTTTTAGGCCTTGGGATACCATCTAAATAATACTTTTGTTGATGATTGCTGTGAGTTTATCAAGTTCATTAAAGCAATACAATATGAAGATGATTATTTTAATTGTACACACAGGGAAATAAGACAAGTTCTGTTTTTCTGTTGTTTTTTTGTTGTAGATGTACTCTGGAAAAAATTGCAAATTATCTATTGAGTTAGTAAACATAAAGTACTATATTTTAATAAAATTGTATTGTTCAATTCATAAAACAGTGACTCATCTACAAGAACATTACCTCATATTAAATGTGTAAATTAAATGTAATAACCCAATGGCTCCATAAAGAGTCACTGTTTCAAGAGAAAGTCATCTCTTATGACTTTTCACCTCTTCAGTTCATGTCAAATAGCCCGACCATTTTGACTGTCACGGACTGAAACTAGCACCTGGAGTCTCTGTCTCATCCTTCTCTCCAAGATCCGTAAAATATGGGGTTTGATAGCGGCTTTAGCTCCTGACGAGATGATACAGTAGCCCTTCCGTGTCAGACAAATACAATTCAGTTATGAAACAACCCTTCTGTGAGTTACATAATTTAGCAGGGCAGTGAAAATCTAAGGGTTGTTTATGAAAACTGCAAAGAAAAATCCGGGCTGGTTGTTATAGGGTGTTACTGTAAGCACACCTTTTACCCTGGCGTCTACAGAGCAAAGCAGATATGATACAGGTTGGCTTATTCCCTGGTCCTGTGGACCAAAATAAAAAAACGCAACTGGACCAAGAAACCTCATGCATGTGTTTTATTCCAGGGGACCTCTTGTCATTGTCCTGTTGACTGTCTCCGCTCAGAAGCCACCATTGCACATTACCTTTTGCACTGCATAGTGCACTGTCCACAATGGCAGTAGCCAGCACCACCAAAACAGGAGTTTGTATATTTAATGAACGTCTATCTTATTACACCAAGGGTCTTCAGCCTTTAGTAGCCAGCAAACCACTAACAAATACTAACACTAGCCCTTACAGTGTATTAATCCCTGGCTAAACAAAGGCATTAGTAGCCTTAGACAGCTCTGAATGTAATTGGAGCTTTAAATCCAATTTAAAACTTTCTTTTTTTTTAAACGTTGCATTTAAATAATCCTATTCTTTGAATAACATTTTTCTTTTTCAGTAGGAAACTTTACTTGCAAGTGAGCAATTAGAGGCTATGGCTTAAAGTGATCCTAGAATTATTGCAGTATGCATATTCTCACAAATAATTGGCACAATTTTCTTGTTGGAGTCAAACAGCTCTGAACTAGCCTTATAAAAAGTGAATAACAGTAATAATATCATAGTCGTACCTCCACTGAATCCCTGTCTAGAGCCCCTCTGTATTACACTCTCCCCTTTGAAAGTGTGTTAAATGATCCCCTCCACCAGCTATATTACCAGGTGACCTCCGAGCCATCCCACCAATGATGTCCTCCTCTTTAATGACGAACTCGCCAATGACGCCCTTTAGCACAAACATATTCCCCCTGAGTCTCATTTCAAAGCCCTTCTTTCTATTCCACTAGCTTAGGGCAGAACTGAGTGCATGAGAAGAGAATAAGACACCGGGTTAAAAAAAAAAAAATTGGAAATAAGCCTCTTTTCTACCCCTTCAGCCTCAGTGGTGCTCTCTCTCTCTCTCCCTCTCTCTCTCTCTCTCTCTCTCTCTCTCTCTCTCTCTCTCTCTCTCTCTGTCTCTCTCTCTCTCTCTCTCCCCTCTCTGTGTGTGTGTGTTTCTCTCTCCGTCTCTCTCTGCTGTGTCTCTCTCTCTCTCTCTCAGTCTCTCTCTCTCTCTCTCTCTCTCTCTCTCTCTCCTGCGCGCGCGGGCACTCTTTTAGAGCAATGTCGACATGCACTGATTTGAGCCCTTCCTGTCCATCAAGATCCATGATTGAAAGGAGGAGATATGGAATGCACCATGTGGGGCTCGGATGGAAAAGGACAACTGTCAAGAACTGTTAAGAGTGATCTCTGTCGAGAGTTGTCGGAAAAAGGTTCCTTGCGTCCTTACTTTTTGGAAGCAACTGTTCCTAAAGCAATGTGTCCGGGCGGGCCTCGTTTTTTAGGACGGCCATACTGACACTGATATTAATGTCATTTCTCACATGCTTTCCGCCAGGATGTCTTGTGCTTTTGCTGCAAAGGGAAAGAAGCACATTTGGTGAATGAAAGCCTACCATCACGTAGCAGTTTGTCCTCACTAACCCATTGAGAGTCTCAGTAGAAAGAGAATTTCGCTAGAATGTTAAACGTTCCACTGAATTTACCCTAGGGGAGTTTGTACTCAGGAACATGTATGTAACCGTGTTGTTCCCCCTTAACTGGGGTAGACTCCAGTGTCTAAACAGCATGCTGGCATTGATAGTACTGGAATAACCCTTTCACCAGGATCTCCCTGGGGGATACCGTGTCATACAGGAGACGGAACCGTGTTTGCATGCACAATAACGGAGACCTTTCCTAAAAGCTCAAGGCCTGCACCACCACAATGAAGTGGCCCTATGGTGTGTGTGTGTGTGTGTGTGTGTGTGTGTGTGTTGATTTATTCAGGCTCTAATAACAGAGCTTTAGGCTGTTGATGCCGGCGAGGCCTGCAGGGACAGTTGTCTTGGCCACTTAACACTGGGTGACAGACGGCCCTGTGCTCTGTCTGTGCGTGGCATGGCGGTGCCCGGCGGTACTCCGGCAGGGTGTGTCTGCTGATCTTCTAAACAAGCTGTGCCGGAGACGCCGCGTTCCCTCGGGGATACCCGTTGGACTACCTCCCTCCTCATTTCCGGCATGTGTTCCGGCCGTAACAAAAGGCCGTCTTTGGGCCATTATGGGCAATGGGTTAGAGGTCGTAGATAAACCAGGCCACACGTGTGCTTAGGTTTTAACACAACTGAAGTTTATTTTTAAACTATGAAAAGGAAATAAAACAAATAAACGAACAATGGGATGTAAAAATATGCAAGAGTCAGTGTGAAAGGGTGCAGGTTAGTAGAGTATGGAGGTGTTGAAAGATGCAAACCTAGAATAAAGTTAACCTAAACTAACACTGACGTGCAGTCAGTCTGTGGGCGTTGAAAGGGGGCCTGGAAGTGCCCACACCTTGAATAGGCAACAGAGCCCCGATTCCCAGTTGTGCCACATTGGTGCTTACTCCCCCTGGTAGCTTTGCCCGCTAACAGGCTGGAGGGGCGTCACACTGCACCCCCATGACATTTGCTGTCTATCTCTCTATCTTTGATCATGCATTCGGTGTCATTCCCCCGACGACGCCATGGCAACGTTCATGTAAAAAGAAACGGAGCACGCCTGCACCGTTTAGTCTCCGCCTCGACAACCGCTCAGGAGCGGCACGGCCGACGGATCCCGCTGTGACATCAACGCCGTGAGGTCCTACCAGCAGGATGCAGAGCAGACGGTGCCTCGCATGACATGCCCAGTTTGGGATGATCCGTTGTCTGTTCCGGTACACAGGAGCCTTGTCTGACGCATGGCGGCCCTTTACCCAACATGGCGTGTTGACTGTAAATGCAGACTGCTCATCGCTCATCTGAGGACGAGTGTTGTCACAGCTGCAGGCGTGGGTTAGATGTCACACGGCACATTGCTATGGTGATGCACACACACACAACAGAGAAAAAGAGTTCGGTGTTGGAAATCCTACAACGGCACACCAACTGTGACGAGTGACGGATGAGGAAAGCAATGGGTACATGAACCACTGCTGATGAACCCCACCTTTCCAATGTTAGGCCTTGCTTACCGCCCACCCCTCCACACGCACTTTCATGTTTTGAGAAATCATATTTTGTAATCGCCTGCCTGATTACAAAGCTTACAACCGCCTCCACCCCCCCCACCCCCAATACTTTGGAAATTCTCCCTGTAACGGCGTACACAAGCCTACATCCCTATTGGGCGTCTGGATCGTCATTAGGTGAACGCTGCATGGCTGGATG
Source organism: Galaxias olidus (assembly GCA_026901105.3). Lineage (NCBI taxonomy): Eukaryota > Metazoa > Chordata > Actinopteri > Galaxiiformes > Galaxiidae > Galaxias > Galaxias olidus. Next base: position 265,902 of record JAPMUY010008046.1, read on the forward strand.
AAGTCACTTTGATGGTGTGTCCTCCCACTTTTGTTTCCGACACTGAGATTCACGTTGTGTTTGAGCAAATCTGAAGCGCTATGCACTCGTCGACCATCTCCTGACACACACCCACGTTACGGAGGTCAACTTTCTCCCCCTCCGTCTGCCGGTTTCAAGAGAGGCTCGAGCACTAATCATAGACAGCAGTTTAAAAATACGGACCGAGGTGGGCAGTTTCGTGACACGCAGCTCCGTGCAACTACCGTCTCCACGGCCCAGAACCAGCATTCAGCGCTGGGAGAGTGGCAACGAGCCAAGGGAAACACAACACCATGATAATCCTTTGTAATCACTTGGTAGGCTAATCACAGTGTCGGTGATTGCCCCGTTGGTACCTGTGATTTTATACTGTCATGTACCCGACATCTCATCCTATTTGGTGCTCCCAATCGGCCCCGTTCCAAACACACGATGCGATAACCTCAAATGGGAAACGTGCTCATCATAGCACTAAGTTGCCGTAGCCCTGTGTGTGCAGTGTGGGACTGGTAGTGTGAGTGATGCCGTTGCCGGCTCCTTTAAATGACAATGATAGATGATGCTGTCATTAGACTCAGTGGAGCTCTGCCGCAGACCCCATTGACCGAGTCCCTGCTATTTAACCCCTCGCAAACCAGACGGACAAATCACGCTCGGCCTTTAGTAAGAGGACCTTGACGTCCAAATCTGAGACTGCAATCACCCATGCGGCACTAACAGTCGTCACAAGATAGAATATACTTTACTACGACAGACAGCCATTTAAATAAAGTATATATGATTACCTAAGAGACCATTTTAGATTTTGGTAAGCGTGATTAAAGGGAAGTCATGAACCAATGGGCAGCCCGTGATGCACTGAAGATAGGCAGGGATTTGGGTGTGCTTGCCAGCGACAAGGAATCCATTTCCCTCAGTGCTGCATTTTTTTTCCTACACAAAGCGGACTCTATATCTGACAGACATGAATAGATTTCTCCCCGTTCAATCGACCAGAAAGTGCTTTTATCAGCAAACCCCAATGAAAAGGAGCCTTGACAAGATGGCCTCATGTAGAAACCTGTCAGCAAAGAGGTCGTGGCCATTCTGTCCTTTCCAAAACAAAAACTCTGTAAGGAAACTGTCATTGTTTCCAGAGTTTAAATGGCCCACTACACAGACAACTATATTACTTTTAGGGAGCAGAGATTTTTTGTGCCTTGTGTCAGAATGCCTGTAAACATAATTTTCTTTGATATCTACATAAAATGCATATATTTTTATTATATATATATATATATATATATATATATATATATATATATATATATATATATATATACTCTATATTAGCGTATATATCGGTCTTTGCAGAATTTGCATGTACAGAAACATTTCTAGGAGGCACACCAAGCATCACATATTCAGACATATTTAGCCTCTTAAGAACTCACCATTACATTTCCTGACTACCTAGGGAACTAGATGTATTGTGGGTGTACAAGTTGAGGTCCCAGAGGAGACAGAATCCTCCCAGAGGGTAAGGAGGCAGGGCGAGCAGCTGGAGAGAAACTCTCCCTTGGCTCTTGTCCTAGATAGCATAGGAGACACACAGAGCCACCATACACGCACACATGCATTGCATCCACACCACACACACACACACCCCCCACACACACACACACACACACACACATACGCGTACACACACACACACACCAGCACACTACACACACACCATCACACACATACACTCACAAACAAACACATACACAACTACATTACTAGATCCTCTTTGACCAGGACTGAGTAAACACAGAAATAATCTTGACTCTAGAAAAACCACTTGGATAATTCTAGGCAACACAAACCTTAGAAAATGCAACCACTGTTTTATTTTTCAGTTTATTGGTTCTATTACGCTGGCGTCTTACAAATGCGTTTGTCCGTCGAGACACTGCACTTCATCATTGTTATGTTGCCTCGTAATATCAGCCCAGCTTGGCTGCGAGAGCAGGGAGCATACTGGCACTACAATCTCCGTGTTGGCACCAGCCTACAGACAATCCTTATTTCTGCGGTGACTCAGGAACTCAGTCTTGGCGGCTTTCTCCGTTGTCTCCCAATCTGTTTCATTCAAAGGCCCCTGCCTTATGTTCAGAGACATCTAGCAGCTTGCCGTCCGTCTCCGTCCAGTATGGAATAGCGTATTTGTGTGGCGTCGTGGATCAGCAGAAAATGTTTGCTAGCCAATCTCTCCGCCCCATGCACCTGCTCGTGCTGTTCTTGGCACAGCTTTGCACAGCTCAAAAACTGAACGGATTACATTTGACTCATTATTTACTCTCCTTTGTTCGATTCTGGTATTTGCCTGGTCTGTGTTTACTTTCCAGCTTTCCATTGTGTGTGTGTGTGTGTGTGTGTGCGTGTGCGTGTGTGTGTGTGTGTGTGTGTGTGTGTGTAGACTTTACATAACCTGAAGTGGACAGGGGGAAGGATTTAGAAGTAGCACATCACCTTTGGGCTGTGTCTCTTCATTATTTTGGCATGACAATAATTTGACCTACGGAGAAGATGATCAACGCAGATTCTCTGGAGCTGCCATCGCAGCAAGATAAGATAGAGATAAAAATAAATACCAAATGAGGTGAGTGAGTGAGTGAGTGAGTGAGTGAGTGAGTGAATTAGTGAGTGAGTGAGTGAGTTCAAGCAGCCATTAAGAGATCAGACGTGCGAGATTAGGGGACGGAGGGGACAGGGAGATCAGGGCTATTAGACTGACCCCCTGCGGAGGCAGAGGACCAGCTCTGAGGCACTCCACAACATCACATGACCCAGGAGGATCCCCAATCTAGCCATTACAGTGAGAAACCAACTGCAGGAGCACGTTCAACTCTGATAAAAAGCCCTGTATCATACTAAGGCAGATTTAATCCATTTAGAGAAGCTGCCAGCCATTTTATTTGCACTAGCTAATGAATACTTATAAAAAACACTTTGAGTGAATAATTATGTAACTTGAGTGGGAAATGGCTGGAATTGTGATTACCTTGGTCCCAACCTGGTCGGTTGCTATGCGACCACTGTAGCTATCTAGTTGTGGAACAAAAACACCTGTGTCATTGTTGTCTATTTGAGCACAGGAGTCTGGTACACATGGACAGGAGTACAGTATGTTTTGTCCAAGCAGGAGCCAACAGCTGCATTTACAAAACAGGGGAAGTCCACACACCATACGAGTAAATGAAAGTCATTTCTTTCCAAGATGTTTCGAAATGTACGCACGGTTTAAAAATGTATTCGCAAACTCATCCATGTATCTTTGACATGGCCTATGTAAATGCAATGTAAAACACATCAAAGCCTGATAATTAAGCCGGTTAACATGCTGAAATGTGAAGCCTTTCTTCTGAGGCTGTAGGAATGGATAAAATAAAATAAATAGGAGACAGGTGTCCGATAAAAATATACCAATGTCTGTGTACATTGCAGTAAGAAAATATATAAATCTATGTATGATTCACAGCTGAAAAATACCTATACAGGTATTGCAGAACAGGTATTGCGGAATTAAATAAATATATATATGACTATTGCTATTGGATCTATCCTGTAGAACTGCATTTCCTTGGCCTGCACTGCACAGTTCCAACCTGCCTAAAGCAACCAAAAGCATGTGGGAGCACACACACCCAAAGGAACCTGTTAATAAATGAAATATAATATATTAAGAATTTTATTAAAAACCTAACTATAGTCAATGCTTGAATATTGAAGAGAAGTTTAATAATGCCTTTTGACTTAGAAAAGTTAAATTCAGTTCTGTTTAAAAGGTCATACACAGAGTACACCTACAGTAATAATTCTTAGTGCTGCACAGTGATTTAGGCAGTGAACTTTAAAGTTTTATAATAATTTTTTTGTAATTTCTAAACGGACTTCAGAATTAAGTGTACTCATCATCTATGTTTTTGGGATCACATTTATTCATATCTGTAAATGTGTTCCCGTTTTGCACACTTACAAGAATTTTGTTTCTTTCATGTTTTTAGAATTGTATAACCTGTTATTTTTGTAAATATTGTCCATGTATCGTTCCTACTCTGGCCACAGTTGATTACCTCTCTTGATTGGCTTGTTAAAGGAATGTGTCATAAGCTAGATTTCAATGTTTTCGATATGACAAATTTTCCTCCTTCTTGATAAAAAACAAATTAGAAAGGCATGGTCAGAAACTGAGTGAACATAGGCTTCCTCCAAGGCAATAGGAAGAAAGCCAAGCAACTAATTGTGTGTGAAAAATAAGTCAATAAAGACATGAAGGAGAGTTCATCAGATAGACAGCACACGTCTGCTGAACTGAACTGTGCTAAGAACCAGATGCAGCCTTTTCACTGCACTGGGAGCTGCTGGCTGTGTTCGGAATCGCCTACTTAGACACTATCTACTACACACTCAATGAGTACATACTGTATACTGACTACTTAAATACTATCTCCTACACACTCAATGAGTACATACTGTATACAGACTACATAAATACTATCTACAACATACACAATGAGTACATACTGTATTCTGACTATTTAAATACTATCTACTACACACTCAATGAGTACATACTGTATACTGACTACTTAAATACTATCTACAACATATTCAATGAGTACACACTGTATACAGACTACATAAATACTATCTACAACATACACAATGAGTACATACTGCATACTGACAACTTAAACACTATCTACTACATGCTCAATGAGTACATATTGTATACTGACTATTTAAACCAAAATCTAGTACAATGTAATGTATTTTTAACGCGTTGCAACTGTCCCCAAGATTGGGGTTGTAAGACAGATGAATGGCAGACAGATGTAAGTTTAATATATACAGGTTTGGTGGGTCTATGTCAATTAGTCTCTGATCGTCACTGAGAGAAATGCAAAAAGTGTTGCAACCGTTCCCAGTCTCCCCTACAGAACGTGACGTGAGAAATATGTTACTACACAAGGTTCCACATGAGCTCATCCAGTGACGGGCTGCTGATTCTGTCATGGCGCAGATGGCTGGAGGTGCATTGGCCCTGAATGCCTCAGACATGACGGATACCCAGTGGGGATATGGCTGGATTAAAAATGACTCATCAGCCAACAGTAATATCCTACAACGGTCATGCGATTTAGTGTAAAGTTGGGATTTACAGTCATGACCGCTGGCCATGATTACTACCGCTTTTAACGTAGTAATTGATCGATTGGTTGCCTCTGCGTTATCAATCAATTTGTTGAAGGGGCTTTCGAACGTTCCTTGACGAGAAAGACCAAATTTTGCGGCGTGAATTTGCCGATAGATCAGCGTGCTAGGCCTCTGTCTCCTGTCTGCTGTTCTCCCCAGAGAGACCGGCTGTGTAATAGCTGGGAACAGTCTGCATGCAGAGAGGTGTCCAGTCCTAATTAAACCACTCCGACAGCTGAGTCCTCTCCACATATTCTCCTGAGGACAAAAAAACAGAACAGAATAAAGCTGGCAACCATTTTGTCATTCGTGGATGACACAGTGCTCTCGATTGTATAATGAAATACCAAAAGCATTGCAGACTCATCAAAAAGGCCTGGTGAGAAGAGTACAGGTGATGTACAATGCCACCACAGTAAAGCACATCCATGCAAGAGACCCTCATCGCATGTCTTCAAGTGAATGTGTACTAGAGGGCTTATTCAGATAGAGTTTCATAATAGTAGTGCCAGAAGACTCTGCATTACCTGTTCAGGGCCCATGTAGCTGTGAGCCTATGACAATGTGTTATGTAACTCACAGACATGTTAACAATGGGATCCCAATGCAGTGCGAGTCTAGAAGCTTAAAAGAAATGGAAATGGGAGGGGGGAGGTGGAGGGGGGAGGGGGATTACAGACTTGGCAGAGCTCTGCGGTAGCTGTCAGAAAGGCCTTCCAGTAGCTACGGTAGTATTAGCATTTAACCACGGCATCTAAATATAGCCGTAATTCAACACTGACAGCTAGACAAACAAATCAGAGCACGAGGGACTGACACAAACACTTGCCTTGTGTAATATTCAATTATCATGACAACGCCAACAGTAAACACGATCTACTGCGTGTTCTGGCGTTTGGCATATGGACTTAGAAGAAAGAAAAAAAAATGGTATTACGCTGCCCGCGAAAGGTTGTGTGAACAAGGACTGCAGGCAGCTCTAGTGTCAAGTTCACATGCTAAAAGGTCAGGAAACTGTGACAGTGAATCTCGGTGCAGGGGAAGGGTGCAGGGTGTTGGAGGGAAAGGAACAACATGCTATAGAAAAATAAAGTGCGTGGTACACCCACAGGCCAGCACAGAGACATGTAGATTTATCGGCTTAATGCAAGGTGAAGAGGGGAAATTTCCATTTCAGCATCGTTTTTCTCTCGGTTCTCAGCTCCCTGCTTTGGATGCTTGTAATAAGAGAAGATGTGTTTATGTGATTTGGCTGTGTACTGTGTCACGTTCATGTAGGACCAATATGAGTACAGAAAGACTTACCCAAAGTCTCTCCATCTTCGAACATGGCACTATCCTGCCGCACACCAATCTGTGATCAAACAGTGACTATTAGCGTAAAGTACGGACCTTAAATCTAAGGATGTTCTGATTTGTTCTGGGTGAACTGAGCAGGAATTTCTTACCTTTTTATACCCAGCCCTCTGATTTTAGGATACCAAAAAGAAATTCCAATTATAAGAACCATAAATATGAGCCGATATTAGAAAAAGGTTGCAAGGTGTTCCTCCAGTAGATCAACACTCTTCCTAGCCTAATCTACTTCCATGTATGTTTGGGTCATAATCACCAATGAAAAATGTCCACGGAGTATAAAATCAGACAGGCTCTGTCCTCATGGTTTTCTTTGGAGCTGTGTGCGTAATCATTGAGCTGTGTCCTCTCAGCATGGAGCCGTGCTCACCGGCGTCCATTAAAACCCTGAGGCCTCTCGTGAAATATTTACAACGACTTCGATTCACAGTAGAGATAATTAAAAGGTGGAGTCAATACCAAACTGGATTCACAGTGGAGATAATTAAAAGGTGGAGTTAATACCAAACTGGATTCACAGTGGAGATAATTAAAAGGTGGAGTCAATACCAAACTGGATTCACAGTGGAGATAATTAAAAAGTGGAGTCAATACCAAACTGGATTCACAGTGGAGATAATTAAAAGGTGGAGTCAATACCAAACTGGATTCACAGTGGAGATAATTAAAAGGTGGAGTCAATACCAAACTGGATTCACAGTGGAGATAATTAAAAGGTGGAGTCAATACCAAAATGGATTCACAGTGGAGATAATTAAAAGGTGGAGTCAATACCAAACTGGATTCACAGTGGAGATAATTAAAAGGTGGAGTTAATATCAAACTGGTATTTCCTTTTGTCTTCGTCTGATAGTCATCACACCTCAGCTGTGGATTTTGGTTTAGGAGTTTACGTCTAAAGTTCTCAGATAAAGAGATACACTTTAAAATAAATAAATACAATAATTTAGTGAATGTTTTAGTTTTTTACAGCTTGAAAAGTGATTACTGAGGACAAAAAACTTGTTTTTGTAAGAGTGTGTGTGACTCAGATATGTCTGTAAGTCACTGACTGTTACATCACAGCCTGAGTAGTTAGGACAGCACCTCTTCAGCTCCAGTATGTTTTGGTGTGTGTAGGCGTTAGAAGGGCACTGTGCCCCCCCCCCCCCATCCCTCCCCTTTGCTCTTTGTGATAGAGCAAATATATCTATACCAAAATGGCTGCTTGTTTTAAGGATGTGTATTTCCTGAAGATACTTGATGGACAAACCAATGACCTGCAGATCTCTAGCCCAGTAGTGATGGAGAGCAAACTGGCTGCATGCACTTGATTCTGGCACCTTTTGAAAATACAGCTTTACAAATTTAGCATATTATACCACATAAAGAAAGCATCAATTAAAATGAAATCGTTGCCCAGAATGTACCTTTGATGTGAACTCATTGACTTGTTTTTGCTGTTTGCATTCAGCATACCACATTTGAGAAGGCAAAACACTATTTCCACAATTAACTTGTAATCTTTCTCTACAATGACATAAACTATGATAGAGGGTCACAAACATTGGTTGTTTGTGGTTTGCATGTGGGTGAATCTACCTTGTCAGTAGACTGTAGGCGTTTGGATGTATCAGAATACACCAAACCTTAGATATCCTCCAGCCATTGTTCTCTCCCAAGTGTCTCTTGAATTCAAATTCTGCTGCTGAAATTGGTATTTTATAGGAGCTTGAGTCCCTATACTGGGTGTCAAGGTTTGTATTATTAGTACAGAAAACAGTCTCTGTGCCAAAAGCACTGCAGAAACCTTAGAACAAAGTCGCGTTTGATGATGTCGCTTCCAGACATAGCCAGCTCACGCCTTAATCTGCCGCCATTGTTTGAAACTATTTATTTAGCATCACCATTCATGTCGGTTTTCTGGCGCATTGTTCAAAGGATTCGTTCTCCCTTTGTTCCATATGTAAAGGTTCTCATTATATCTTTGACAATATACAGTATGTATTATACTAGCTGAGAGACTGTGCAGACGGTGACTAACTGTTTTCTTACTCATTAACTGAAACGGGTCAAATGACAATTTAACCATCAGTTAACCCTCACATGAATAAGTTGGTTTGGAATTCCAACTCCACTTATCTTGTAATTACTGAAGTAAGTACAACCAAACCCTAGCATACCAAAGTGACAGAATTCATTAATTTTAACGCTGGAATGTATAATTAATTCTGTTTATAATAGAACAAGATTGGGTTTTGATTGTCACTAAAAGTCTTGTTTGTCATTTGTTGGTTAAGAAAGTCAATTTACAGGTCTGGATCAGATATCCAAAGTTTATGGAGTTCATATAATATTCATGTCTTTGTGGGGACTAAAGTTGAAATATTCCACTTAGAGAAAAAAATAAACCTAATTGGTGTACCTATGCACAGATTGGAAGATTAGGTATGGCTGTATTTTCAAACATGGGCTTGTTTTAGCTTTGTATGTGCCTGCGTTCTGTTTCACAGGAGAGGGTGAGTCTTGCTAGCTTTGTTGGAGAACAGCCTTGCTGCTTGGGGAGATGCTATGACAGTCCATCAAAGCTCATCACCCAGACACTTCAAACGGCAGGGCCCACCTCTCCTGACTGGTGGAAGCTAAAAGGCCGGTGAGCTGGAATAGACAAACCTGCCTAGTCATCTGTGAGGCTGATCATACACACAGAAGACCAGTTCAGCCGTGGGCTTTAGAGGGCAAACTCTCACAACATGTATGTATGTGGTGCCTCAACTCGGACTGACAGGGAATGGAGGAGGATTGGGCATAATAGAGATTCAATTGATTGAAACAATGTTATGCTGGGGTTTGGAAAAACTCTTGTCTGGTCCTCTCCATGATGGGAATTACAGGAATGGCTGTAATATACAGTGTAGTGGGCAGTGGATGATAACAGACCTCTGCCAGGCAACCCATTTGTCGAATCCAAATTAAAACAATTCCAAATGAACAAGAGGAATAGTACTTCAGTCTTTGTTGACCATGCCTTCCTGTGTGTCTGCGTGTGTGCATGTGGTTGTGTGTGTGTGTGTGTGTGTGTGTGTGTGTGTGTGAGTGTTCACTCTGCGTGGGCTTTGCTAGATGGGGTCAGTCCGCCACAGAGTGATAGAGAGATAAAAATGTGTGTGTGAGGAAGATAAGCCCACTCCAATGTCCTCTAACATAGGCTGAGCAGATTCCTCCCACTCGCTCCATCCCAGCAGTGCATGTACCTCTCTGTCCTAACCAGAATGTTCTGCTCTGGCTAGCAACATGTTTGTTAATGGCCTATGCGCTTTCCTCTTGCTCATGCATGAGTATGCATTATTTAAAGGTGAAGGAAACCATATTAGCCAACTGTATTGAACAATAGTCCTATTTAGTGCTAGCAGGGCCATTAATCAGAATGGATTCTTTAGATAGCTCTCATATTTAACAAAAGACAGCACAGCAACTTCTTTCTTAACCAAAGATCATGCTGCTAGAAGACTCAAACACTCAGGCTTAATCACACTGAAAGACACACCAATACCCCCCACACACACACACACACACACACACACACCACGCACACCACACTCAGACACACCACATTAATGCACTATTCAATAGTTACACAATACTCATCATCTTACATTATTCACATCCGAATCAAGGGACCACGAGCTATCTGACAGTCAAGGTTTCTAAATTTAAAAGCCTGGGACGAGAATTAATAGCCTTGACTATGAGCTGCCATGATTGAAAAGATTTCCACGGGACACCAGCCTTGGAATGGAACGTTTGACTCGTGTATTTTATATCTGGAACACGGCGTGAATGTGATTACCGTTGCGGCATCTTCCGCGGCGACTTGTTTCCCTGGTGCTTGTTAAGGTGTGACAGCTTCCAATCAGACTTTCGGCTGGCCGAAGGAGGGAAAAATAACAACATGAATTACATTAGAATGTCTTTACCTGCCGGCTAACTGGCCGACTAACCTGCGATTTTTAAATTGCTGCATAACAACAAATTTATTTTTTGCCCACCATCATCCTTACGTTGTTAACGAAATAACTTCACTCCACTTCAAAGTGCCCTGATTCTGGCGTTCGGTTGCAATATGTCATAAAGTTGTGTAGGTAAATATTTATGCAAAAACTGACAGTTTCAGTAACCCGCAGATAGTTAAAAATGGCAAGTGTATGGATATGTACACTGTAACAAAAACATTTTGGTTTTTGCAATGGAAATTATCATATGGTGTTTATCCCTGCAATGTGTTTCTCTACCAGCTGTGTTTGTTGAACGGAGCCTTAGCCTAGAGCTTCTGTGCAAGAAAAGATTGTTCCATGCCAATTACAAATGGTGGCTGAGATCTGTTTTTTTCATGATTCAATGCACCCGTGATACAAATGTAAAATGTGCACTGTGTTACCATTTTGTAGTCTTGTAATAAATTGTTATGACTTTCTTACTGTTTTTCAATAGTTTGAGACGGAATTCACTTGCATTTACGCACTGTGAGGTGAATAACTCATGTGGAAACTTGGATTATTCTAATTTTAGACTCATTCCATTGATCATCTGCACACAAAATACACAAACTGGTTTACAGCTTACAAACACCCACATATGCAAACAGTAACGCACAGAGCTATCCACCCACACGAGACAAAATGTACGCACACACACGCAAAAAAACACACACATAAACACACAGACACCCACACAGACAAGCACACACAAACACTAACAGTGAGACAAACATTCTAACTGAAACATGATTATTTTGGCCATATCAGGTTTATTCCCATGACAACACAGAAGAATTTATGACATTCCAGCAATGGGAGTTGGTCTTTCTATAATGGCAAGGGATCTTTATGCAAATGTTATAAATATGAGACTACAATGTCACAGTGAAACAGTGTCTGCAGAAATCCTAAGTAATGTTAAAGAAGGGCACGGAAAAAACATTTAAAAGTGTTTAGAAATATCTTTAATCTATTTTAGAGTTCTCATACCTTTGCTTTCAACCTATTGTCGGATAATATACTGGTAGAAATGTCTCTTTGCTGTTTTTGCATGCCTAAAAAATACCCTGTACTTATTAGTGACTGAAACTTGCTATGAAGACGGGGAAGGCTGGTTTACATGCACACTTTGACACACGTCCTCAAAAGAAAGAGTAGAAAACGCTAAGGTGAAAGCCCAATAAACCTGGAGTGGCATGGGTCATCTGCCCATGCAAGCAAAATGACAAAATGACTTAAAAGGGTAACAAAGGCTGCGTGAGGCTGAGGTTGGAACACAGACGCTTGTCACAATAAAGACTAGCAAACCTAAAGGTAAAACGAGAAACTTCCAATAATAACGATAAGACCTAATATGAATAAACAACGGGCTTATGCTTGACTCATGAGCTTGGACATAATTAAAACCTGCTTCCCCCCTGATCAATATCATTTAACGCCAGAACAAAAAACAACAACATATGATTGACAGGTGGCGGTGTGGGGTCATTTTAGGGTCACTTCCTTGCAGGACTTTGTGCTTTGTAACACGAGTATCAAAATGAGGTACATCTGGCCCATTCCTTTAGGACGAATACAGAGGGCTTCTCAGCCACAGTAAATAGAGTTGAGAATTAGCTAGGTGCTGCGAGATTATGTGTGACAGTTAAAGCCAAGAGTGGTTTCGTCTAAATGGAGGGTAAAGGACACACAAACACACGCACACACACACAACAGAACGGTGGTACCCAATATGGAGTGACTAACAACGACCTGATCTATAGCGCTCCTTCCTCCTACACTCGTCTTCCTCGGCTACAGACGGGAGGGGCTGAAGCGTGGCGTAATGTACTGTATTGCCTCGGGTTAAACGCTTCCGCTGTGGACTAATAACAAAGCTGATGGAGATTGCAGATAATGATCTCCCGTGGCTCTTCGTGGGGAGGGGGAGGGGGGAGGGGGGGGTTGGGGGGCTCTTGCCACGACCAGGGAGGGACATATTAGCAAAAAAAAAAAGAAAGAGAAGAAATACAATACTTCAACACTCTCTATAATAAAGATATTGGATCGTTTGTAAAAGTCTGGGGTTCTCTTTTCATGGCTACTTGTTTCACATCAAGTTACAGTATATCACTTGAGCTAGTATGGCAATAAAGAGGTCGTTTGGAGATTATAGAAAAGCAGTCCGACCAACCAGGAGCAGCTGTATGTGTGCATGATCGGTATACGGGTATAATTGTCTCCCCTGTGTGTCTTTTCGTGTCTACAAAAACCAATCTATCCTATAGATTGACAGCCTAGAAGAGCAGTATTGCATGGGAACAGGGGCAGGGCTATCTCAGACCTCCAAGCGATGCAATGGAACAAGCTGGCCATTGACTAAATGAAGCGTTGTCTTCTGTCCACCCGTCGTCCCTGGGGCAAGGGGGGGGGGGATCTCGCGGGTTCCGTCAGCCTTTCTGTCCGTCAGCCCATCAGTCCGTCAGTCAGAGGCTGCGTCTCCAGAGTGGCGGCAGAGCCGTTGGTCTCACTCCGTTCTCCCCCGTCCCCCTCCTCCCTGTCCTCCTCCCCCAAGAGGGGGTCCGGCGTGAAGGCTTTGGGCTCGGGCGTCAGCAGGGAGAGCTGGGGGAGCAGGGGCCCCTCTCGCAGCTTGGTCGCCATCTCCTTGGCGCTGCACGACGGCGTGTTGGTCTCGTAGATGTCATGGAAGTTGTTGTAGTCCACCTCGTAGAAGCCCTTCTCCAAAGAGAGGACCGGGGTGAAGCGGTAGCCCCACAGCACCTCTGTGTCCAGGTAAGAGCTGCGAGCCTGGCAGGTCATCCCTGTACCGCAAGCACACACACACACACACACACACACACACACACACACACACACACACACACACAAGTGAAAAAAAGTGTGTATTAAGATATTGACACCCAATGCCATTCCTGAGCAGACGAGCAGACACATTCACGGTGTAGCACAAGCAGAAAGACACACACTCAGAGTAATGGAGAGACAGATGGAAGGAGAGGAGAAACCTGTAAATTATTTACCAACAAGACAGAATAGCGGGGCCAAGGTCTCAGTATCAGCAAATAGAAGCCAACAGTGATAATATGCTGTGTGCCTCCATGCTAGGAAGAGGTCCAACTCCTCACTCCAGCACCCAAAAACAGGTCCCTCCATTACACACCCAATAGAGATACTAGATCGTGCCTACAAGATCCTGCTACAGTCACACTGATACGAAATATAAATGAAGGTGAGAAAGTCTCTCCTGTAACATCCTTCCCCTTATTGACAACACAAAGTCTTCGATGCTGAGTCAATACAACTACAAATCACTGTTGGTAGGAATCAATTGGTTTCATTTTGCTTCTGTGGTGAGTGTTTAGAATGAATGAATTGGGTGTTGAAAGGCTTTGACTGACGTAAACATCTCTAAAAGCAGTGCCCCTAAACTGTGATTATCTCAGGATATCGTAAAGCCATTACTGTGACTCAACAGTGACTTCATCTATTCGGTAGGAAAACAGAGCAGGGTTGCTTGTTGACATTGTATGGGTTAGCCAATAAGCAAGGATCAATTTTATAATGTTTCAACCAAGCTCACCAAAGGGTATGATACGGTATGTGATGGGAATAGGTTTCTGGAATAATTTTTTTTTTAAATATATATCTTAATGTGCTCTATGAAAGTATGTTAGAACTGATGCAGATTACAAGTTACAAATGAACGATGATGACAACACCATCTCTCCCCCCCATCTTTAAAACAGGAATCAAACGGTCATCTTTTGTCCATGAATAATTTACTGAGCTGAAGTCAGTGGAGCAAAAGACAAGCAAAGTTTCTCTCCATTCCCCTGTAAAGCAACTTAACAACATCAGTGTATTATGTAAGGAGCATGGACCCCAAACGGACAAAAGCACAGCTTTGATGACTGCTGAGTGCAGGCACAGTTATACCCACCAGCTACATAATAACAAGCTCTAAAGCATACTTATGCTTAAACGTATTAATGTAGAATGTGTCCTGGTATATAGAATCGATTTGCAGACCATATTTCCAACGCAGCTCTTACAATGTGTTCTGTTTTTTTTGTCTCTGTTTTTCCCAGTACAGAAACTTTACATTGACAATGACCGGGCCGGGTCGTTTTCAAAAGCTCCAAAAACAGCCATTTCTCCCCCTGGCTCGCTGTCCTTCCGTCCTCTCTGTGTTAGCCCTCCCTCAGCCCCACCGCTGAGCTATCAGTCCTGAAGAGCCCGTGTGTGGGAGAGCTAACGTGTCCTCTCATGGCATTGATTTAGCAGCAACGACTAAAACCATTCACCCCTTGCTTCCGCCTGCCTCTTAACCCTGAGAGTCAAGGAGAGCGAGCGTGAGAGTGTTCCCATCCCTTAAAAAAATGGCGAGTGGTCGGCTAGCACCTCAAGGCCAGGGTTCCCGTGGCTATTTGCAGAGCCCTGTGCTGGCGTAGAACTCAGCTGACGCGATGGAACAGTGTGAGGGTCGGGGTCACTCGTGTGGGGACAAACATAGGTTTGGGTGCAGACAGAAAAACTGGGGCTACAACGATTTTTCATTCAGGCAGTGCTGCCAATACAGTATACAGGGTTTGCAGTGGATCCCCTTCTCTGTCCTTCAAGAGGAATTAGCATTGGAAGAATACAAATGGTAACGGAACTTGATTTAGCTTTACGACACCGTGCTTTTTGGATGGCTTTTTCATTGCAAAGTGCGGTGCAACTGATTTGTTTTTTTTTGGTTACATTTGCAGTTTTCCTTTTTTTTACATTTTTGACTGGCTCTTGCATACGCATCAGATGCTTGCTGCAGGGCAATAAATGTCGACACCGCAGGAATTTTCTTCACAGGGAAATTAGTGTTTTTAACAGAGTATAATTATATATAATGTACTCTATATACTACAACTACTGCCATGTCCATGTATAGCCTGGCTCACTGATATGGCAGTTTTGTACACTGCACATCCGTAAAAAGTTGTCCAACCAAACAACATGAACATATCGCTGACCTTATAGAAAAACTGATTCGAAAGAAAAACTAAGGATGGGTGTTTGGAAATCTATGACATATGGCTAAACTTACACATATGCTGCCTGTGACCTGAAATAGCCTCTGGCCCTTACCCAATGATAAATCTAAAGTTAACAGTCATTATCCAATGGAATTTAGCTCAGGCTCTCCTCCAGCAGGAGTTGTGGGCATATTCCTTAGTCATTCACAGTGTCACGGCATATAGTGTTTTAGGCAATGGTTGCCTGGTCAGGATTTACAAAATCAATGTAATTAGCACCGGCCCACCATATTTACCCCTGTCCCATTGATTTCCTCTCCCAAAGACAAACAAGTTGCAATGTAGAAATAGTTGAGAGCTATTCAATTCCCAATTCCCAATTCCCAATGATAGGGTTCCTCTGTTAATTCCAAAAAGACAACTTGTCCTATACGTCTCTTAAAGATAATGACATCAGAGACAAGTAGAAAAGGTTTTGAATTTGAGTGGTCAGATTAGATTGTTCAGACGCCGTGGCCATGACACAGGGACCGGCGTGCCTTGGCCCTCCTGGTCAAGCGGAAGGCGATGCGATTTAATGCCTGAGTCGAGCACAAGGGGGGTGGGGGGTGGGGGGTGGGGGGTGAGAGGAGGACTGCTGGTGCTTTGGAGGAAGGAGAACTCAAATAAATAAATAAATGAAACGTAACATAAAAGAATTAGAGCAGAAATGTTCAGATGTGCGAAAGGCCGTGCCAGATCGCATTAAGGTCCTGTGATCTCGGCCTTTCTCACACACAGGAAGGGGGTATAGGAAAGAAGAGGGAGGTACAATGGAGTGGCCAGGGATCCTATAGAAATGCCCCCCTAATTTATGCTGTGTATCTTACTTAGTCGTTTCCGCGTGTGAAAAATACGATGATGTCTCAAAAGTCAGAAAGGGACATGCATAATGCATTGTATTAAAATGAGTCAACAGTATTATAATCAGTCCTTGGATAAAAGCCAATGAACGATGCAGCTTGTTCATTTTTACCTGAGTGGGCCCAACACACTGCAGGAAGCATATTAGTGGAGCAAATAAGCAATTAGCTATGGAGCCTTGCGTTGTAAAAGTGTCCCTATTCCCTCTGCTACAGAGATAAACAGGCACACTCCACTAATCAATATTCCATAGCAAGACTTTGCAAGGCTAACGGAACGCTAAGTCAGGTTCATATGAATGTAATCAATTACAAAGTGACTGGGATGCAATTGGGCACCCGGGGGCTCTCGTTAGTTCGGCAAGGATATTTAGCATTTAATTTTGAATGTTGAGAAAATTGGTTCAATTCCCTTTCCAGGCTTGATTACAGTCTTGATGAAAGGTATGCTTTTTTTTTCTCGGTGTGGGTCTTTTGAGGGATTGACTAGCTTGGCTTTCAACTGGGACTTGACTGTAGCATTGCTTTGACAACTTCACAAACTTTTTCCACAAAACACAAACCTGTTTGGGCAGAGAGTTCCCTTCAATTTGGAAAAACATTTTTAAATAGATGCCTCTCACACTCCAAAATAAAAAATTTGGGTTGGAAAAAGATGATATAATGAAGAAACCTCTGCACAACTATTGCAACATATGGTCCTTTTTTTCTTTTAGTCATATGAGTTCTAAATCAAAGTACAAAATACATGCAAGCGAGTGCTTGAACGTGGGTGTAAGAAGTAGAACACGTTTTTGCATTTGTATCCTAACGTTTTCCATGGAAACATCACTATTGGTCATTCAACACTGCAGCACTGACCTATAGCCCTTGCCAAGCTTCACCCATAGCAGGCCAGCTCACGCTATGACTCCTGATCACAATGTACTGTTTCCACAGCTGTTGTGGTTCACTAAGCAGGCCAACACATTACGGTTCAGCCTAATTCTGGTTGGCCTCGGTGTGGGCATGCGGCATGGCACAAGGCGATGACCCCTGAGAAGGCAATGACCCCTGAGTGGAGAAGGGTGACCTACCAGTCGCTTCCACCATGCCCTCCAGGATGACCACGATCTCAAACTCCTCCTTCTCCATCTGGGCCTGGGACATCTCCCAGAAGGGGCTCTTCTCGTTGATCTCATGCGAGATGATGAGCGGCGACACCAGGAAGAGGCGGTCGTCGCCCGTGTCGAAGCCGATGTTGATGTCCGTCTGGTTCAGCGGGATGAACTCGCCCTCTTTGGTCTGCTGCGAGCGGATCAGCTTGGCGCGGATGGACGCCTCCACGATGTGCGAGTTGCGCAGGTCGCCCACGCGGAACATCAGGCACATCTTGTTGTCGCGCACCGAGATCACCGCCTTGTGCGAGAACATGAGCGTCTCGGCGCGGTTCTTGGGCTGCGAGATCTTCACGAACATGCAGCCCACCATCATGGCGTTGACGATGGAGCCCAGGATGGCCTGCACCAGCAGCAGCACGATGCCCTCGGGGCACTTCTCCGTGATGACCCGGTAGCCGTAGCCGATGGTCGTCTCCGTCTCAATGGAGAAGAGGAAGGCCGACACGAAGCTGTTGAGGTTCTCCACGCAGGGCGTCCAGCCCTCCTCGTCCGAGTGCCACAGGTCGCCGCGGATCAGGGCGATGAGCCACCAGAGCAGGCCGAAGAAGAGCCAGTTGACCACGTAGACCAGGGTGAAGATGAAGAGGCTGAGGCGCCAGCGGAGGTCCACCAGGGTGGTGAACAGGTCGCTCAGGTAGCGGTAGGTCTCCTGCACGTTGCCGTGGTGAACGTTGCACTTGCCGTCCTTCTGGACGTAGCGCTGCCGTGGCTTCTTGACTGGATCGGAGATCAGGTGAGTGCGTTCCGTCGATATCTGGGCCTCACGCAAGTGCTTGGGAAGCTTCTTCACCTGGAGAAGAAAGGAAGAAAGAAAGAAAGAGTGAGATGTATTCAAAAAGATAGCTGGCAAGCAAAATTAATAAAAGATCGCTTCTGCTGGTCATTGCCAAACAACCAAAGTGGATCTTGTATGGGTTACAGTTCTACAACATCCATCCACATTGCTGTCGTTATATCATGCCTCAATAGTTTCCAAGAGCTAAATAGAGGACATTTACTAGATGTCACATGAAAAAGATTCATACACATTTATAAGTAATGACTTTCAACCTCAGTCACATCAAGAATCAACCCTCTAGACACCGCCAATTCTTTACAACTGCCATGTTTTGTAAAGTCCCTGCTGCATAGCTGGGACTTAATTGAAGTGAAAAGTGTTCCATAGAGTCACTGCACTGCTTTCACCATGACATAGCAAAACGAGGAGAGAGCAACCGGCACTACATAAAAAAAAGAGAAAAACAGAGCAAAAGGACGTTGATGGAAAGTGATAGTGGCAAGGGAGAGGGAGACAAAAACAACAACAACTGAGTAACGTGATGGATAGAGCGAGAAACGAAATAAAGGAAAAAAAAATAACAAAGAAATAAGGAGACTCTGGAACATAGGGAACATAGGGAATTTGATAAAATGGTAGAGTGAGACAGTGAAAGAGAGACATAGTTTAAGAGAACTAGAGAGAGAGAGAAAGAGAGAGAGAGAGAGAGAGAGAGAGAGAGACAGAGAGAGAATGTGAGGAAGAGTCAGAGAGTACAAGGGCACTTAGGCCTGCCTGGTCGACTGCTGGCTCCACTCCAGCCAGGCGGTCTGGCTCCACATCTGTGGCCCCATCTTCCCTCAGAGTCCCCTGTGTTCCCTTCGCCCCCCCCCCCCCCCCCCAACAGGACACTGGCTGGCCTCGTTAGGCTCCTAGCAATGGCGATAAGATTCACAAAATGTACTGTTTCACCAAACAAATACATCAAGGCAAATAATATAACGTAGTAAGACACGTTCATTTAAAAAAAAAAAAAAGTCTATGCACGTCAAAGACGAACACAAGAAAACACACAACTTGATACCGTCCCCCCCACTCACACAGTTTTTCCTCTAAAAAGGCCAAATACAAGCTACCACGCACACATACGCTGTTACTCTCTGTCCCTACTGCTGAGGACAGGCGCCGCTGTGATATTGAAACAGGATATAGCGTTGACGCAACAGGGCACCGACTGTAGACTGTGCCCTCTGAAACTCTGCGTGCTAATCGGACACCTGTGCTCCTCCAGGCGCTGCTGTGGAGCAACAATAGCCGCCGTGTACCCAAGAACTACACCTCCACAACAAGACTCCATTACTGTTGTCAGGTGATTCAAAGAAAGGTCAATCACAATTGAAGGGATGATATCTGATTTAAAAACACTTTTTCAAGGTTATCTGAAGGAGGGGTGTGAAGTTCATTGAGGCACTTTTGAACGTGGTCTTGGTTATGGGCTCTGAGTCTGCTACACGTATCAAAAGAGGACACATGGAGGTATTGATCTCTGAATGCAGTATGCAATCGACGAGAGGTTTGACAATGAGGAAGCGAAAGACAACCCTCATTGACCATCGCAATTAGCGGCTCAGGGACAAACTGCCGTCTGTCCCACAGAGTGCATATGGACAATAAGGTCACATTCAATCGCCCCTCTCCTAGCTAGACGCAGTTGGCTACCGCATGCGAAACAGCGTCACTCTGCCTTCCCACAATTCATTACCACCGTCACACACAGATGTTCGAAAGTGGACGCGTTGGTTTTCATTGGCGTGGCACTGAGGAAGTCTCTAATTGAGTGATGGATGAAGCCGTCACAGGTTAAACAGGCCGCGCCGTGTCGCTGGTGTCCCCGTGACTGATCCTCCGTAAACACATTCGTTAGCTTGCGTGCTGCGTGAAGGAGGTGTGATGGGAGGGTAAACCGTCACAGGTTAAACAGGCCGTGGCCTTCCCCCTGTCGCTGGTGTCCCCGTGACTGATCCTCCGTAAACACATTCATTAGCTTGCGTGCTGCGTGAAGGAGGTGTGGTGGGAGGGTACGCCGTCGCTGGCTTCCCTGACCACACCGAGAAAGAACAGAATTCAATTGGCTAGGGAATCAAGACAAATAGCTATCGCAACTCCGCCATCCGGTGTACTGGACCATTTTTCTTCCTCTCCTCCCTTTCCGTCTCTTGAATGCTTGCACCGCAGTCAAGTAGGCTGAACCATCTATCCATCTAGCCAGCTCTGCAGAAACACAGAAGGTATGCCTGATTGCTCTTTTTATATGATTCCCGTGAACAGCAATGGTCCTTCCTTGTTCAATTCCTTTTTTTCTTTCTCATGACAGTTCACTTTTCTCCACCCACCACCCAATCACGGATTTTCCCCTTTCCTTTTCTCTCACTAGACTTTCATCTTTTCCCTAGTTTTTTCTTTTTATTTCATTACCTTCCCTTGTCCATTCATCACTCCTTTTCACTTGCGGGATAATAACTTTGCTGACCCGTTACCCACCCAGGCTGAACTGAATACGATCATTCAATTTCTTTTTAAAATATCTACTGCAGTCTCATGAATCCGTTGCCCAGCTATTCACAGTTACAGTTTAGTTTGGTTGAATAAAGATGCAGTTAAGTACAATCCAGCTCAGTTGGGTTTTCCAGGAAGTACACCGGCTAGAGTGACCTGGTTGTGGCCACACATGTTTTTTAGTTACCTGTCCAGGTGTGACTCCTATTTCCATGTCGTGGTCCATGTGGACTTGAGAATCTCCTGCCATCCTCAGCTATAGCTCAACACCTGCAAGAAGAAGAAGAAGAAGAAGAAGAAGAAGAAGAAGAAGAAGAAGAAGAAGATCTCAGAGATATTTTAATACAATTCAATGGCCAAACAATGTACCTTTCGCAATTCATCATTCGAGAAAAATGTGTATCGATTCTTATCAATATTAGTAAGAAGTATAATATTACATATTAGTGTATGTTGTTGACTCGTATGCATGAAAAAGTTGAAGCAAGCACATCATTCAAAGTTTGATCTGGACATACTTTTAGTGTGGCAGAATACAATACTCAAAAATTCAAAGGCTTAGCAAAAAGTCCAAGACTGTAGCTACCTAAAGCACATCTGCATTGGTATCTGCCTCCAATTGTTATAATGATTATTTGATCTGTTTTTGACAAACGTTAAAGCAGGCATTACTTTACATAGTATTATTTTTAGTACATCATTCCAAAGAGTCAAGATCTCAACCAGCAGACGTATCAATGTCTGAAAGGGTGTTTTAAGTGCATCTATGCTGGGAACACTTATGCAAGCAAGGTGCAAACTAATTACTTTAATTTTAAACACTTTTTAATGCACTTAAACACTGAAAAGACTCGAGAAACACAAGAGCTAAATCAACTACTTAAGTGTTGTCATTTGGGGTTTCCATGAATTTGAGCCAAAACTCTCTCTCTCCGACAGACATTGAAGCTGTCAAAGAGTTAGAGAGGATGGGCTGCGTCTCAGCTTCAACACTATATAGTACTATATAGTAAGCCAAAACATTATGTGTCCCAAAACATAGGAATACCAGGAAGTCCTACTGCATCCGGTTGCATTTTGCAATATGTGAGCCAGCATGCTTTTCTGGCAATTCTGAGCCACAATGCACTGCGAAGCGAAACATCACGTCGACTCCCCGCCCCGATGGAGTACCAACAATTTTCAAATTTGGCGTTACGGACTGCGACGGATGTGTGAGAAAGAGGGTCAAAGTTCAAGCCCTAATGTTATGACAAAATAGGATGTCCCAATTGTATGTCTCCTACATTCAACACTACGTACTCTGTAAGGGCAGCTTCATTAGCCAAAAAAAGTAAAAAGTAGTAGTGATTTCAGAGGAGGTACGTTGCTATAGGCCTAGGGCATGGGCTATGGCTGGAGGAGGTACGTTGCTATAGGCCTAGGGCATAGGCAATGGCTGGAGGAGGAACGTTGCTATAGGCCTAGGGCATGGGCAATGGCTGGAGGAGGTACGTTGCTATAGGTCTAGGGCATGGGCTATGGCTGGAGGAGGAACGTTGCTATAGGCCTAGGGCATGGGCTATGGCTGGAGGAGGAACGTTGCTATAGGCCTAGGGCATGGGCTATGGCTGGAGGAGGAACGTTGCTATAGGCCTAGGGCATGGGCTATGGCTGTTAAAAAAAGAAAGATCTAAAAACAAATATCAATGATCCACTTTAGAGGCTCTTTACCAGCTATTATTCTATACAGAAGCCATATACACTGATGGACACTACCCTCAAAATCAATTTGTTGGTCTGACATTTGGATCAATAAAGCAGTGTTGGCCAGCTGCTAATTGCAGACACTAATCACAAGCAAAGTGAGCTGAATTCAGCTTAGCACATCACCAGAGACCATAATACTGAATATGGGGGGAATTGTAATTTGACATGAACGCCCCAGGCTTTGGACTCATTCATTTGAGGCAACTTATAGGTTCAAGCGGGAAACTGAACAGCCGGCTTTCTAATGTGAACACTTGGTTTACTAATTTGCCTGACGAACGCAGCAGTCTCAGCTGCATCAGCCTGTCGCGCTCACCTTTGTCATCTCCCCCTCCCAGGAGAGGCTGAATCAGTGCCGGTTGCACGGGCAGCATAGAGCCCAAACATTGTGAGTCCTGATGTTTCATGAACATTTTGACGTGTCCTGAGTGACAATACTCGCCTTCGGCAAAATTTGCTCGCATTTTGTTGTCTGAAAATGTGTTCCTCTGTAATAACTTGAAATTCCAAAACATTTCTTGGATCGTTTTTGAAGGATGTTTTGATCTAATTTGAAGACTACTTCAATTAAATTAAATTTCTTTGTTGTTATTTTTGCTACACCTTGACATATTTGGTGAAACCATGACAGACCACGATATCTGTGATCTGATTTTGGAAACACAGCATAGCTGTGCAACCCCACACTGAAATAAGTATTTTTAACAGCAATTACATAAGGCTCAAACCAAGAGAGCAGAAAATACGTCAAGTGCATCTTTTATTTTTCCTTCAACGGTGTGGGGTTTTGATTGAACAGTGTGCTGCTGTTTAAAGGAGAGCGGGTCTGGGGGCATGTTGATAAGTCCCTAATTTTAGCAGCAATTTCACCAAGAACACCATCCTCATCTTCATAGGAGTCTTTTACAGCAGCTGTGAAAGTCACTGTTTGGCTGGTGTCAAAACCCCACCCGTCACTGTTAGAGAGACAAGGTGATGCACTGTGGGTAAAAATTCAAACGCCGATGGTTTGGTGGTCTCTGTGTGAACAGGATGTTTCTTTCTGTCTCCCGATGTTCCATTTTGACCTGCGACACGCGAGGCATCGTCCAGGAAAAAATGCAAAAGAGGGCTGGGAGAGGCATGGGCACAGCGTCACTTGGCCTCCACATGGAATACAGTGTTGACATTGACAGGCCCAAAGCAAAGGGCAAAGCAACGTGACATGCATCTGAGTGGGAAAGACAGACAGACACAGAGACACTAAAAGCTCTTTGGAAGAAAAAAAAACAACCACCCTCCCTGAATTGTAATGGTGTCGCAAGACCCTTCTTCCTCAGTCAGTTAAAGATGTCATGAGTAGAATGAGGTCCCAGGTTAGTGAACTCTAGACCTACGAATATTCTTCTCCGTGGCTTTGATTGGCAATGCAACAAAAGCCCAGAGAGGAAGTGTGTCGGAGCATAGATTACGGCTGCCATGTTTATCTCATCACTTTAAGAGGGCAACACGCATTTATCTCTCCTCTAGGTGAGAGCGACAGCATACTTTGGGTGAATTATGTTTGGGACCTGATAGTGCAGACACTCATCTGCCCCGCAGAAAGCACGGCTGACAGCGGAAGAGAAGTAGACCTGCATCCCACCAGAGAATCAGAGACGGTGATACTTCACACTACACAAGCAACGACTTGCGTAAACAAGTCCAATGCACTTACACCAGCGAACTGAGGATTGATTCACTTCAGATTCGCTGTTCCTTTTGCTGATCCCAGATTATGTATGCATGTGCTAGTCAGTATATCAAGCAAAAATAAATAAATAAATTAAATAAAGATTAATAAAGTTCTGTTCCTTTAGCTTGTGCTTAGCATAGGGCATACAAAGCATAATTATTTATTATGTTTTAACATGGGCGCTATATTTCTATTTTATTCACAACAACCTTTTGTTTTCTGAAAGTTTCTATTTGGAGAATTGAATTGTCTCTATTAAAAGCCCTCTTGGAAATGGAGTCGGTCATGTGTGCATTTCTGAAAGGTGAGAGCTGGCTCGAAGCCCAGACCCAGACGGGGCT
This sequence comes from Galaxias olidus, assembly GCA_026901105.3. Classification (NCBI taxonomy): domain Eukaryota; kingdom Metazoa; phylum Chordata; class Actinopteri; order Galaxiiformes; family Galaxiidae; genus Galaxias; species Galaxias olidus. The sequence goes on from JAPMUY010008046.1 coordinate 290,709, forward strand.
GTGTATCGATACTAATTACTCTTTCAATAACACGGCCGGGAGACTTAGACCTTTCTCAGGAGGGCCCCGTTCCAGCCACCTTAACAGATTACCTCCCTGAATCATTACTCTCTCAAAGAGAAGAACAAAGAAGGAAAACTCCCTCTCGTATCAACAAGATAGCTGAGAAGTATTTTATTCCCCCAATTACTTTTTTATCCTTCCATTATTTGGAGGGTAATAACTTTTTGTGCTTTTCATTTGAGTTACAGAGGGAACCCAAGAGTGAAGACATTTTTGTCCTGAAATTTCGCAGAGACGTGCCTGTTTTTCCGGAATGTGCCTCCACAGAAACACTTAACACCCCTGCGTTCCTGGCTTCCTTACTGCGCTGTCCGTTGCATAGAGAGTGATGGGGTGCATACGGCAGCAAAGAAACCGCAAGCTCAACATTAACTTCTGGTTACAAATACAAATTTGACTTTTAGTGGGCACTCATCTGTAGAATGCAATCTCCGACCGGCAAATACGTTTCTGAGTCATCAAAACAAAGTGAGCAGCGCTGAATCGCGGGGTCGGGGTGCGGAGCAGACCTTAAGGTGCATGGTGGTAACCACACAATCAGTGCATTAAAAAAGACAGATCTCTCTCCTGGTGGAAAAAGGTTTCTGTCTCGGTGGGCCAGTGTGGGAGCCTTAACGGGAACCTGTTTCTTTTCCCTCACTCTTTCTTTCTGTCTTATCTTATTCATTTTTTTCTGCCCTGAGCAAAAGCTTAAGAACAGTCGTCACGAAGGCCTGCCCTGACAGTGTCTCGCGAGCCAAGACGAGTAGCTCAATGATATAGCCCCTCATTTCCACCTCGGCTAACGTATGACACTCGGAGGTCGGTCAGGGAAGATGACTAAAAACATCCCCTAGAGCCGGAGCCTATGCCAGTACACTTGGCTCCAGGCCCAGATCCTCATCATCAGCTCCATCCTCCTCAGCCCCTCCTCCCTGATAGCCTTGAGAGTACCCAGCCCTCTGTTGCTATCACCTTCTCCACAGCGGCACAACTGCAGCTGAGGCGCCCTGCACCCACACCGGGAGAGTCAATTACCTTAATGAAATGACAATGCCCCCTCCTTCCACTCCCCAGCAGACCTGCCAACTCCCCTGAAAAAAAGAAAAGAAAAAAAACAGCACATAGAGTCGTCCGGAGCCGAGAATAGCCTGAGTTTAGCCTCAGCTCGTTTTCCAATCTCCTTTCTCGCGCGCCCTACCACCAAGGGTACAGGACTCCGCAGTGTCGCTGAGTGGAGCTGGAGGGTACCAGAGCCCGGACACCCGGCGGGGCCAACCAGCACACACTTCCACCCCCCCAATCCCAGAGAGAGAGAGAGAGAGAGGGGGTGGGGGGGGGGGGGGGGGGGGGGGTTGGGGGTGTTCAGGTTGGCACAGAGAGAGTTTGTCGCATGGAGGGACTGGAGAAGGGGAGGGTGGGGGACGGAGAGGACAGGGCCTTCTAACACCCACTCCTGCTCTTTATCGGGCTGTGCCACAGCCTCTTATCTCTGGGATTCACGGCACCCCTCTCAGCTTAGTCACAATGAGAGATGGACAAGCTGGAGACACGTACAGAGGTAAGGCTCGTGGGATTAGTGCATGTTTGCATGTGTGTGTGTGTTTGCATGTGTTTGCGTGTGTGTGTGCGTGAGTCTGTGGGTATGTGTGTGTGTTTGCGTGTGTTTGCGTGTGTGTGTATGTGTCTGTGTGTGTGTGTGTTTGCGTGCGTGTGGGTGTGTTTGGGTGTGTGTGTGCGTGTGTGTGTGTATGTGTGTGTGTGTGTGTGTGTGTCTGTGTGTGTGTGTGTCGGTGCCTGTGGGTGGTGCGAGGGGGCACCGAGCGCATCCGAGAAAAGAAGCAAAGGTCAAACGGGTCCTATTAGGATTCTGCTCGCGTGATGCCCCGTTCTCCACTCGAGTCCTTTGAGGAGCCCCTCAGCGCGCCGTCGCCTCCACATACCCAAGCAGACCAACCAAAAATCCATGCTGCCGATAAGGATCCGAGCCTGTTCCTTTAAACCCCCCCACATGGTAATGGGCTGTGACGTTGGAGAGCAGTAAACCCTCACACGCCACACCAGTCGCTTACACAACCATTACAACCCCGTCTGGACCTCAACGCTGGCGGCAGTCGTTAAGGAGACCACTCACTCCACCTTAACGACGTGATGGGCAGCTACTGTACGGATTAGTTAAGCCCTTGATGAAGAGCCATGGTCGACGCTATCACCTGCATTTCCTCGTCCGCAAATCACCCTGACACCGCTGTCCCTTCGTCTTAACAAGCCGAACGCCGGCGCAGCAAATTAGCGGGTTCCACTCCATTAAAACAGCTGTGGATGAAGACCCATCCAACCAAAGAGCCCCCCGCCCCCCGCCCCCGCTCCCACACACATAAACCTTCAAGGCTGTTTTCTCATCCTGGCTCTCAGTCACACTCGGAAAGATGAGAGAGCCCGGTCTGTGATGAAGGTGATGAAGGGTATCCTCCTTCACCCCCTTTTCGTCAATGGCCAATTAACCTGGACACGGAGTGCCGGGCCCATTACAACCCCCTGAACGGCTAACAGGGGCGTCCCCTTAACCGGCAGCCAGACCCACAACACCAAGAGGTGTCGCTTTCTTTCCGGTGCAACGTGTTCTCGACCGTAAAAAGGGTTAAAGAAGCATGTGTGTCTGTGTGTGTCTGTGTGTGTGTCTGTCTGTCTGTGTGTGTGTCTGTCTGTGTGTGTGTGTGTGTCTGTCTGTCTGTCTGTGTGTGTCTGTGTGTGTCTGTGTGTGTGTGTGTGTGTGTGTGTGTCTGTGTGTGTGTGTGTGTGTGTGTGTGTGTGTGTGTGTGTGTGTGTGTGTGTGTGTGTGTGTGTGTGTGTGTGTGTGTGTGTGTGTGTAGCGTTTACATGGGAGGTGGATTAGAGGACGATAAAGGGGATCCTTGCTGCTGCGGAGTCGCCTGTGTTTACAACAGCCATTTTTTTACAAGCCTGCTGGAAGTATGTTTGTCATGTTTGGCAGTGACGGAAACAAGCTGACAACGTGACTGTCGCAATGTCCAGAGTATGCCATACGTACGCTCGCCTCTAAATCAGGCCCATAAACAGAGATGACACTTTAAATGCAGCAAACACAGGGCCTTGGATTAGCAATGGCCTGAGATTTATAGGCAAATAAACATTATTGCTTTCATTTGTTTGGCTGACAAGATAGGGCTTCAAAATGTGCATTTGCCTGTGCGAGATTGAATTACCAAGCAGTCCTGTGTTTTTTTCTAACAATGTTCTCTTAAGCTTGAAGGGATGCAATGGCCAAGAGCTTCAAAGGGTGCATTATGAGGGTAAAGGGAACATTTACTTTCTTGCAATCTAGATTATACTACATTGATTCTTGCTAATTCAACTGAACTCCAGATACGTACGTGTCTATTTGACATATCTTACGATCAACAGATAACGTTTTAGTCATTCATTTCCAATAGATAAAAAAATTTTTAAGGGCAGAGAATGAAAAGAAATGTTCATGCCGTTCATAAGCCGTTGACACAAATGTAATTCTGTGATAGAGAAGGTGCTTTTAAAGCACCCTCAGGGACACACAGGGTCGTGATTAAATAAACAGGCTCCATTAATAATTCACATTTTGATCTCATCTCAATTATTACCATTGTCGTGGAGTGATCACCTGCCGACCGAAGGAAAGAGAGAGAGAGAGAGAGAGAGAGAGAGAGAGAAGTGGCACGCTGTATGCTCTACTCGGGAGTGGAGTTGCCGTGACTTCGGTAATGCAGTTTAGAAGGTCAAAGGGCCAGCCATCACAAGCAATTTTCTGCATGTACCCCCATGTACCCCCGCGACCCCTCCCCTGCCCGGCCAATTATTCAAAGCGTACTCCAGAGGAAAGCCCATTCATGATAGTGTCAGCGTTGATTAAGTGATACGCGTACATTGGCCAAGTGTAATGGTATTCAGCGGGTCAATTCACTCAGGAGGACACGCGTGGGCTCTTTTAAGTTTTACCAATGATGGTTATTATGCATGTACGTATTATGTATTACAGGCATTGACTGCCAAAGCAAACAGGATTCCCGCATCCTGGCACCATCCAGCATCCCTTTTCTTATTCCCTGTAAAAGACACCATGACCTACACATGCACTACACAGTACATTGCTCCCACATCCTCCCCCACACCTCCCCTCGGCGAGGATGAAACGCGGGCCATGGAAGAACATGGCCTTATTCCGCTGCCACCACAAAGCCACCGTCATCAAAGTTTTATAGCGACAACTCGGGAGATGTTTTCTGCTGAGTGCACTCAAGCAGAACAGCAGCACCCAAACCCCCCGACCACAGTGCATCCCAGTCTCAGCCCAGCAGATTTAATCCCCAGGATCCAGAGGGAAGCGCCTTGCAGGGGGATCAATACCAATGATTTTCTCTCAATGCTTTGGTGCTTGTTTTTCCCACCAATACCCCCATGCTGTAGGGGCGCGGGGCTGCTTCTCTTGCCATTGAACGTAGCCTCCTACTACATCGCCTCAGAAGTGTCGCACGGCAACCACGCACGCACGCTCACATGCTGTCAGGGCTTACTGCTGCGCTCGTAAAACTCCTGCATTGCACAAGAAGAACCAAAACACCCGCTCAGCGCGCCAGGCAGGCACACAAAAGAGGCACGGCAAGCCGCCCGATGAAAGAGAGAATAGACAAACGAGGGAGAAAAGAAGGAAAACATATGCAAAAACAAAAGCCCCCCCCCCCCTTTTTGATGATTTCCCGAGCCCTAGGCGAGCAGCACGGACACACGTATATCACCGGTGATCTATCACTGCAGAGACATTAGTGCCAGGGCAACAAGGCAGCGCATGCAGTCTGCCGTGGGACAGAGAAGAAGAAGAGGAGGACAAACCTCCACTGGTCCCCGCTACGCATCTCTCCATCCTCCCGGGGGGGTTGCGGGACGAATGTACCTGTAGTTTGTGGTCTGTCATTCCCACATGGCAGGTCGTCTTAACCCCCCCGCCCCCCTGCCCCCCCCCACTTGTGGATGGGAGGACGGGGCGTTCGGTGAGGAAGGAAGGCACGGAGCGTTCCAAGGCTCGGAGGCTGCAGCTTCCTCTGAGAGGCAGCGTAGCAGCGGCGGCAGAGCTTCACTTTACCCGTCCCCTTCTTCTCCCCTTTTCTCTCTCTCTCTCTCTGATTCTCCTCCGTCTCCCGCGCTTTCTCAGTGGTGTGAGAGTCTTACCTTGGGGTCGCCACTGAGGCAGCTGGTCCTCTGTTGTCGAGACATCTCCCAGTGGCTCCTTCTAGCGCCGTGATTCCACGCTCCGTCCCCGGCTATGTTCGATAGCAGCAGCCCCCCTCTGCCATCCAGCTCTGCTGCCTCCTCGCAGCTCTCTACTCCTGTGTGAGAGTGAGGGTCTCCGTGTGTGTGCGTGTGCATGTGCTGGCGCGTGAGGGGGAGAGTGGAAGAGAGAAGATAGAGAGAGCGCGCCAGCGAGACAGAGCATTCAAGTGTTTGTGAGTGTGTTCCCTCCCCCCTTACTGAACTACCGTCACAATCACCCCCCCCAGCGCCCCCCCCCCCCCGCCCACCAACCCACCCTTGGTTTTCTCTCACTTCCACGCTGAGCTCTTGTCTCTCTCAGGATTTCTCCTTTATGTGCGTGTGTGTTTGTCTTTGGATGTGTGTGTGTGTGTGTTTGTCTTTGGATACGTGTGTGTGTGTGTATGTGTGTGCGTGTGTGTGTGTGTGTGTGTGAGAGTGCCTAGAGCATCTATGTGTGTGCACCACATGGCACACTTCCCTCTGCAGGCAAAGAGGAAAGTAGGGTGAGAGACAGTGAGGGGGAGAGAGAGAACGGATGAGAGAGAGAAAGAGAGAGAGTGAGAGAGTGAGAGAGAGAGAGAGAGAGAGAGAGAGAGAGAGAGAGTAGAGAGAGAGAGAGTAAGAGAGAGAGAGAGGAGAGAGAGAGAGAGAGAGAGAGAGAGAGAGAGAGAGAGAGAGAGAGAGATAAGAGAGAGAGAGAGGAGAGAGAGAGAGAGAGAGAGAGAGAGAGAGAGAGAGAGAGAGAGAGAGAGAACGGATAAGAGAGAGAGAACGGATAAGAGAGAGAGAGAGGGAGAGAGAGAGAGAGAGAGAGAGAGAGAGAGAGAGAGAGAGAGAGAGAGAGAGAGAGAGAGAGAGAGAGAGAGAGAGAGAGGTGGGGTGGGGAGATACAGTATGCTGAAGAGAAATGCTGTATAATCAATTGCTCTAAAACCGTGGTTGAGCAACGGGCCCTGAGGGTTTCAGAGAAGCAGAGTTACATAAAATTCAGATGAGGACAGAGAGAGAGAGAGAAAGAGAGAGAAAGAAAGAAAGGAAGCGTAGCAGGGAGAGAGAACAAAAAAGCAAAGTGGTGGAGAATGAGGAGTGAAAACAAAAGGTATGAAGGTTAAGACTCTGAGAAGACGATAAGTGTTGGGTTGTAAGGGAGAAAAGACGGAAATAGAAAATAAAAGAGTTGGAGAAGCGAAGGATGGGAAGGCTGAATCCGAGGCTTCCTTTAGCAAGGTCATTAGAGCGATCAGTGCAGTCCTCCTGTTAAGCTCGTGTCGGGCAGAAGAGAGAGAGGGAGCGAGAGAAAGGTGGGGGGAGACAGAATAAAAAGAGAAAGGGAGAGAGAGAGAGAGAGAGAGAGAGAGAGAGAGAGAGAGGTGAGGGGGAGACAGAGAAAAAAAAGAGAAAGGGACAGAGAGAAAGAGAGAGAGAGACAGAGAGAGAGGAGTCGGGATGAAAGCCAGAGAGATGTTCAGATAAAGGGAGAGATATAGAGGGAGAGACAGGATGAGGAAAAAAGGAGGGAAAGAGGCAGAGCACCACGTGAAGAGAGAGAGAGAGAGAGAGAGAGAGGGAGAGGAAGGGAGAGAGAGAGAGAGAGAGAGAGAGAGAGAGAGAGAGAGAGAGGGAGGGGGGGGGGGGGTTGAGTGTGAGGGGGAGCCTCGACGGGTAGCCCACGACAACACGTTGCCATGTCAACTTTCTGCATGCCAGCTGATTTATGACTGCGGCCCTGTAATATTATTCATTTTTTTTACTGAGTAGCCCCCTTTACTGTGAGACAAGGGCATGGAGATACGGGAAGAGACCTTGCTGCTGCTCGCTGCCCCAGCTCAGCCCGTGAGGGAGGACGGACAGGGGAACACATCAGAGGTGACGCCTGTGGGGGCGTGCGTTGTTGGACTTCCCCTGCCCTTGTAATCGCTACTGATGGGCCCCATGTCAAGAGGGCAATTGTGTTCTTCTGCTGAGCCGCGAGAAGCTGCTCATCTCACGCTTTCTGCGGCTCCCGCAGGCTGTGATCCTGTGAGGCAATCAATTAAAATAGCAGAAGTCGTCAACGCAATTAAACTCCCTTGACACCGTCATAAACAAAAAAACAAAAACAAAAAAACAGGCTTGAGCTGGGAGCTCATTGGCCAGATTTCAAGGGACTGTAGCTACTATTTGACCATTTCTATGGGTGACATATCGGTCAGAGTGTAAAGATGGATTGTGCACTGTAAAGGGGTTTGTACCTGGCACATTCATATTCATCTATGCAGTCATTTCCATAGCTATTCCATAGGCTCCAAATTCACAATGGAGCTGGTCTACTTTTGAATTCTTGCGTCAGCAGAAGAATGTGAAAACAGTCCAATGGCTTAAATCTATATGAACCAGGAACTAAGCCGATGCAAAAGAAATAGTCTGAATAATTGATTTACCGATGTTGCAAAAAAACAGGTCAGGGGGGAGCCGCTAGAATATATTGCTGTGGTTAACACTGAAGTCGATTCAAAGCCTCTATAACGCACGTATGCATCTAAAAGAACAGGCGCTCATTTAGCGTTAGCCGCTATGCTAACGAGAGGTCAACATGAAATGTTCCTAACATCAAACGGCACGGACACATATGAACTCGTCAATCCTGCCACCCCCTCCTTCTCTTACCCTGGCTAATACTCCCCCAACCCCCTTGCCATTACCTTATTCCCACTCCTAGCCCACACTCTTTCCCTCTGCGTGCTGCTTTGTGGGGATGGTAGGATCATTAGATCTGATTGAGCCGCCTGACACAGAGCCTGACACCTCCGTGGAGTTCCACGGCACGGGAGAAGGCGCTGGCGATGTAACTGGCATGGAAATTAGAGCATGCCAAGGACTCAGAGCATGAATAAACTCATCATAGATGGAACACAGAGCGTAGTAGACAAGGGGAGAGAGGAGTGGGTGTTAAAAATGACAGTATAAAGAGAGAGAGTGGTGGGGGCGGAGGGGGTTTTGAGGAGGAGCATGATTTTAAGGTTTTAGGAAGAAGCTTTGCCCTTAATGACGAGATTAGAACACACAATTTCAGCCCGATTTTGACACAATTTTGATGTCACAGTACAAATGCCCAGCGTCGGGCCCGAATTTGAACATCGGGAACGATGAACGATATGTATAGTGTGACATAATCTGAGAGATTAATGGTCCGTATAGTGTGAAATAATCTGGAAGATGAACAGTACGTAAAGCGTTCCATAATATGGGAAACGAAAGGTAAATTTAGTGTGACATAATCTGGGAGATGAACGGTACGTATAGCGTGACATAATCTGGCAGATGAACGGTACGTAAAGCGTTCCATAATCTGGCAGATGAACGGTACGTATAGCGTGACATAATCTGGCAGATGAACGGTACGTATAGTCTGACATAATCTGAGAGATGAACGGTACGTATAGCGTGACATAGTCTGGAAGATGAACGGTACGTATAGTGTGACATAATCTGGGAGATTAATGGTACGTATAGCGTGACATAATCTGGGAGATGAACGGTACGTATAGTGTGACATAATCTGGGAGATGAACGGTACGTATAGCGTGACATAATCTGGGAGATGAACGGTACGTATAGTCTGAGATAATCTGGCAGATGAACGGTACGTATAGTGTGACATAATCTGGCAGATGCCGTATAGTGTGACATTATCTGGCAGATGAATGGTACGTATAGCGTGACATTATCTGGGAGATGAACAGCGTATAGTGTGTCTGAGAGATGAACCGTATAGTGTGAGATAATCTGGCAGATGAACGGTACGTATAGCGTGACATTATCTGGGAGATGAACGGTACGTATAGTGTGACATAATCTGGGAGATGAACCGTATGACATAATCTGGGAGATGAACGGTACGTATAGTCTGAGATAATCTGGCAGATGAACGGTACGTATAGTGTGACATAATCTGGCAGATGAACGGTACGTATAGTGTGACATTATCTGGCAGATGAATGGTACGTATAGCGTGACATTATCTGGGAGATGAACAGTACGTATAGTGTGACATTATCTGAGAGATGAACGGTACGTATAGTGTGAGATAATCTGGCAGATGAACGGTACGTATAGTGTGAGATAATCTGGCAGATGAACGGTACGTATAGTGTGAGATAATCTGGCAGATGAACGGTACGTATAGCGTGACATAATCTGGCAGATGAACGGTACGTATAGTGTGACATAATCTGGAAGCTGTGATGTGGCGTCTGGGACGCCTCACGACACCACGACGAAAAGTCTAGCATGTCAGAATTTTTTTGTGTTTTCCTTCACAACTCCAATGACTTCTATGACGTATTTCTTGACGTTGACCAATAAAATGACAGAGTGCTCTCTGTAGCCATGATTGACAACTTCTTGACCCTCCTCCCGGACGACTTATGAACTTGCGCGAGGTCGTGAAAGACAGCACATGATGATTGGTTGGGGTCACACTTGTAATGTTGCCAGTCTCCCGGCCAAGACACGGCACAGATTTATCATATATTTATTTATTTATATTATTTATAATCTGACATGGTGACCATTGTGAACAACGAAAAAAATCGTGTAGTCTAAAATAATCATGAGAAATGCAAATGGCATGGCAATCTGAGTCTGCTCTGTTAGCTAACTACATTGTGGAAGCTTCATTTTCTGCTGTTTCAAAGAAGTACGTGAGATATGTGTCGTTCTTACTAAAGCCTTTTACATGAAGCAATATTATTGAGCCAAGAATAAATAGGAATGGTTTACATAGTCACACATAGTGAGATATTGTCATATTGTAATACATTCCAATAAATCCCTTATAAAATTATGATGACAGAAAATGAGATGATAAATATTAAAGCACGAGCTGGAACTGAGTGATTATAAAGAATAAGAATAATCAATGAGCTTGTAGATTGAGATCCGTCTCACACAGATCCATCTTGAGTGAAGGCCCATCCAGCGTGGAGCACTATCAGACCAGTGCCTGTCTGCCTGCCTGCCTGCCAGCTTGTCTGTCTGTCTGCCTGCCTGCCTGCCTGCCTGCCAGCTTGTCTGCCTGTCTGCCTGCCTGCCTGCCAGCTTGTCTGCCAACTTGCCTGCCTGCCTGCCTGCCTGCCTGCCTGCCTGCCTGCCTGTCTGTCTGTCTGCCTGCCTGCCTGCCTGCCTGCCTGCCTGCCTGCCTGTCTGCCTGCCTGCCTGCCTGCCAGCTTGTCTGCCAGCTTGTCTGCCAGCTTGTCTGCCTGCCTGCCTGCCTGCCTGTCTATCTGCCTGCCTGCCTGCCTGCCTACCTGCCTGCCTGTCTGCCTGCCTGTCTGCCTGCCTGCCTGTCTGTCTGTCTATCTGTCTGTCTGCCTGTCTGTCTGCCTGCCTGCCTGCCTGCCAGCCTGCCTGCCTGCCTGCCACAAACACATCAGAAAGGACTTGGGTCATTTTAAATAACAGGTGTACCTTATAAGTTATAGCTGGTTTGGATGAGGAATCGAGGATCATTGATTTAATTTGAACTGAAAGCTGAGTTAAAGGTTCACAGTCTCTCTGTTGAACCATCATTTTCAACTTCGTTGTTAAGTAAAGGGAAGTATCCTTCATTAATCGCACACACACTACACACACACACACACACACACACACACACACACACACACACACACACACACACACACACACACACACACACACACACACACACACACACACACCAGGAGCACTAGGAGCAGCACAGCGCCTGGGAACCAGCTCCAGTTCTTTGCCACTGCCTTGGTCAGGGGCACTGACAGGAGTATTAACCCTTAAAATGTGTTCTGATGATGATGGGTCAAAACTGGAGCACCTGGCGGAAAACAAACACACAAACATGGGGAGTACATGCAAACACCACGCAGGAAGGACCTGGGATAGCCGGGGTTCGACCCCAGGACCTTATTGAGGCCACAGTGCCAACCACTGAGCCCCCTTGATGTTATAATATTGAATGGATGACAATCAATTAAAATTTCTGTTGCTGCTTACATTATAATAATATACTATTCATACAGGTGTACTCATGCTACTATCACATGATTTCATCTTTTGCTCTGAAGATATCTGTTGAGTCATCAAACCCCTTTTAAGAAAATACAGTTAGACACAAAGACAATTGACCCCATTAAGAGCTGCTAGCATATCCGCCTTTTCTTTTTTACACTTCAGCTATTTAACTTTACAGTAAAACAATCCCACATCCGCACCAGGAGATGGATATACAGGTATTGATAAAAGCATTGCGGCTCTTAAATCTGGCGTGGCGAGGAGAAAACAAGTCCAAACACTGACAGCCGATGCACTGCGGCACGTCGGCTGGAGGTGTAAACAAAGCAGGGCAGCGGAACCGTCGCTCCCCACTCGGCCGTCTATAAACGATCTGGACTGCGGGGAGGCCCTGCAGGGTCTGTGAGTCAGAACCCAGGCATGCTGATTTGTTGTTGTGAGGGGAGGCCTGTTGCATAAGGGCCGATGTTTGGGGAGGACTACCTCACCCCGATCCCTCACTTGCTCTTACAGTATGGCAGGCCGGAAGGAAGCCTCTCTTCGTTCAATTACCTTTTTTTCGGATGCTCATCGGGGCTTGTGTTTCGAGTGTAACGAAACACCAGCACTGCAGAGGAATTGTGCCCATGCGTTCTGGTTAAAGAGGGCGACACCAGTGCAGGCCCCGCCCCTGATGTTGAAGCGAGCTCCGTTACAAAAAGTAAATTAAATACATCCGGTTATCAAGACAATAATGAAGTGGCTGCCAAACGTGAGGGAGGGAGTGAAATGTGATATACTGTGTTTACACAGCATGTTATAGACATATCCCAGACGGAGGGAAGTTACATCAGTCGAGTGGAACAATAGAAGAGGCTTGTAAGGCATTCATTTAACGTTCTCTTTCGTATTTCATGCTCTTAGCGTCACATTACATGGAGAGAAATTACACAGGCAGTCATACCACCAGCACGCCCTGGCTCTCCTGAGCAACCCTCCTGCGCAACCCTCCTGCACAATAACGGTGAGAAAGTGAGGAGAGGAGGGGTGGGATTGATGTTACACTTTTGGGAGGGGCTCAGATCTATTTTAAGGTCTTACCTTACAGTTCCCTGTAATGATTTTTCTTTAAGCTAGACGGCTGCCTAATTGTCGGGTCCTGCCAGAGGTGTACATGCCACAAGAGTCTGAGCACTGCCAGGTGGGTACACCTTTTTCTTGTAGAGCTGCCTAAGGACATATAGGTCCCTAAATGTACCTGCCCCTGTGGTAGATAGACTTTGCGTACACACGCACATGTATTTATGCAGTCACACCCACATGCACGCATGCTCGCGCACAAACTGTGCACGTAAAAGTGTACACACACACAATTGGCACAGCGACACACCCACGGCAATATGCGGTGGCACGCACGCACACACACACACACACACACACACACACACACACACACACACACACACACACACACACACACACACACGCACACACACACACACACACACACACACACACACACACACACACACACACACACACACACACACACACACACACACACACACTTACCTATTAGTTATCAACACTCACACATCATTACCATTTTTACCCTTTGCAGGTTTTTTCTTGAACCTGCCAAACAGGACTTCATTGAAATGATCGTGTTCACATGTAAGGCTACTAGTGAAGCTTTACTAGGTTCATAAAATATACCATGGTCCCAGACTGGAACCTGCTGATCCCTCTGTATCAGTGAGGGGACAATGGGGATATGGCATTGAAAAGCACTCCACCTTCAGGCTGTCCTGCACTAAGACCTAAGTGAATAATAATATCGGGCTTCTTTCTGCTGTGGCTTCAATCTGTCAGACAAAAAAAATGCCTTGGTCCGCCTGTGGAAAGAAATGCTTTATGTAAACATATCAATTTTAAATGATCACATTAACTGCCAAATGCTTCCTGTGCACAGCTCATTTTGTCGTGTCAGACCATGACATTAGACGACTTACCAGTGGGACTCCGGGGAGACAGGCTGGTGGTTGAGGAATATGAATGATCAGCAACACCATGAATCAGCAAAAAGCAACTCTTCATCTTGGTAGAGAGCAACAAAAAAAGGAAAAAAAAATGTGACAGCTTTTGAATCATAAATTAAAACTAAGAAATATTCAAAATCAAGGGAATTCAAATCCTATGCAACCCAAGTTCAGTATGTTTAAAAATGTATTGCAATACATGGTAAATGATTGAGCAGGGCATCAAGGGTCTGCTGCTCTGATTGCTTCCCCGCACGGGGTCTAATACAAATGCTAAGTGAACAGCCATTTGTAGCGAGCGGATATCTGCAAAATCCCCCATCGGATACAAAGCAACAGACCCTAAATAGGTGGACGCTGAGGTGGAGGTGGGCAGCAAGAACAGGTGCATAGTGTGGTGCAGCAGTGAGCGAGCAGTTGTAGGAGCCGGTATGGTGAGTGACAGCGGTTTTTATATGTTACCAAATGGAAGCTACAGAACGAGCATCCAGCACATTCACACGCTGAATGGTGAAACAAGACCTCCTTTTGAATTAAGCACAATATACACCATTAGAGTTTTGGAAAAAACATTCAAACAGAAAATCAAACACTTCTTCTCAATCTTTAAATATTGCATGCCCCTGAGTAATGATGACCGATTTGTTAACAAAATACTGTTTATTGACAGAAGCCAGAGCAGTAACTTTGTACTAACTGCCTATTTTTTTCTAACTGCCTTTGTCTATTATAACATGTACAGAATATCATCAGATTTTCGTAATCTTTCCATGAATTTCACTTCTACAGACAATCAAGATTGGCAAACTATCCTTATCTTTGCAGCATGTATTAGTTTGCAAAACAAAATGCAATGCAGTATTGGATTTATATAGATTTGCAGAACTGGGTGGTCAATGTGGATTATGGATAAATGTATGTGAAACTGGCAAGAATCGCTGAGTTGTTTAATGTAGGGGATTTAAAGCTTAATTGGTTGTCAACAGCCAGCCAAGAGGATATTGTTCGTCACTCCATAAAGCGCAGCTGCAGGATAATCAAATCCATTCAATGGACTAGGTATGAGATTTCAGTTTTGCATTAAACAATATTTACCCAACCCAAACCGTCCCACATGTAATCATTCAATCCTAAATCTCAGTGCGGTGAGTCACAGCTAGCAGCTTCATGGTTTAACATTACTGCTCTAAATGTGGTGCATGCAACACAATCAAATGTGCAGCAAACAAACACAAAGAGATTGGTTGTCCCACTAGCGCTAGGATTAAATATCTTTCCCTGCAATTCCTTTTAGACAGCGGTCCTACTGGAACATACTATCTGACATCTTAAAAAAATATCCTGGATTGCAACCTGGATATTGTATCACTTTGTTTTTTCTTATTAAATAAAGGTGAAATAAACACTTAAATATGGCAAAATGCAGATAACATGAGAACACATTATCACTGAAAGGCTTTCAAGACCTAAGGTAGTCTTGTTAATCTTTAAAGAGCAAATAGAAAACTGCTTTAATCCTGTTTGGTAACAGACACCACTGTGTTTTCTGTATTCTATTCACTGTATTGTATTTTTGTTTTCAGAACTTTTTGTAAACAATAAAGCAAACTTTTTTTTTTTACTTTCAATCCAAAGAAAAGAAGTGAAAAACAGATTACTCCCTAGCTCACACCTGTTCTCAGAAATCACTCACACACCCAATGAATGGCAGCCAGTACTTTCTTTCCCTAAAAAGAGATCTGTTTTCTTTGAGAACATTATTCTTTTCCGGGCCCTGTACTTTGACATATTCATGATTCTGGTTTCCCGTAGCAGGAAAATTACCTAAACTGAAACTTACAGAAAAATAGCAGATCTACAAACGTGTGAAAATGGGGTACAGAGTAGGTGGCTATGAACTCTATGACATCTTAAATGTTGTTCTCATGCGCGTAACGTATATGAATACGTGGATTACTACACGGTCCACTTACAGAACCATCACAGGGGTCCAGGCACTAGCCCCAGCAGGGCCCAAACAGCTCGACCAGATCCCTATTACGACAACAACTGCCAATACGAGTGCATGTGTCAACAGTAAATAATGGCATACATCACAGTCAATCCTACTCTTTCAGACACTGGGTTTTGTGTAGGTGTCAACACCTCCCTAAGGTAGTCCTGGTATCAAGAGCAGGTGTATAAAGGCTCGTTGGTCTAGCATCAGGCATCACACAGCACAAAAGCAGCACAACTTGGGATTAGTTCTGCTACAACTTCGTGATTTCCTCCTGTGAGGTCCAGCTTCATTTGAGAAGGGTGAGTTTTTACCTATAGGTTCTCTTCTGTTTATATACATCGGTTTTCTTTAAGGCTTGTGTATAAAACTGTTTTATATGGAAGTATACATTGTGTGAAAATGGACCGATAACGATTGACTGCAGTAAACAATTAATTAATTTGTCAAAGCAATTAATTAGGCCTTTGTTATTAAATTGTATATACAGTATATACACAATGTGATATATAATTGTATTAAAACAGATACAGTTTTTTATACTGTAACACTGATACAATAACTGTTTCACCTTACTGGGCATGATAAAATCATGCATTTATAACAAGTACATTGAAATAAATGCATATTACTAGTCTTCTAGCCCGTAACAAAAACACCTGCTTGCGTCTTCCACTACAGGTGTGTATAGTATACACAGTAAGCATGCCACAGAAAAGTGTTGCAAATATTGGTAGTGACCCGAGTAACTGCAAAGAAGGTCCAAATCATAAGGCATGAAAGTCTCCAGGCTTAAATTAAAACCCCCCAAAAAACGATTTGAAAGAGAAAAACACAGTGTTATGATCCAATTACAGTGTTTGAAATGCAAGATGTAAGCTTTGTGAACAAAACACGAAGGCTTAATGCCTGGTCGTTTTGTACCGACCTACGCCTAATGAGCTCATCGTTTAGTACTGCCTGTCAAGACCGTTTGAACAGAGGCCAGATTCAAGCATTACAGTAAGGCTGTAGCCAATGGCCATTCATTAACTCTGCAAGGAAGTGAGAAATAAACTGACCTCAAAGTCTTTCCCTTGCTGTGAGCAGACCTTTGAACACTGTGCCTAAGGAAAGGCCTTTTCAGCCTTAAACCAATGACAGTTATGCCCACAGGAACTTTCTCTGTAATTATTTTAAGTTTTTGAATAACAATATCATTTACTATCAGCATGACAAACATAATTTTAAGCGTAGCAACAGGCATGGCAAAGACACGCCAGTTAACCCAGTCAAGTCTCCATCAATGGTTGAGCCAGCACAGCAAGAATGAAATAATCGTTTGATCAAAGTTATTGCTTTTTCATGTTTTTTTTTATTGAATTAGTTTGCTCAGAAACAGAAGATATTTGACCTTTGACCTAATCTTTTATATTACTAAAAAGTCAAGATTTGTTTTATGTATGATGGGCCTTTAGAACAGTCAAAAAATATTTAGGATATAAATCAGCCACAAAATGAATAATCTACCTTACTTAATGGACTGACTTTAACGTATTGCACTGTCCTTATTCTTTTAAGGTCATCCAGTCACTTCCAAAATGTTTGGCTGGCTCAACAACTATGTTTGTGAACATCTGGCTCAGCGACGAATCCGCCGTAGCAGACTGGTGACTAAAGATGGCCGCTGCAACATCGAGTTCGGCAACGTCAAGTACCGGAACCATTTTGTTTTCCTGGCCGACGTCTGGACAACCTTCGTGGAGTTTCGATGGCGCTTTGTGCTCTTCTTCTTCATCGCCTCCTTCACCTTAAGCTGGTTCATCTTTGGACTTTTCTGGTACTGGATCGCCCGCGGCAACGGTGACCTGGTGTGGCAGCAACCACTGACCAACCACACGCCGTGCGTGGCCAACGTGGACGGACTCACCACCTCCTTCCTTTACTCCCTGGAAACCCAGACGACCATCGGTTACGGCGCGCGCTACATCACCGCGGAGTGCCCCGTGGCCGTGGCCGTCATCATCATCCAGTCCCTCGTGGGCGCCATCATCAACTGCTTCATGTGCGGCGTCATCCTGGCCAAGATCTCCTTGCCCAAGAAGAGGGCCAAGACCATCAGCTTCAGTGACATGGCCGTCATCTGTCCAAAGAAGGACTCCCTCTGTCTGTTCATTCGGGTGGCCAACCTGCGCAAGACCCTGATGATTGGCAGCCAGATCTACGGCAAGATGTTGAAGACCACCATCACGCCCGAAGGCGAGACCATCATCATGGACCAGGTGAACATTGACTTCACCGTGGACGCGGGCAAAGACAACCTCTTCTTCGTCTGCCCCCTCACTCTGTTCCACGTGATCAACAAGAATAGCCCCTTCTTTGAGATGGCGGTGGAGACCCTGCACAAGCAGGAGTTTGAGCTGGTGGTCTTCCTAGACAGCACGGCCGAGTCCACCAGCTCCTCTTGCCAAGTAAGGACTTCCTTTATTCCACAGGAGATCATGTGGGGCTACAAATTCCTGCCCATCATCTCCCGAAGCAAAGAGGGCAAGTACAAGGTGGATTTCTCCAACTTCTCCAAGGTGACGCCAGTGGCTACGGCGCACTGCGCCTACTGTTTCCATAACATCAAGGGCCACCATCTTCACTCTATGGAAGGGGAAGACAACCCAGGCTTTGAAACGATTGATATTGAACAATATCCTAATGTGACCAAGATGTAGATTAACATATCAATGTGTTGAAACATTTATATTTTTCCTTTCAGAGGTTAGAGAAAAAGAACAGACGTTTTCTCATAAATGTATGTAGCGGTTCTAGAGGGTGAACTCCTCAAGAGCCTAATAGACAATTATGGACAGTGCACTTGGTTCTACTTGAAGTCAATCTCTACCTCAGGTGCACCTCAGAGACATTGCAGGGAAAAAGTGTGATATTGTCCTGCCTTGTCTTAAAGAATGGTGTGGATGAGAAAAACAGAAGTAGCTGTTGAGTGACTGACTGAGGACAGGTCTAGACTTGATGTGTCCAGGGGATCTGTATATATACATATATATACACACACACACATTTAGAGACTTAAGCACTAACAAAGTACTTGACTTTGTCGTTAAAATGTGATTTGGTTTATCCTGTGATTTTTCTTAAATTGTCATCCTGTATAGGTATCCTGCTGATATCAAGACTAATTATATATGTTGTTTGGTATTATTTTGTCTCAGGGTAAAACTGATTAATTGCAATGCAGTTTAATTGTGATCGCATCCTGTTTCAACAAAGGCAGCTAGGCTTTGTAGGGGATCATTTGATTATAGAGGCCATCACAACAGAAGACAGGTGTCAGACGTTCATCCCCAAACAAATGAAGTTGTGATAGCAAACAGTGTACTGAAAACCGCAGAGCTTAACTACTGAAAGCAAGATGCCCACTATTTGGACCAGACTATCTGTGACTTTGTGTGCATCCTTTACCTTATCTATCATAGTTTCTACTGTATACTCTATGTATTCAATACGTGTATGTTTGTGTTATTTACTGAAAGTCAAGTTATGAAGCTATGATATTTAAAAGCTTCAGTTTTTCAAGGACAGATTTTTTTACATTATAATAAGCAGGTATGTGTTGTTTGTTTGTATTTCACGTGTCGTTTTAATAAATATAAAACAAGTTTCATGTGTTCAATCTTATTATTATGCCAACAGATACAACTCAATAAGATCCTTAACATTTTAATACTTTAATAATTATAAGTCATTAACAAAGAAATAGTTTGACTCTGAGTTTCTAGTTTAGTGTCATGTCATTAAGCTTTCAAAACAGATACAAACTGAGCTGCACTACACATTCTCTGTACGAAGAAGCTCCTTAGAAATGATCTAACAGACATTTTCATCATTAGCTGTTAAGTAGTGCCAGAGTCCATATAATTTCTGAAGCAAATATATATTCCCTATTAACATTCTTAATTTATAGAAGAACCTAATGATAAACAAAGACAGACGTTGTTGATGGTTGGTCCATTATCCAATACGAGTTCCCAATAAATAATGCAATGTCTCACCCAAAACAAAATAAGCATCTTCACATAAACAACTTCGCATGTTTTGCTATTATAAATTCAAGAAAATATGAAATGGGTGACCAGCAAGGATGGTTTTTTTTTAAAAGTATTTAGATGGTTTGAGTGTTTTCGAACGTTCAATAAAACCAAGTGAATGCAATTTGGCAGAAAATTAAGGTATGGTTCACGCCATAGGCATTCCACATGGACAAACTAATGACAATCTTTGGAGAGGTAAAAACATTTATTTTGTCACATTTTTCCTATACAACCCTTTTTCAAAAGGTAATACTTCATAAATTGCAGGAATGACAATAAAATACAATGATTACATATATATATATATATTTAATATCCAAAATACATTGCATATACTGCGTAGCACGGTTCCCCTTTTATTTAATACAAACGTTTGTGAGAAGTGGATGTAAAGGGCATATTTTCTTTTAATATTTATGTTTACTTTAATGTTACAAACCCATTACAAATTCACTACATTAATGTTACAAACTAATTACAAATTCCCTTTTTATGTAGTCTTTAAAGGCTACAAAACTTGAGGAGAAGCTTGCTATGAATGATAGGATTGTCTGTGCTTTAATGCATATATCTGAAAATTTGGAGGCACAGAAAGAAAGCTGCCAATTTTAGGATTTTGGCAAAAATGTTACAAGGCATGAAAAGCTCTTTTCAAAATAACTAAAAAGCTACCATGTGTATGGTATGCTGTACATTTATCATGATAATTGTTACCAAATTTTGAAAGGAATTTAGAAATAACCAGACATATATATATATATATATGGTCACTGCAAGGCACTGTGGACATTTTCAACTGAATTTTAGAAACAATAACAATAAAAAAAAAAAAAACTTTCAAATGTATTGCCCAAATGTACAGATACAAAATGCTTTACATGTTGAACAAACTACATATCAGAAATGGACTTAAAATGTTTGCATTTTTGACCGAGGTCAACTCGTTTTAACACTCTTGACTTATCCATACTGTGTCATATGAAAATAACTCTGCATAATTTATACAGTAAGTTGCTTTAATGCCTAGTTGACCAATGCTTACAAAATAATAGAAAAAACGTCTGACGAACGCACAGCATTCGCGAATCTGAGGATTTCTTTGTTTTTTTTTATCCTGTCTTATCTAACTGGTTTCGTTCTTTGTTTAAGTAAACCACTTACCTATAAGTAATTTCTTTCCAAGTGTCGAGTTTCAGCTTTATAAAAAGTCCTTATTTTGTAATGGGTTTGACAGCTTTTACCTTTCACTTAAAAATACATGTTTTAATACTGCACTATTAAGGTAATGTGTGCTTTAAAATGAAATGTATGTGTTCACCCATGTCAGGCAAACAGTTGGTCAAGTGATCATTTCAAGTGATGTCTTTCCAAGTAAAAGGACAGGGAACGTTCTGCGTTATGAATCATGATTATATTGACAGAGATGAACATTATTGTGTGCTGTGCAAATACACATGGCGATGTGTCATTAGACTAAATAAAGACTTCTTAAAATAATTCAGACTTAGATTAATTTCACACAAGCCTTTTCTTGAACGTTGGTAGATATTTTGGTACTTATTTCTGCATTTTTTACAGAGCATGCTAAATCCAACATTTAAGGCCCCATCGCTGTGAGATATTTTGACCTCAAATCAAAGCCAAAATGGTTGCCATGGGGTTGAGTAGCATACAGTATGTAAAGATATATATATTACAATTTCCCTTATTGTTTAAATTGGTGTGTGTGGTCCACCGACGGTATATCTCAACATTCTAGAATTGTTTAGTATTAGTCCAGGTGTAATGGACTGGATGTTGGAGGCATGACACGCCTTTGTACAAAGTAACGTCTGAGGTCTTGACTGACCTGGGGAGAATAGGTTCAGAGCACTGGGAGAGATATATTAGCGATAGCACGCTTTAATTAAAAGGATAGTGCAGCCATACATCATCATCAGCATGTCATGAATCACCACGCTGGTTAATTCCACATGTCTTATCCCTTATAGTGTGCACTTTGACCCTTGACCTCCAAAATATACTAGGTGAGAAATGTTCTTTTTAGATTCAGTTAAGTTGTTGCAAACCTCATGGATATTATTATAGAATTCTAACAGTGGACCATAGCCTGTTTTGGAACTATACCGATCCCTTTTAGTGTGTTCAAAAAGCCAGATGACATTCACATTAATACCCACTGGGTCCAGAATATGTATCTGGGGTAAGGGGACAGCTGAAGACCAACAACATTGCAAAACGTTAACCGCCGACATCGTGTGTGGCCCCCTGAAAACATACAGCGCTTCCCAACTTGAGCTCCTACCAAATCTCTGTCTTCCAGTTAGGAGGATAAGTTATTTGTGAATGGCATATTCCAGTCACCAACATTTCATTCAGTGCATCTCTTTGGCGCCCCCCCCCCCCCCCCCCTCCCCCCAACGCATTCCAAGAGGCCCCCCAGCGAGCGCACACGTAGAGGGATATGAACAGGACATACTGCTAGCACAACGTCACGCACATATGACTTCAAATGAGGAAATCCAGAAAGACTGAAAAAGGGGGGTGGGTGGGGGGGACTTTATGTATTTTCGGCCGCATTTCAAACTGACAATCTCATGAGTGTGGAGGGAGAGAGAACGACTCTCCCGATCCTATTGACGGGGCTGTGCTGGCAGCCGCGTCTGAATTCCGGGAGGCACCTTAACTGGGACGCTGACGCAGCTTTCAAGGGGAACGAGGCCAGGCGTTGAAAAGACAAGCACAGACAACAAAGAGTCGCTTGCGTCCTAAGTAAGTAGTATTCCATTTTGGACCATAGCATCCAGTTGTTTTGAAATCTTTATGTATATATATATATATATATATATATATATATATAACAAAAAAAATATTTCACGATGCTGTTTAAGAGCAGAATTTCTCAAGAGGAATCCTCCCCTTCATTCAGTCATAGTTGGTTCGGTCTCATTCTGAGTGCAGGTCAGCAACGGTGAATTCTGTTAAGGGAGAGAGAGTTCTTCGAGTGGGTGGGGGGTGGGGGGGCTGGGGGCGGGCGCTGCACAGCGGGCGAGAGGGGGGCCGTATTTTAGTAGTAGCCCCCCAGATGGGAAGGCACGTGGGTGTTGGGGTGACGTGAGACGCTGGGGTTTGGGTATATGCTCCCTGCTGGGGAACTCCAGTACGGCGCCGTAGGGGCAAAGAAGTTGGAGGAAGTGACGGGCATGGAGGAGGGGTGCGGGGACAGGAAGTTGGCCTTCTGCTGGTGGGCGTGGTAGGAGGGCACGTAGGCCAGGTCCGACGGGTACTTGTACATGGAGGACTCGGTGGGGTGGGGCTGCAGGGCCTGGGCGATGCCGTGGAAGTCAAACTTGTAGGCGTAGCGCTTGCCGTGCACCTTGGTCATGATGTTCTTGTCGTAGTAGTAGCGCAGCGCGCGGCTCAGCTTGTCGTAGTTCATGTTGGGCTTGCTCTTGCGCTCGCCCCAGCGCCGGGCCACCTCGTCCGGGTCGGTCATCTTGAACTCGCCGTTGGTGCCCTCCCAGGTGATGCAGCCGGCGTTGGCGCTGTCTGACAGGAGCTCCAGGAGAAACTGCCAAAGCTGGATCTGACCCGAGCCTTTGTAGGAACAGAAAGACAGCTGAAATACTGATTCTAAATGTAAACGAGCTATTGTGCAAAACGATCACGCAAAACTCTGATTAGGATTATTTCTGTAATATTACTTTAAGATTACCACTCTCAGAAGTTTCACTATAAGATTATACAGTAGTTCAGTGAGATCAATACACAATTATTTTGAAACGTAATTGTGTTTCTGTGCAACTTCTTGTGCCTTTATTCTAAATGACAGTATTTCTTGTTTGTTTTTTTATACTACAGTTGTAATTTATAGTAATTTAATAAAGTAAGTTCCCGGTGAAGTGTTTTGTTTTTAGATTAAAAGCGAACACTGAGCCTAAAACAATACCGCTGGGCTTTCTAGAAAGTCTCAAATCCATACAACAGAGGTATTGCCAAGGAAACAATATTGCTAAGAGAGCAATATTTCCAGCCTGATATTAAATACTAAGCCGCCAACACCCTGGGCGTCCGCTCCTGGCCTCAACTCATACCTGGGTTGGCCAGGCGACTGCTGGTGGGGCCCAGGATCTGGTAAGGATCTGTGGGGAGAGGAAAGGGTTAGTCGGCCTGGTCTCCTGTGGGCGCACGGGAGCAGTGCTGTGACCATCTGTCGGCCTTGTATGGCATGACTGTGCTGTACAGAAGTGAACAGACTCCTACCTGGTTGGGGCCTCGCCTGCTCTGTGGACTTGGACACGCTCTGAGATACCACCGGCGAGCCTGGAGGGAAAGAGCGAGAGAGAGAGGGGGGGGAGGGAGAGGGGGGGAGAGAGAGAGATAGAGAGGTGGGAGAGAGAGGGGGGAGAGAGAGAGAGAGATAAAAAAAGAAAGAGAGAAAAATAGAGAGAGAAAAAAAATAAGACAGAGAGAGAGAGAGAGAGAGAGAGAGAGAGAGAGAGAGAGAGGGAGGGGGGAAACAGGGTAAATATCAGTAGGGCAGCGAGTTATGGGACTGCTCTGCACATTTAGGGTCCGCGGTCGAGGCGTTCCAAAGAAAACAGGGCAGTGGTCGGCGGTGGCCGCATTAAGAGTTTTAAGCGCCCACTTTTTTTTCCCGTTTTTTTCTTTTTCTTCTTCTTTCCAGAAGTGTTGAGGAATGGGGTTTGAATCGCCGACGGTGGGCCTTTGCGTGCCCAGACTGTGTGTGTATTCTGGAACGTTCCGCTGTGATCTCGGCCACATCTCTCATGAAGATGACTTAGGGGAAGGGAGGGGGGGGGTTTGATCCTGCTCAGCCCAGGGGTATGTGACATTAATGATCTGTGTCGGCCATTGGAATAGCTATAGGTCAGAACCGCAGCGTGACCAAAAGGCAATGAGGGCCCTTTCTTCATGGAAAATGGACAGGCGTACAGCGTGCTCACCTTTGCCGCTGTGCATGTTTGACCATCCCGTCCTCCGTACCGAGTCGTAGGGAGGGTCTGTAAGGGGAGATGAGCAGGAGAGATAGAGAGAGTCTCGTCAGCAGGAAAACAGAAGTCATTGTATCACGTCCTCGTCGGGAGTTTGACATTGTTTTTTAAAAGCTTTTTTTGTCTGAGACTGAGACTCTCCGACTGAGACCAGGTCTCTTTTCCTGCAGTGCCCTGTTAAAAGGCAGAATATATAAATTACAACAACAAAAAAATACATAAAATATAAGCCAATATAAATAAAAAATGTTTCAATACAATATTTACAATACAGCTAAATATTTAAGACGGTAATCTAGACACCATTCATTTTGTCAATGTAAAGAATAAGAAGCTTAACTTTATAATTGCTTCTGTGGTCTTGCCTTAGCATATTCTATCTACCCACCTTCTAGGCAACCTCCAGACTTTGATTTACATAGCAAG
This sequence comes from Galaxias olidus, assembly GCA_026901105.3. Lineage (NCBI taxonomy): Eukaryota > Metazoa > Chordata > Actinopteri > Galaxiiformes > Galaxiidae > Galaxias > Galaxias olidus. The sequence continues at coordinate 315,616 of JAPMUY010008046.1, forward strand.
ACGGCCATGGACATAAGGAGACAATGGCAGGCAGGGAGGCATCCATTTAAAGGGATGCTTAGGAAAGCTATGGTAGAGGCTGGTCATCTAGAGAATGAACTAGTAACTATCTACCAGCTCGGTGAACAGAGGGCCAAGCCCCATCAATGACTGAGGGGTAAACAAACGGGGGTATTATGCACTACACACACACGCACACACGCACGCACGCACGCACGCACGCACGCACGCACGCACGCACGCACGCACACACACACACACACACACACACACACACACACACACACACGACTTTCATAGCTGTCTAAAATGCAGCCAGAGAGGCAGCTAGGTTGGAAGACTTTCGCCATCGCTCCTGTTACTGTTATCCAGAATAAGGAAGTTCTGGGAACCAAGATTGTTCCCATTGGTGATCAATCATTCCCAGCGTCCACAGAATGTATGTATCTATTTCTCCATCAGAATAGCAAAAGCACATGGTGTTAGAGTCATTTGATTAGAGCATCAATCACCTGTCTAGATACTTTAGTGCTGCTCTGACATGGAGATCTGTACTACACTACGTCGCTAATGTATGGAAAGTTGCCTCTCCCTAATAAATTTACAGGGCGTATCATATTTGATGTGATGGGGATTATGTCCAGATAATTACGTGTGTTTGTGTGTGTGTGTGTGTGTGTGTTGGTAGTCACGATGCAACAGCCATGACAAGCAGTCTCTGTTTACCATCTTGACACAAATAACCTTCCCATTCCAGTTCATGGGAACACTCAGTGATTCACCAATGACTTCAGAGTGTACAGCTGGTTGTGTGCCGCGAGCCAGGCATTTCTAAACATTGTCTAATGTCGCCCTCGTGTGGTAAAACACATTATTGCCACAATAGTAACCTCCTAATCTAACCTATCACAAATACCCTTGCAGCCATCCTTCCCATTTCTAGTAGTTGTGAGAATTGATATGTGTGACCTGTCCCACAAGAGTTTATTTTATAGTATAATATTTTTTTTTTGCATTGCATACTTCCACAATCCTTCCTTCAATGTAAAAAAAACAACATTTCGAATCCAATCACGTTGCAGATTCACAGGATGTTATTTTATCCCATTTCCTTCCACTCACCAGGGCTGGTGCTTTATGAAAACGTCCTCAGGCACAAACCTCCCTCGTCTCTAAGTGGGGACTCTTTAGAAACTTTTTCTGCTATTTAAAGGGCTGGCGTTGACTTGATAGCCGTGAACCTAAAGGGGCTGAACAAAAACAGAACTTCTCCTTCCCATCAAATGATTTCTGGGATTAGATGGATGGAGTCCAGGGGGCAGGGACTGTGTTCAGTGAGAGACCTTGATGAAGAAAGAGAGAGAGAGAGAGAGAGAGAGAGAGAGAGAGAGAGAGAGAGAGAGAGAGAGAGAGAGAGAGAGAGAGAGAGACAGAGAGAGAGAGACTGGTAGAGAGAGAGAGAAAATTTGAAATAGACAGAGACGGAAAGAGAGAGACTGAGGGAGAGAGACTGGAAGAGGGAACGAGAGGGAGAGAGAGATAGAGCGACTGGAAGATAGAGACTGGAAGAGACAGAGAAGAGAGAGAGAGAGAGAGAGAGAGAGAGAGAGAGAGAGAGAGAGACTGGAAGAGAGAGACGGAGAGGGAAGGAGAGAGAGAGAGACTGGAAGAGAGAGACGGAGAGGGAAGGAGAGAGAGATAGAGAGACTGGAAAATAGAGACTGGAAGAGCCAGAGAGAGAGAGAGAGAGAGAGAGAGAGAGAGAGATATAGAGAGACTGGAAGATAGAGACTGGAAGAGCCAGAGAGAGAGAGAGATAGAGAGAGAGAGAGAGACTGAGAGAGACTGTAAAAGAGAGACTGAGAGAAGGAAAGAGGACCAACAAGTGAGGCGTCTGACGAGGCCCAGCGGAGGCTGTCAGGTCCAATCTTTGTGGAGCCGGCGGGGAGCAGCCACTGGCTGGGGGGAGAGGCGGGAGAGGCGGGGAGAGGAGGGGAGAGGCGGGGAGCAGCCACTGGCTGGGGGGAGAGTCCTGGGAGAGTTGTGTTTCCTGCCTGCCTTCGCCTGCAGACAACCTCTCTTTGTTTCACTGGCCTTTTCCCCCCTCTCCCCACCCCCCTTCCCACCCCTCCACCACCCTTAAAAACCACACAGGGGCTGCTGCCTCCTTCCAAAAGAAGAAGAGGAGACGGAGGAAAATAAAGTGAGTGGGGGGGTGGGTGGAGGAGAAAAAAAAACAAGAGAACGAGGCAGACAAAACACAAAGTGGGGATTTGGAAAGAAAAAGAAAAAGAAAGAAAGAAGAAAGAAAACATTGTTGGCGGACTCGGCTACTGTGTCTGGTTCAAAGTGGAGCAGCTAAATACCAGGATGGGCCTTCCGTGTCTTCTGCCAAAAAAAGGAGAAAACCCATTTGCGCAGCTAGAACGAAACTTCACACACGTAGGAAAAAGTGGAAACTTCCTACGCCTGATTCAATTAGGTTGAATTGTCAGGTACTTTGGGAGGGAAAAGAGAGATCGAAAGTAAAGCCAGTGAAAGAGAAAAGATAACTCAGAGCAGACACGGCAGAACCTGTGTGCCTCTATCATTCCAGCGGGTCACACACACACACACACACACACACACACACACACACACACACACACACACACACACACACACACACACACACACAGAAAGAAAGCCATGCAAACACAGACACAGACTTAAATGTGTGTGCATAACCCCCCCCCCCCCCCCCCTCTTCTTCATTTTTCCAGGTCTGTGTCTCTCCCTCCGCTCTGTCTCTCTCTCTGAGCCGAGCCAGTTTCCAACGCGGGGCCAAGGGTGTGGTGCTCGCTCCTGGGAGACTTTGCCTGCAGACCGGCTAGTCAAAACAAGGGCTGAGCTCCAGGCGGAGAGAGAGAGAGGGTCGAGTCAGGGGCTGCTCATAACCCAGCCAGTCCCAGCCAAGGAGAAGCCAGACGGGCCAAAGCTGTTTGTGCAATACCATCTACAGGTGCCTTAAACACAATCTGTATGAGAGAAGACAAATGGTGTTTTCCCATTGCGTTACTGACTTAGAGTGGTACAGTGTCAGTCTGTGTTATTCTTCTCTGTAGAGCACAGTAGCAGCAACCAATATGGCAACCACCCCAGTATTCATACATTTAGTACTAATATTACTGACCCCACCACAGTATTAATACATTTAGTACTAATATTACTGCCACCACCCCAGTACTAATACATTTAGTACTAATACCACCACTAGTACAGTTCACATGAGTATAGTTCACGTAGGTTCAACAGCGTTCTAAAAAACCTCACTGCATTGAATGCGGTGACATACCCAGTCCATGGCGGGACCGCGTGAGCTACGGCCCAGCTAGCTACACTAGCGACGAGGCAATAACGTCAAGGCTGAGGAGACACCAGCCATGCTGCAGAGAGTAGGTGCACTGTGCACGCTGATATACAGGGGGAGTAAATCAGAAGCGCTCGACTTGGGGGAGCTTCAGAGGGAGGGATGAAAGGAGGGTGTTGCTTGACAAAGAATAGCCCCCATCAATCTCCCAGCCTCCCTCCCTGTATAGGCTGACCACCACCAACGGACCACGCTGCTAAATCACTGAGGAGCAGTGCTGAGGCATCATATTCACACAGACACACACACACACACACACACACACACACACACACACACACACACACACACACACACACAATGCAACCACCCATATGGCACATACGAGCCTTCATGCTGTGATGTACCTTCACACAGTTGCGCACATGTATACCCTGAAAACATAAACACACGCGCACACACACGTACACACACACACACACACACACACACACACACACACACACACACACACACACACACACACACACACACACAAGCCTCTTTTCACGGCCTGCATGGCATTCCATGTTTTATACGCTCGGCCCGTATTATTGATAACATTCATTTTACACAGGCCAGTCTGCAGCCGGCCAGTCTCTCTCTCTCCCTCTCTCTCTCTCTCTGCACGCCAGCGCTTCCTCCAGCCAGGAGAGAGACGGGGAGGAACGTCAGGGTGCCATGCCACCCCTCCCTAAAGGCAACGCTAATACCATTCAAATCTCGGACCACTACGGATGCCAGAGACATGTGATAGAGGCTCAGGGCGGGGATCTGTCGGAGTTCTTTCATAGCTGAGGCTTGACTGGGCTTTGGGAAGAGGCGAGTGTTATGGAGGACCGTAATATAAATCCCAGAATGCCGTGAAAGGGAGGGACCCGGCGGTCCCTGCCAGTTGAAATACCTGCTACTGAGAAGCAGGAAGGGCAGGGTCAGGGTTCAGGGCACTGCGTCTTTTCCAGCCGGCCCTGCTGGTGTCGGGGCAGGGCGAGAACAATGTTTGCCTCCCAACGCTCGCTAACCGCTGGAGAGATAGCGTGGAGCTTTCTGGGATTCTTATCAAACTCCAATCCCCCCCTACCATTTCCTGTTGTTCCTGTGAGCGAGGCTATCGGTGTTATTGCAGACCACTCTCACGTCTCCCGGGCGGCGGCATCACGCCGCGTTGTCATGGATACGTGGCAGGGGGCCCATGAGCACATAGGCTCGCTGTTAGATGGGTCACTGCTTGTGAAGTGCTTCCCCCAGCTTTCTAAAATATTTAAATTTAAAATCAAAATTGTTTTTTTTGTGTTGTTATTTTTTCCCACTGAGGACTTGCGAGGTAGGTGAAAACTAAACATTTTGTTTCTCCAACTAAAGCATCCTGTTTGTCTTGTGAATGACAGAGCACCTGTCTGAAAATACTTCACTCCATCACAAACTACTGCTAACCCCCCCAAGACACGTTCAACCCCCACGCTCTCTCCTCCTCTGAGGGTAGAAGGCTTTTAATGCTGCCTTTGTACCCACTAATTGGCCTCTGATTTGTAGCTTCTACACTCCCCGTGTGCAGGTCTAATGCCGTTAATAACACTGTCCGTGATGGGGCTCGTGATTATTCATGTGGCACAAAACATGCACCTGTCGCGGGGTCGTTTTGTCTGTTGATACCAGTGTTGGAGAGAAAGACAAGCTAGAGTTTACGTTCAAAACCACCCCTTTCTCTCTCTCTCTCTCTCTCTCTCTCTCACAAAACACACACACACACACACACACACACACACACACACACACACACACACAGAGTGGCCTGTTGAAAGAGGTGAGAGGCTTTGTATTGCTTTTGCAAACTGGAGTAAGGGGGAGGCTTTGTTGTCTTTCTCTTTGTGTGCTTTGCCCACCTGTGTGTTTAATGTCACCTCCTTATTAAGCATTCTGTATACCACAGTATCTAAACTCATACTTTGATATGAATAGCATTCTGTATACCACAGTATCTAAACTCATACTTTGATATGAATAGCATATAATACAAGTATGCACTTTCAACTTGCATGAAAAATGTGGTACGGGAATAATAGTTTAGTCAGGTTAACAGTTTGTAAGAAATTGAAGCACATGGTTGCACCTACCTTCTTTGCTGGCCAAGCGTGGCGACTGGTCTGTGTGAGATGGTGTGTTGTAGGATAATGATGAGCTACCTGCAACAGCACCAAAAACAGACTGTTAGCCAGGAAGGGGGACACTAAGAACAAAACCCAGCTAGTGAAATACCAACTAGGTGGAGGGGAGTTCTTACTCAATATTTTAGTTAAGAGTTGTATAAATGCTATAATAAGACAAACTTTGCATTTTTATTTCTTTCTCCGTTTGAAGTTTATAATGTTATATTTGTTCTGCTTGTAAATTTTTTTTAAATATCCTAGTGTCTTAAAAGATGCTTCAAATTTCCGCCCAAAACAAGAAACTGCTTGTTACATCCAGCAGATGGCAGTACAGAGTTCAGCAATAATTGGAAGATGTTTCAGTTTTTCAAATCCCTCTCATTTCAAAACGTCTCTTTAGTTCATGGTTTAAAACGGTGGGGGAAAAAAAGAGCTACGGAAAAAAAATTCACTTTTTATCCATCCTCTGACAAAAACCAGCGAAGAATCCAACTCGTCTGCTGTAGCCGGCAAGAAATAAAAAAAAGCAGCGGCAGAGGCAAAACTGCAACTTTGGCTTAATAGAGTAAGAGAGGCCAGACCCACGCACATGGCCCGCCTATTCATTCCACCTTATGGTGCAGAACTGTGCACCACATTCCAACACTGACTCAGGCACCCTGGGCGGCACCAAAGCTGGGTCTTAATTTTAGCTTGCCTCCAGGCATAAATCAGTGGTTGGAAAAATAGACCCCAAAAAATGCAGAGGGAAAACAACCGCCGCTGTTGCTGCTGCTCGCTGACTACCGCATGGGGAGAGTGTGAAGGTTTGGAGGGGGCAGAGACCCAGACATCTTAGACTCCCAAACCTCCGCTCTTCACGAAAGTGAAAAGAATAGTCAAAATGAAACAAAAAGGATGAATAAGGTCTATTTTTTTGGGAGGGGAGAGGACAAATGAAGCGGTGCCTCGTTTGGTTTCTGAGTTCTAGTGAGCTCACGGGGTAGACCTGGGGTCTGTAAGGAGGCGGGGGTCCGTAAGGAGGCGGGGGTCCACACACATACTCTAACCCCAACCCCCCCTCATCCCAAGCCCATAGGCCCCCCAGGGTACCAGGGCCCGTCTAGAACTGGGGGTCTATGAACAGGGGAGCCATTGTGTGAGGCAGGGTCCCTGCGCAGCAATCAAACGCAGCCTGCCGTACAAAAATAATTCCACACGCAGAGTGTAAGCGCACAGGGCCGGGCTGCGCCACCAAAGCATCGTCAGAGGGTTAGGGTGGGTGTGGGGGTGGGGATTAACCCTTCCCCTACTGCACTACCACATGGAGGGGGTCGTGGTCAGACAGGCAAACAGGGCACAACTAAGCCCTCAGAGAAATGTAGGATCTCTACTACAGGAAGAGATGAAACATGTTCATCAACGAGAGAGATGGGAACAGAGAATGGGACAGAGAGAGAGAGAGAGAGAGAGAGAGAGAGAGAGAGAGAGAGAGAGAGAGAGAGAGAGAGAGAGAGAAAGAGATTAAGAGAGAGAGAGAGAGCGAGAGAGAGAGACTCTCCGTCGCGCCACCTGTTTATTTGGACGTGTGTGTCCTCCCTTGGAAAACAAACACACATCGACATAATCTGACAACACAGTGGAGGGGGCTGGCCCCTGTTCACCCCCCGTCTTCCTCTCCTCCCTCCCCCCTCTCTCCTTTCCCCCTCTCTCTCCTCCTCCCTCTCCCTCTGGCCACATCTGCACACCATATCTGTTCACCACGACCTCTCTGCTCCTTGCTTCTCCTTCTACAGTTTGACTGACTGATCTTTAAGAGTACACCCCCCCCTCCTCTCTGCTCCTTGCTTCTCCTTCTACAGTTTGACTGACTGATCTTTAAGAGTACACCCCCCCCTCCTCTCTGCTCCTTGCTTCTCCTTCTACAGTTTGACTGACTGATCTTTAAGAGTACACCCCCCCTCCTCTCTGCTCCTTGCTTCTCCTTCTACAATTTGACTGACTGATCTTTAAGAGTTCACACCCCCCCCTCCTCTCTGCTCCTTGCTTCTCCTTCTACAGTTTGACTGACTGATCTTTAAGAGTACACCCCCCCCCTCCTCTCTGCTCCTTGCTTCTCCTTCTACAGTTTGACTGACTGATCTTTAAGAGTACCCCCCCTTCCTCTCTGCACACCCTAACGTTGGCAGTAATGCCCTGACGTCACCGACCTGCAGGGGCTGCCTCTGTTGTTGATTACTGGGTCGCATGGCACTGTAACCCACTTAAACATGTCGCCTATACCCACCCCCACTTTGTCAACAAACCTAGACGTCTCCTGAGTCCCCCTCCCTCAAAGAGGCCTCGCGGCCTTTTCACCACAGAGCTGCTTCAAGCCACTTGCTGACCCAATATGGATATTTAGGGGTTAATACAAAGAGGCCTTTTCACCACAGAGCTGCTTCAAGCCACTTGCTGACCCAATATGGATATTTAGGGGTTAATACAAAGAGGCTAGCCCCAGTATTTTGTAGTTTCTCAGCCAAGTGTATATATAGTAAGTGGCTGACCCAAGACAATCGAGCAGGCCCGGTTTTGCAAGGGTGGCTAGCTGCAGACAGCTAACTGCCGAGGCAGACCGCCAGGCCATAGAGCCCCGCCACACCAGTGCTAATCTGCCAACAGAACCAAGTAATGCACGGGGAGCTGCATATAAACGTAGGGGCGAACGAAGCAGAGAGACACAGAGAGAAAGTGAGTGAGAGAGAGAGAGAGAGAGAGGGAGAGAGAGCGAGAGAGAGAAAAGAGAGCGAAAAAGCAAACTCCAGACTCTCCCCTTTCCTCCGCAGCCCTCTAAGTCCAGATGTTCATGGTCTGCATAAACTATCGAGGGCTGGAGAATGTCCCCCACGCTCGTCGGCGGCGGCGAGCAGCCCCAGCAGCAGCAGTACGGCGGCCGCAGGAAAACCCAAACTTATCACTCTGTCCGCCTCGCGCTCCCTCCCCACTCCCTGGCAGTAAATCCATCCAGACAGAACCACGCAGAGCCCCAGCCACAGAGACGCAGAGCCCCAGCCACAGCTGGGAAAAGAGAGCCACCACTGCTGCTACCACTGGCACTCAATCACAGCCACTTCAACCTCTGTTCCACGCACTCACCCACCCAGCCCACCTTATCCCCCTCCTCTCACTCTTCTGATATCAGTATCTCTCTCTCTCTCTCTCTCTCTCTCTCTCTCTCTCGACGTCTGGGTCGCCAGCATCATCGTCTTACTTCTGTCTCTCTCTCTTTTTCATTTCATTCCGCCTTGAGTCTCTCTCCTCCGTCGCTCGCTTCCTTGTTTTCTCCCTCCGACCCCGTCTAACAGTCTCTCGTTTTCTGAGGTTCTCTCTCTCTCTCTCTCTCTCTCCCTCCCTCTCTCTCTCTCTGCTCTGGTTCCAGCACATGTGGTATCAAACCAACCTACATGGGTGCGATAAAGCAAACAGTCCGCAGTCCCTCCCTGAAAGGCTAATTTGAACAAATTCTCAAATTGCGGACCCCTAAATTGAAAGCACATTGGTTGCACAGGGCGACCATGTTGTATAACAATGTGCTTAAGTGACCAACAACGGGGCCAAAACAATGCACAGCCAGCCGCCCTTCTGACATGCAGCCGCCGGGGAACTGTGGGCACCAATACAGACAGCGTCTCCTCAGGAGCGTGTGTGTGTGTGTGTGTGTGTGTGTGTCTGTGTGTGTGTGTGTGTGTGTGTGTGTGCGTGTGTGACGCGGCAGGCGTCTCTTATGGTAAAGCCACAGGGAGGGGAGGTGCACAGACCCTGTGGGGAGTGCATACACAGCTTAATGACACCAAAGAATGTTAATCAGAGCTTCAATAAACAGACCCATGATGCACACAGATGTGGTATGAAATGATTGTAATTCCTCCCGGACCATCAGGTCTTGGAGAGACAGAGAGAGAGAGAGAGAGAGTGTGTGTGTGTGAGAGAGAGAGTGTGCGTGTGCATGTGAGAGAGAGTGTGTGTGTGTGTGTGTGTGTGCGTGTGAGAGAGAGAGTGTGTGTGTGTGTGAGAGAGAGTGTGTGTGTGCATGTGAGAGAGAGTGTGTGTGTACGTGTGAGAGAGAGTGTGTGTGTGCGTGTATTTGGGGGGTGTGTGGGGGTAGGGGTGGACAGCATCACGTGCCCTCTAATCACTAAATACCTCCAGGGCCTGCCTCTTTACCCCTATACCCTGTTTCCTCTCTCTCTCTCTCTCTCTCTCTCTCTCTCTATCTCTCTCTCTCTCTGGATAACTTTCTCGTTCTGTCTGCCTCTGCTGGCCTCCAGCTCTCCCGTGAGGGAAGCCAGAGGTCTCCATTCTGGACGGGGGCTACTCCTCGTCTGGTGATTGTGTTTGTTTGTGCTGCAGGGGGAGAAGACAAGCGAGCAGCGCCCCCCGCCTTCCAAAGCAGCGGGGCAGGAGGGGAACCCCAGCCTCCTCCTCCTCCTCCTCCTCCTCATCCTCCTTCTTCTGCTTCTTCTTCTTTGTCTTCTTCTTCTTCTGTTTCTTCTTCTGCTTCTTCTTCTTCTTCCTCTTCTGTCTGAGACGTGCCCCTGTTAACACAGCTCCCTGCCCCCCCTGGGCCACCTCGCAACTTCATGAACCAGCTCCTTTCTTCAGGAAGCCGCTGATCTGGTCCCGGAACGGCAGCCTTTTCTTTTATGGACGCTCGGAAAGAGGCCAAAGCAATTTTGAAATGGCGAGCGGGCGGATTCCCCAATTTTTTTTTTTCCGCTGTTCTTCTTCTGGCTCCAAAACACACAGAAGCTAAATCATAAAAAAAAGAAAATTGAGAGTGGCGTGGAGAGTCTGGGTGCATCCTGCCTGAGCTGGAGCTGAGTCCCCAGGCCAGCGGCCCCTCATGAAAACTAGACGGAGGCTGCCCGCTGGCAGGCCCAGTGATGCGCTGATCCACCCGTTAACTTTTCCCGTTGGGGCTGTTATACAAACAGCAATGGGGCTGTTATACAAACAGCAAGCTGACCAATCGAAAAACGGTCGACACCCAACTGCATGGAGTTCCCATGATGTCACACTGTCATCACAGTCCATGATGTCACACTGGCATCACAGTCCATGATGTCACACTGGCATCACAGTCCATGATGTCACACTGGCATCACAGTCCATGATGTCACACTGTCATCACAGTCCATGATGTCACACTGTCATCACAGCCCATGATGTCACACTGTCATCACAGCCCATGATGTCACATACTTTTAGATCCCATCATCGTTCCCTTAGGAGTGCAGACTGAATTTAGTCAGGCTGTCCCAGATTTGCTCAGCCATGTTAGCGGAGGGACGCCACTCTCCCTTTGAGAGACAATCTGGCTGCATCTCTACTGATTCTCTTTTAGTGTAAGTCAATAAAATCTAGAAAGTACTCAAAGGTATAATGATCTATGAGTTGAGCCTCCCCCGAGCGAGGTAAAACTGAAGCCTTCTGCCGACATCTTGGAATACCTGCACGATAAGCCACCGCACTGAAGAACACAGAGCAAACTCCGTATCAATATCCCGGATCACCGTGGACGCCAGACGCCGTTTGTCACCCTTGGTTACGGACGACACTCGCACACAGGAAGGCGCAGCTAGCTGCTTTCTAATGGCCGTCCCCCCTGCCAAAACACACGGGCCAGCAGAAAGAAAGATGGATTCCTGTTGGAACGAGCGGAGCATCCGTTGTAAATCGGGGGTTACCGTTTGGCTGGCCGCGCTGCAGACGTAGGGCCTCCCGTGGCTCCTGGGGCCATGCACCTGGCCTTCATCTCACTGTGGCCGCTGTGGAATGAAGCTGGGCAAGCAAGGAGCAGGACGGGATTTGGAATTGATTGATATATCTAGAACCCCCCCCCCCCCCCCACTAATAAATACTACATAAATACGAAAGAGAAGACTTTGCCAATTCTCTCTTTATGGATAGAGGTCTTTATGAATAAACTGGTCCCAGATTTTACAATGAATAAATACATTTTTGTTTGTTTCATAATTGCGATACGAATAGTGTCACAAACTGTATGTCTCCTTGTGGGTCTTTTACCTGTAACCTCACTTCTCATTTCAAAATGAGGAGCTAGTCTTGTGAAAGAGCCTGAATTGTCTACATGGCAAGTTGACACTAATTTGGTTTTCACAACAAAACAGAAAATGAGTGTGTTTTCATAACAGTCTCAAAAAGAATAGCCAAAAGAAGCAGCCAACTCCCTAATTCACCTTCAGTTTCCATGAATAAATAAAGATTGAATGTCAACCTGGAGAACACGTGAAAAGCTAACATCTCCCCCGTGTCCCTGGACTCACTTTCCCTGAGGTAATTGAGATGAGAGAGCAGGACCTCGGCGTTGTACATGGTGGTGAGGCGGAGGAAGTCCTCCTTGTTCATCTTGCAGAGCTCCTTGCCGTCGGTGTTCTGAAACATGGCCGTGTCCATCTCCAGCAGGGCGTACTCCTTGATGGCCCAGTCCAGCCACTGGCGCACGTGGTCCTGGGACCACAACGAGGGGTCTGGGGGGGAGACATCACACACACACACACACACACACACACACACACACACACACACACACACACACACACACACACACACACACACACACACACACACACACACACACACACACACACACACACACACACAGCGAGAAAGACACATGGTCAAGTATTTACAATATTAAAGCATCGCTCATTTTTTATCAACCATAGATGTCATACAGTTAAAAAATAAGCATATTGAACATATTTAAAATGTAATCGTTTACGATGATCACTTTGTTACGTCCACCCATAATGGAGTTTGTTCAGTACGGACATTAATCAATATTCACTTTTGAGATCACAGCAGTCGTTCAGTTGAACTATTTAACGTTGTTGTTGTTCTTCAACACACTCTACACATCATGAATCCACTTTACCTGCAGGGACGATCACCCTTCTCTCATTGGTCGTCATGTTGGGGGGAGGGGCATTCTTCTCGTCCATGTAGTTTCCATAGTTCATCTGAGACGTGTCATTGCCCCCGACCAGCTTGTTACATTTACCCACAGTGCAGTCTACTGGGGACTCCCTGCTACACAGACACAGAAGCATCATTGCATTAGGGTGGAGTTTACCCACAGTGCAGTCTACTGGGGACTCCCTGCTACACAGACACAGAAGCATCATTGCATTAGGGTGGAGTTTACCCACAGTGCAGTCTACTGGGGACTCCCTGCTACACAGACACAGAAGCATCATTGCATTAGAGTGGACTTTACACACAACTGTACATATGTACTATATAGGGACCATTCTGCTCAGCTGGTATTGATAGATTAAACAAAGAGGGGAAAGATAAATCAAACCACTCAATTTAAAAATGGTGTTTTTGTAGCATCTTTTTGTAGAGCACTACTTTGTCCATCGGTGAGGGTAGTTGTATTTGGTATCAAATGTACAACTGTAAACAAAAAATAAGCGAACTGGGACCACACCTGGATCCATTCATGTGTTCATACTCTCTCTTGACGTTGACTCGGACAGGCTGGTTGATCCACTCTTGCTGCTGCGGCAGGGGATTGATTTTGTGGGCCTGTCCGTAGTCCTGGGCGCCCGAGGCGGTCATGTCTGTCTTGGGGAGCGGGGCAGCAGCGGCGTAAGCAGGCTCGAACAGGGACTGATCTTCACTCACCACTGACAGCGCCTCCTGTTGGCCAGACAAGGAATGAGTTTAAAAAACTATGCCAAACCCCTTACACAATGAATCATGTCCTAAGTACAAAAAGTAAAACAGTTCCAGAATATTTTTGCATATTCAAATCAAACAATCAATCAAATATCTTCTTGTGGTTCTCTTTGTAAAGGCTCATGACTCAAGAAACCTGGGATCTGGCAACTTCAAACTCTCAACTGCATGTAAAGTCAAGAAACCTGGGATCTGGCAACTTCAAACTCTCAACTGCATTTCGTTTACAGCAATTATGCTGCAGTTCCGTGTCATATCGCCATCTGAAATCCTAAATTGGTTGTGTACACAGTGCTTAGGCCATGTGGAGACCTCAGCTTCCTGTTGATGTTACTATTACTTCAAACATGCCTACGTAGAAGTGCAGAGATTCAGCCCCAGACCTCTTGTCTAGACTCTCCTCCACTAAATGTGGGACACGGAGAGAGAACGAGAGAGACAGAGAAGGAAAGCGAGAGAGAGCGAGAGAGAGAAAAGGCCCTGCCGAAACACGCAACAGAAGCAGGGGGTCAATTCTACTTTGACCCTTTCTGCAGTGGCTCAGCTGGAGCAATGTACGTTTATTAAAGAAAACAAACGCAGCAACTCGCGCTCGGCTAGACCCTGCTTTGTGTCCACGCGTTTGGTCTCTTGCCTTGGGATCAATGCAGGGATCACCAGTCTGGGGAAACAGGACTGAGTATCACTGTTGATATGCTCGATGAAATACCTCCCAGTTGTAATCATCGCTAGTTGTCAAACCATGTAGCCTGTTTGACCGACTACATAAATTAAATAACACACATCAGTGTGTTATATTTAACATATAAAAACAGATGTGTAAATATTTCAGATTCAGAGCTCTAATTTACAGCGTGCTGTATGTGTTCAGTTAGATGATTTGGCAATTCTTGCACCAAAAGTTTAATTGATAAGATGTCGTATTAAACTATGTTTTCAAGATGTACTGTACTTTATAGTCACTTGGAAGAAAATAATTATTATGATTTAGGAAAGTATCTAAAGACAAATTTGAGATAAGACATGATACTAAGTAACCTGTATTCACATTCAAAATGATCATACTACATTTCAGAAGTGTCAATAATGTTTCATTATGTCAGGGGCCTAATTCATTCTCATTAAAGGATTGAAAAGACAGCGACGAACTCCAATTACGGTCATTTCTGCAGCTTAACTTTCTTTTGACTAAACAAGGTGGAATGATTTGCAAATATGCTATTATATGCTGCTTACACGATAGGGAATTGATTATTAATTCCACAGGAGTTTCCTCTGGGGTCATCTAGTAACCTTCATTTGTGATTCCAACGCCGTGTTGATTAAGTGATTGAACAGGCAGCTTCAGCATCGCCTTCATAATAGACACAGGCTTTAGTAACGTATAGCATAGGTTTAACATCCAGGACCTCAGAGGGGGGAAAGAATCCTGCTCCAGAAGTTGCTGTTGTGTGGAGGACAGTCTAGACTAGGCGGTGGAACTGGACAGGCTCCGTAGTGATTCCATCAGCGGGCACATCAGACTGGCAGCCGTGCGTTCGCTATCGGAGCGAGCCACACCAACAAGCCCCCGTTGATAAAGGGCCCAGCAACGAGGGAAGGACTCAATGTGGTCGGATAAGAGCGGACTGGCTGTTGCACGTCACGTAAACACTTGACATATCAGCCTCAGCCACATCATTCATGATTGGCAGGTGGCATGTGCCTACCAGGATTAAACCACGGGTTTTAAAAATAGGAGTGCAGGGAGTTACAGAGAGAAAGCACCCCGGTGAAACACACTGTGCCAATTCTCTGTTTAAATTACTCTATCAGTGAGAAGCATGCACAAAGACTGAATAGTGCGGGTATAACACAGATACAGTTATCTCTATGACAAACGTGTACAAATTAAAATAACTGCATAGATAAATGCCGTCCATTGCTCGCTCCTTTTCCCCTACGTGGAAAGGATTGGACGACACATTTTCCCACCGTGTGTAGAGAGTAATAATTTTTGTTTAGATAATATTCAATTAAGAGTTTAAGATATTTAAGGAGTGCTTAAAGATATGGTTAGTCATCTTTTTCATTTGGTGCTGTGCTAGACCAGGGAATAAATGAAGACATATGTCAATATTGCTATAAAGTCTAAAAATATTATTGGTCAAACACTACCTGGTGCTTGGATGATCTACTGGGTGGTAGGTCATAAGGTCATAGAAGGCCAGGCTACAGAACAGACACGAGGCAGCAGATGTGAGGAATGCAGATGGGAATAAACGTTGACCATTTTAAAACATTCAAAAGTTTAAATGACTGCAATCACCATAATATTTTGAGCTATTTTTAGAACATGACTTCATTTGAGTCGTTGTTGACCAACGGTATGCCTACACCTGCATCAGGCAGCGCAGTAATCTTTAGGTAGCGCAGCTAATCTGTGCGTAACGATTGGTGTGCCAATGAGCCACATCCAGTTCGCATGTGTCAGTGTGGTGTTCACATACTCCCATCTCGTCAGGGATTCACTGGGGCATTCCTGTCTTTTGTGTGAGGAGGAAAAGGAAACCTGTCAGGAAACCAGATTGTATAGAACAGGAAGCTCTACTGGTTTGATAACCCTTCCTTTGGATGAGTTACAGTTAGCAGTCAGTCATTTACAAAGAGAAATACACCATTCGATGATTACAACTTTAAAACTGTAAAATTATTAATTTGAACGGTATCATTCTATATTATAAATATGTAAACTAACCACTGGATAAATACATAAGACGATTACCATCATGCTGGTCGTCTATTTACACAATCAAGACACACCAACGGACAATTATGAGTCAATTGTAAGTGGCAAAAGCCTGGTCTACAATGTCCGTGCGGTGAACGCTCACTCTACCCACGTTACACCACACCCATCGGCCACAAACCCACTTTCACTGTCCAAAACAACCAAGCTTTCAGTTTTGCCCTCGAGGACGAAGCTAAATGTAAAGTCAGAAGGTGCATTGTGGCATCGGCATGGACAAACTCACAATACATCTCTGTCTACACAACCACACATCTGGAAGTTTAACAATGGGCACCAGCAGGCCACCAGAGCACTTGATTGCATGCAACCTATTGCGAAACAGTGCACACCTCTCAAATAAGGAATAGGCTTAAGGAAATATTACATACCACTAATGTTTGTGTGAGTGATAAAGATTTTATACGAAATACATTTTATCAACAGTAAACCGTGATGCGTCAATAAGCACTTGAAGTGTTTGCACAATCTACGCACTCTCTAAGAAAATGACCTGAAAAAATAACTGCTTTACAACAGCAATCATTAGCCTAATATAAGCATGTGGCATAATTGTGAACCAAAGCGGGATCATAAGACTGCATCGGCCGAAGTGCCACTAAGTGCGAAGTGATACCAGCACTCCACATCCCACTTTGTGAACAAACACATGTAACAATATCCTTGTGCTCAGACTAAACTTAAAATGCGTAGTTTAAATACATTACCCAATATTTCAGAAGATAACATATTTTTTCAACATAATAACCACTCCACGGTTACATTGCAGACGCGCGTAAACGCTCAGTCCAAATATCCATAAACCAATGTGAGTTAAGCAATCCAGAATAAATTTTCTTCTCACTTCAAGTCGACTTGGTCGCTACGGAAAAGTTTACTTTGAGAAAGAGAGGAAAATAGAAGGAAATGTGGTTGTGGCTGTCGAGGCAATAGAAAAGTCCGCTCATTGTCACATATTGAATGCTGCTGCTCACACACACAGCGACACATGCTAAAAGGAGGCGCAACTTCGAAAAGCAATCTCTCATAAACTCGTACACCCCGTCCTCCACCCTTACCTTAATAGTTCCGTCCATTTTGCGCAATTGTCAGCGAACCCCAACAATATTCCAAACATGTCACGCTCCTGAATTAATTCCAGCCCCCGAAATGTCGCGGAGAGAAAGAGACAGTTTGCCGGACCGTTTTTTTTTCCTCTAAATTTGGGAAGTGAAGTCACCGCTTTTGAGAAGGAAGCTGTGTGTCACTGCAAGCCCTGCCTTCATCACAGCACCAAAAAGCAGGATACTTGTCCAAAAGAGATAAGCAGGGAAAACAATTGAATGTTCGCTTCGCTGCTAATGTTTTTCCTTTTGGAAATATTTACATTATGGTTGCTATAGGACATTGCGATGGCCTGTGGTTTACATATTTATGCAGAGTTTTCTTTATTCCAAAATAAGCTCAGCTCAGCCTCAGTCAATTTATTTTATTTTATTTTTTTGTTTGTTTTTGTTTTTAACTTTTCACTAATTAATATTTTGTTGTTATTATTATAATTAGTAGGCCTATTACGTTGTATTTGAATTAAGCCTAGTTTGGTGACCAGTGCAAATGTTTGAGTGGGCATCTGGCAATACCCTCTTCCTCACCTGAGTCAACCTCCTTCTTTATGGTTACTTTATATTGTTTTACATTGTGAAATGGATATATTAAATAAAGTTTCACTTTCAAACTAGACAGATGTTTTCCCTGAAAGGGATGATTATGAAGCTCTAAATCAAACGAGAGAGGCACTTGAACTACCTTAGGCAAGGATTGTTGCAACTTTGTCTTTGTTATATGGCTTTCCTAGCCTTCTATGAAGTTTTCCTGAAACACCATTAATAAAAATTCCAGTAGGGCAGCACCCACGCCACATTGCTCAATGAAGGTCTGCTCTACACGTGTGCGTCAGGGCGACTGCTACACGATGGCGAAAGGTTAGTGCGTTGTGCGCATTATGCATCCTCGCGAATCAGGTTGAGTGCACTAAAAAAGTTAATAATATTATAGAAGTGAAACGTAATGATACATTCTTCTCATATGGCCAATGCGATGTAAATAATTTAAGCCTATTTATACTTACGAGTATTGTTATTATTGTTTTAATTAAAATAATAATAATAATAATTAGTAGTATCATCATTATTACTGGTATAATTATAATACTTATTAGTAGTAGTAGTATTAGAAGGAAGAGAATAAATAGTTGTACTTCATAAGTATTGAGTAGAGTGCAAGTGTTGCTTACGGCTGGAACAAAAATCTACCCAACCCCCATATTTTTTTTCTTTCCTCTACCTCACGAAATTGCCCTCATCAATTCAGGCACAATTTTAGCGCAGATGCTACATGGAGCCAGCCCTGAACGTGACCAGACCACAGGACCCTGCCTGGGGGAGCGGCCTCCGCAAACGGCCAAACAGAGCTTGCACCGCGCAACGACTGACAAACGGGCCGGTCTGTCTGCTCTAGACTTGGGGGTCTGTTGGGGGAGAGGCCCCCTTGAGACCACCACATCTGGATCCTGCTAGGGGTCAAGGCTTCTCTTGCCTGAGGCCAGTTCAGCTTAGTGTAATTAAGGGAGACACCTTGTTTAACTCTATAGTGACCATTTTTTTTACCCCAAACATTCCAATGTCTGCTTGACAATATTATTATATTTTACCAAACATATCATTGGTATCGAAACATATTTGAGATTGTATTGGGCAATGAAACACACTTTTCTGAATGAAAGACAATGCTTCATTGACGTCCTGCTTTCGTTGTATCGAAATAAATTGACAACATGCTCGCACAGATAAATACATTTCGCTCCAATCAATAGCTGACCATAACGGTTTAGTCCTATGTAAGGGGGGTTCCCTGACCTGCCAAGAATGAGTACACTGGTAACAAATATTTTCGAAGGCCAATAAACAGATGCAAGTTAGTTTATATAGTGAGCCACAGAACATCTGGATTGATGCTGGAACTTGACAGCCTGACATTTCTTCTTACCACGAGCAAGTAGCCCCTACTCTCTCCACTGAAACACAGAGCAAAAAATTATATGTTGTGAGTACCAGTGAGGCTCTTGTGAGCAGAAAGGGCATTTGGACTAGAAGCCTTTGTCACGCATGAGTTATATGATGTTAAGAAGTTAATTAGCTAATGTCGTATTATATGATGTTATATGGCAGCGCATGTCGTGAATATGGTGGTTCAGAAAGTAAATTGTGGTGTCACACAATCAATTAATGAAGAATATATATGGACCTTATAAATAAATAAAAATATATAAATGTATACTTTATTGATATTGTTTACTATTTGCTTCAGATGTGTAAATATATACGAATGCCTATTATTCTAACCAAGACATAGACTCCATTGATATGCAGCGGTCATTTAAGATTGTTCATTAGACAGGGGAGTTCTGTGGTAAGCCCCTTCCATCTCCCGGGCAAAAAGAAAGCCCAAGTAAAAATACTGAGGGGCAAAATGTGGTGACTGAAGCACACAAGCACGAACTGTCTGGCCCCTTGCTTGAGGCCATAATTAATTTGAGATTTATTTTTATTGGAGAGCTTGAGTCTCGCCCGGCCTTAACAAAACAAAACCAATGCTAGACAGTGGATTCGCTTGAATGAAGCAGAATATTTCTTTAAAAATTGTCTTGAGGGATGCATGATCTAGATTCAGGCAACATTGTCCCGAACTGTTGAAACGGAAAACCGATATTTTGGTGTCCTATTATTTATTAAACGAAAAACGTTGTCAACCAAGATTTTCTTTTGGGATCCCTTCATAAACTCACTTTTAGAGGTACGATTCAAGCAAAAACATTTATTTTTGCATAGTCCAGCAAAACAAATCAGGAATTGTTCATATAGGGATTGAAACTGTAGCCCAATGAAACTAACGTCTTTCCGCAGAGGCACAAAGGCTAGACTGTATCAAAAAACCCTTATGCAAAGGGCAATAGGTCTTCAAAACATAACAAGCCGCTGTTGGAAAAATATGTTGATCATCAAGATGTTATGAATGGCTTGGCTTACCACAATGGCCCATTTTCATAGGGCGCAGGCAATGTAAGTAGATATGAATTGATGCTTTATGCAAGATGAAGCTACGTCATTTAAATTTTAACTCATTCACGTTTGGTTAAAGTTAAACCTTTTTAAAGAAATACACTCGTAAAATCTACAAATGGTAACTTTTCTGTCCTTTGGCGTGCACGCTCTGATCAGCGTTATGCAACAATTAAGTCACTTGTGTTGTTGACAAAATAGCTTCAGTTTATACTTCCACTATGTATTGGATCCAGTTTTAATATATGAAAAGTAGATGTCCACCATTTGCTTTGTTTATTCTTTTATTGATATTATATGATAATAAATGCATACATTAAAATGTAATGTGAGAATATCCGAATCTTTGTATGTAGACAGAAATGTTTGATACTCGGGATCTCTACAGGCTTTGTAAACTCTTGCCTTTAGGCACACATAACAGAAGTAGTAAGTAGTATAGCTACCATTTGTTTGGCCTGAAGTAAGGCTAGTTCCCAGATTAATTCCCGCCACCGCAGCCCAGAAAAGTGTACCTGGAAAAGCCTTATGTCTTACCTTGACGTAAGACGAGGTGTCAGGAACGGTCTGAAACATGTTCATAGAGGAAGGCCCAATATGTGTTGTGCAAGTGCCTTAAGTAGAAAAGGGAAACAATATGGTTGTTTACTGCTAATGGCCCACGAAGCAAATAAAGGCTTATAATAATTGAAAGGCACGCAAGGCGTGTTATTTCCATGGGCAGCCAACAAAATAGATAAAGCTATAAATTACATTGTATATTGTTTGCTCATTTTAATCTATAAACATCCACTTTAGGAAATAGGCTATACTACACATTGCCCCCTGATTTTGGAAACCCAGCTTGTATTGATGTATAATCAAGAATGTTGTACAAATGCAAACATTGAATATGCCCATGTAAGGTTTGGCTACTCAATAACTAAAAACTTACCATTATACGTTTTTATTTTCTTTAACATGCCTCATCATTCTCTGGCTTTTACTAGTAATCTTCCTAATAGGGGCTACATGTGTTTAGCAAATTGGTAGCCTTCGTTACAACATGGTTGTTTTTTATGACTTGCTTATGGTCATAATAATATGAATAGGATATCACCAAACTAACATGAGGTTATGGTTCAATAACTTTACTTGCCCAACAGGCAACCGGTGTGAGCAGGGCAGTCCAAGTCCTAACTCCCATCACGTTCTCCCCTAAAGCTTACCACATATTGAAGCACTTTTCGCTTTAATAAGTGCAGCTTACAAAGTCTAGGGTGAAAGGGCACATCGAGGACGTTGTCTGTTCCTTAGTGTGCAATTATCAAGAACCCGTGGCACAAGCAGTATTTAACATTCTTAAAATCAAGCAATTAACTATGCGGCTCATAAAACCTTAATGAAAAAAAAATAAAAATACACATTGAAAAATACAATGTCAAACCAAAGGTTTCAGATATTGATCATATATCTGAAACTTGGCTAAACCCCATGAAACGCATAAAAAATAACAAAAGGTAACTGTTTAGTCATGCATGTCTGCATTAACCCCTATGATGAATATTGCAGGGGGCTTGTGAAACAGTTTAGAAATGTAGAGCACCACTGTTCTCGTCTTTTTTATCTCCTGCAGGCAGAAGTTGGGCTCGCCTCATAAAGTTTCCCAAATGCATCCAATTTCTAAATGGTAAAGGAGCATAGAATTCCGCATCTGTAGTCAATTAGGCGGCTCGCAGCTCAGGAGGACTGTTGAATAACTGCATGGACTTTTCCTCGAGACAGCCCGTGGGCTGGAACCCTCTAGTGTTACATTTTAAGCATCCATACCTCGCAAGAGATCGTGCTGTTATCCATCATGAACTGATGTCCAGTAATCTATGCGTTTTCTATAAGCTCTACCTAATTTCAAAATCGTACTCGTAAAAAAAGACTATTGGAAATTTAAACAAAATAATACAAACAATATTTAACATTTGCATGCAAACAAAAATATATCAAATAAAGATAGTGAATAATTCCCTATCTTAATATTATTACGGAATGCCTATTCGTTTGACAACACATTTATAAATGACTAATATCGACCTGCTACTGGTTTGAACAGAAGTGCATGTCAAAAAACAACAGAATAAATTGATTTATATTTGTTGCAAACAGGGATACACTTGTGGTTCGACAGAAAATTAGACGCACGATTCTCTACAAATATTAGTTTCCCAACTCACCTGCAATAGTTTTTAACAGTCGTTCGTTCTTTCGATTAATTATCCCAAAGTTAAATAATTAGTCCTTCTAACCAAAGTCGTTATCATTGATGACAGTAAGTTGTTTTGAAAGGGCTAAAGGAGCGGAGGGTGTTTGAATCGTAAAGTTTCTGAGATGAGAGAGAGCCACATAGCCGGTAACCAATGAGGAGCCAGTGAAAACCTCCCCTCTTCTCCAGTTTGAGAAGCAGCGCGGGTTGCGATTCCATTCAACCATGAAATAAGAAGAAAAGCAAAAAGAGGAACGGTGATATAAAACACAGCAATGTAAGTAGGAGAGTTTGGTAGTTTTAACTTTTTAACAACCTTAAAATAACATTAAAACAACTTATAATACGTTCTGTAATCCTATTAATTCCCATCCGTTTTTTATGCGTACTGGCCTGAGTCGGCGATTTATTAGGTTAAAAATCCGGAATAATTTAAGGCATACTGCTTAATATTAGGAGATAGGAAGCCTCCGTCAATTTTCCATTTGATACAATTTAGAAATTGTTGTTCATTTCGAAAAGCTGTGATTTCTAATATTAGGCCTATGTGTTCCGTTGGACGTTTAACATTTATCATAAATGTGACCCATCCATACCAGCTCTGGTAGTCCCCAAAGGATTTGAACATCGGAGCGTTGTGGCCTGGTGACAGAGACAGCGTCTCCAGTGAGTTTGAACATCGGAGCGTTGTGGCCTGGTGACAGAGACAGCGTCTCCAGTGAGTTTGAACATCGGAGCGTTGTGGCCTGGTGACAGAGACAGCGTCTCCAGTGAGTTTGCCTTTCCTGTTCAGTTGACCCCACTCAGTTCACTAACTTCATTTCCTACACATTGCCCTCATCCTCCACCCTGGAGTCCCTCAAAGGATGCGGGGCAATTCACCGAGAGGAAAGTAGCCCAAGCATAGATTTTATGGCCTCATCAAGGTTGCTATTTCACGCAGGCTAAACATACTGGAGTGAACAATAATCTTCAACGTTTTTGCATAGGATGAATGTGTACCCTAGTTATCGCTTACTTTAAAAACACAATTGACTCGAAACAAATTCACCAAAGGGACCGAGAATCACCTGGTAATATTGGGAATGTCACAGATTATACGGGTGTTCTTTTGATTTTCTAACACTATTTCCCAACACAATACTGAAGGAGAAACAACTCTGCGTAAATGCTGCTTGTGTTCCCATGAAACAATGAACGGAAACACTGGCATCCTTTCCACTGAACATGGCGGGTGCTGCCTTCCTCAGGATATTGCATCAGAAGCTTTCTAACAAATTTCAAAAGCACCTGTTCATTAAAATAAAAATACATTGCCACACTGAACATTGTTGGGTATTGACCATGATGCTTGTAGAGTTTTCAAATGAATTGATCTCCATGTGGTGCTCGCAAAATGTATTCGCTTTCATAATTTTTACTGATACAAAAGTGTAAGAATGAACAGTGTTTGGGTATAAGGATATAATTTTGGAAGTGCATGTAAAAAAGAATAGCCTTTCAAAATACACCCCACTTTGAAATTCCAGACTTTTTGATATATGCACATCCTAATGGATTCTGGTGAGACGCTGAAAAACAACAGCTGAAAAGTTAAAGTGTATAGAGCTATAGAAGCATCAGTGAGTGGATGTTTGGTTTCCCTCATCACATTATGTGCAAGACCCATGCCTAAGCAGGACACACTGTATATTTGAATGTTTTTAAGTGTGTTTGTCCTTGCAATATAAGTTCTAGTTAAATGTTTTTTTAGATTTAATATTAAGGGCAGAGAAAAAACAAATACATGTCAACAAGACATGTGAACTATAGGTGAACTATTTTAAATTAAATGATGTGCACCTCAATTTGTGTTAGCACATGTTGGACAATGGGATTTAATATACATTATGGTTATGCCTTTCTTACTTTCAACCAGTCCTACCTCTAACCAGCTCTCACTGTGGGCTTGCGTTTAATTTACGTGCTAGTCGGGCACAAGTATCATCCACCACCAGACACACTAAATGTTAACATTTACAAATCTTAACACAAGGGTTGCTGTTACAGACCTCCACACTCCTGGGATTGCACAGAAAATGCAATTTGGATGCTCCGGCATCATACAGACATCTCTGATTGCATCAACAGAGTAAATGAAGCTCCTTGCTCTGAGCTGTAATTAGCTGTATTTATTTATAGGAGAGACAATCTGGAGATGAAGATAGTAGCCTCAGTACCAGGCCAGCCTATCCCATAGGGAGCTGTGAAATGGCCCTTGTTGCAACAAGGAAGGCAGGGCCAACATTTATAAAATGTTTTCACGCTAAGTGTATCATACTTAAAGCCTGAGAAGAAAGGTCACAAAGAGGTCAAAGGGACGCATGGTGCTTTTGAGGAAGGCCAATATACAAGCTGAAACTTAACCACGAAGAGAAAAATATATGTAAGCAGCACGACTCCTGTAATATAAACTGCCCGACCATGTAAAATGGCCCTCAAGAAGCCCTTTGCCCCGCCAATAGCAGGACATCCACCTAAATATGAAGGAGGAAGTATTAAATTAGAGCCTTCCAGTTGTTTTATGAGGTAACCGTTCACCAAGGCAAACGACAACCCCGTAAATTACCCAGATGCCTCAGCGGCACCTGTTGTGTTGCCACTTGGAGAGGTAAAGAGAGCCAGAGCGGCACGTCCTAAGTGTGACTGTGTGGCTCCATCCAGGCATGGAGACCTGTATTAGGTGGGGGGGGGGGGGGGGGGGGGTTAAGGGGGGAGGGGGGAGGAAGAGGAGGAGGAGGAGGAAGAGGAGGAGGGGATCCAGACCGGGGTTTTAAGAGAGGAGCGTGGATGGAATCAATATGTGGTGTCGAGACAGAATGCAATGTTGTCATTACGCACACAATATGCTCTGGTATGCATTTAATCACAAAAAGCCATCCGAGGTGTGTGTGTGTGTGTGTCTGATTGTGTGTGTGCGTGTGTGTGCATATGTGCCTTTTGAAGGGTTCCAGCATGTGTGTGTGTGTGTGTGTGTGTGTGTGGGATTACTCACATAATGTGACTGAATACAATGACAAGATACTGTCTTCAGCCTAATTGTTTATAAACAGTTGCACTCTTTGTGCCCAGTTTGTACCAACCAACTTTTCCAGAGGGAACTGCCACTATTTCAACTTAGCGCCAGATCAAGGTGCTCAATTTTACATATCCACAAAAAAATATACGGCCACAAGGAAACTCGTCCTTGTATAAACAGCACAAGGACGAAATCAAATCTCTAAAACGGTCTGCTCCGCGAAAAAAAAAAATGAAATAAGGGGGAAGCAGGCAAGCTCGAGAAAGGGTTGCCATTTAGAAAACCTAAATCAACCCCCACCCCGGACGATAAATCTCCCTACCTCTCATCATTCAGCAGCGTTTGAGAAAGCCCTTAAAAGAAAAACACAGGGTGAAATGAATATGCTGTCACCTCTGATTTGGGTCTGGCTCGTCGGCCCAATAAGAACCGTGTTGTTCCCATGGAGGGCCGCTGGGCCAGACCCAGGATCTCAGGTTTAGGGTTTACCCCTGTCCTGCATTCTCAGGCATTTACTTTGAGGCCCCCCGATCTCTCGCTCCACCCTTAGCCCCCCCTTTGTGCCCCCCTTCAGACATGTCTGACAGCCTGAACTCGACGAGGGCTGCTCAGCAGACTACAAAAATCATTCATCTGTGCCTTCAGCCGGTCAAATCTGGATCTAATAAAATGCAGCCTGCTGGCTATTGATCCAAGTCACTAGTGACATGTAGTTGCGCCCTCTGGCCACTAGAGAGCTCTCTGGTCCAAGCTAGAGGGAGCATGTGGTGGTACCCATGAGAACAAAGGCTCCTTAAGATGAGGGAACGAGACACTGTTTTTCTGGAGCCTTTGTGTGGCTCTACTTTGCATTTAAGTAATCGAATCCCTTCAGTATAATGGCTTTTTCAAAGAAGAAAAAAAAAGCTATTATTGTTGTATGCATGTTTTATGAATTGGTTGTCATTTTTATAGGTAGTACAATAATCCCATTAATTTACTAGCTATATAAATCAACAATATTGTGATGTCTGGCAGAGTATTACATTAAAACAGTCATCCTTTAATGCCTCTTTAATGCATGGTACATTTTCTCTGTTCGTAGTTTCTAAACCTACAGACCACAGTGCATAAAAACTAAGTCTCTCTCCTGCCTGCCCGTCTCTCTCCTCAGGTCGCCCTGCGGCACAAACAAATGTGTGAAACAGGAAACAGACGCTGCCGTTTACTCATGGCAGGCCAGCTAGACGAGGGGGCCGGGCTTTGTTTCTCCAAAAGAAAAGACTGGAGTAGAGGAGAGTAAAAATAGACTCCCACAACAACAAGACGCATCCTTTCAGATAAAAAAAAAAAACATTATATTGAGACATTAGAGAATAATTAAAGAATGAGGATGAAAAATACATTGTGTGTGTGTGTGTGTGTGTGTGTGTGTGTGAGAGAGAGAGAGAGAGAGAGAGAGAGAGAGATTTGGTAACAGGAATGATAGAATGAGAGGGATACACGACTCGCAGAGAAAGAGCGAGAGAGAGGGAGCAAGATAGAGAGACAGAGAGAAATATACTTATAGAGAATTAGAAAGAGAATGAGAATTAAAGAGAATAGGAAAGAGTGAGCAAGAGAGAGAGAGAGAGAGAGAGAGAGAGAGAGAGAGAGAGAGAGAGAGAGAGAGAGAGAGAGAGAGAGAAGAGAGAGAGAGAGAGAGAGAGAGAGAGAGAGAGAGAGAGAGAGAGAGAGAGAGAGAGAGAGAGAGAGAGAGAGAGAGAGAGAGAGAGAGAGAGAGAGACACAGCAAAGCCGAGTCACTTTACGGGTTGTGTTTTTATGACAGCAAGGGCACTACCCCAAACGCCCGGGCAAAACCACCACATTCCACACTGTCATCATGTGTGTTTTGGTGAGTAAAGTGTTAACACATGGGGCCTGCCTGGAGCTTGCTGCTGCAGGGCACAAAGAAACCAGTAGAGGGCGACCCTCCTTCTTTTATCTGCCATAATGTAGACCGCGTCCGACTCATTCATGTACGGAGTCAATTCTAGTAGTATCAATAAAGAACGCTTTTCAGAAAACAAAAAGGACTGAAAGAATCAAGAAGCAGTTAGAGTAATATTTAAAAAAAAATCAGGGATAGAATTACAACCTGTTTCCAAATGCACGCAGTCATTTTGCAGATGCCCACACGTGTCATAGTAAAAGGAACAGCGTGAAATATTACAGTGCCTTTAGATGTACAGCACACAGCTTAACGGATAGAGGGCACAGTTGAGCTTTGAAACAAACTTCAGAGACGGCGTAACATTGTCAAGACTATCTGAGGACCACTTGCACAAAGTGTACTATACCAAGTCAGCAGTATTGGTAGACATAGGGAATATCACTGACTAATGAGATCAGGAACTAGAAAACGGTGCCCTCTTTGAAAAGGTGTAGTGTTGTAGAGAAGCGTGCTTTGAGCTTAATAAAAGGCCTTTACGAAAAGTTGTAAGTACTCTTAAACAGTACATTTGTTTCCGGAAGATATAACATGACTGGTTCTAGACTTTAAAGCAATTCAAATGAAAAATAAATATATTTTCTTCTGCTGCACCTGCCTTTGTTGATGCTGACATGTGAATTCTAACAGGAAGTCACAAATATTAACCACAGAAGCCTCACACAATTCACAACCTGAATTTGAGCGTGATCACGGTTGGAAATTTGCATCAAGGAAGTAAGAAGTGCGATTTTACATACAATGCATTGGTTAAGACGGTTAATTGTGAAACTTCTGAAAGGTTTAAATTAAGCAACTTAATGCGTTTGATGACTACATTAAGAAGTAATGCTAAAAGTCACTGAATGAGTTTGGCCTTGGTGTGACTCAGATAGCAACTGGGACAGACAAGAAACAAACTGCTGACACCGGCATTGATAACACTGCCCAGGAGCGAGGGAGAGATGAATGAAAAAAGAGACAGATAAGAAAGAGAGATGATGAAAGAAAGAGAGAGAGAGAGAGAGAGAGAGAGAGAGAGAGAGAGATAAGAAAAAGACTCAAACGCAAGAAAGGTGTAGAGATTTGACAAGATTTTAGAAAAGGTACATTTGAAAAGAATGTAAAAAGATAGACAGAACAGATGAGGTGGAAAAAAGTAGGGGGGATGAAGAAAAAAAAAGGAAGGGAGGGAGGGAAGCAAGAAGGGAGGGAGACAGAGAGCAGCCCGTTTCCTAACAGAAGAGAGAGAGAGAGAAAAAAATCACTGCACAGGATGGACTTTACATCCTTAAAACATCAACTGTGTTTCCAAAAATAACCCAGCGCTGGGCTTTGCATGGCGAGAGAGGGGGTGGGGGGGCCCTGGGAAGAGGGGGAGGTGGAGGAAAATGTCGGAGTGATACACTTCCCTGGTGGACGGTGATAATAAGAGACTCAGTCTGCATGTGTATGGGAAATGCATGTGTGTGTTTAACCCCCAACATGCCTGGGATCCAAAGGTGTATTCCCACCCTGTGTATGTGGGAGCACCCTTACACTAATATGTCCATACAATCTACCCAAATACCACAACTACAAACTACAAATCCAACCCAACACACCCACACACACACACACACACACACACACACACACACACACACACACACACACACACACACGATACAAACTCTCTCTGAAACTATCTCTCTCTCTCCCACACACACACACGCCCCCGTGGACGCCAGGGTCTAAGCCCTAGCCATCCTGTCATTAATTACAGAGCCTGGGGGTGGGGGGGCTCTGTAAACACTTCGCACACAAGTCGCCTGGCAGAGACCAGAGAAACACCAGGAGCTTGTCCTGCAGCTCGTCCCCCTCTCCCCTCCGCGGTGGTGAGGCTTAGCAGGGCTCCTGGATGGACTCGGGGGGGACGGGGGCGCGGAGGCTGTGGTGGTGTTGCACCCCCCGGGAGCCTCTCCATGGCGGGCTACCGCAGCGGACAGCTTAG
>JAPMUY010008046.1:347500-352500 GCA_026901105.3 Galaxias olidus
GATAATGGAGACAAAGTACTATTGTACAATTTTGGTATATATTTGTATATATTGTTTGTATATTCCATGCCATGTACGGTAGAGACCTTGGATGTCAAGAAAGGTGCCTATAAATTTAATTTATTATTATCATTATTATTTTTATTATTATTATTATTATTATTATTATTATTATTATAGTCTTTGTGTCTGATCTATTTGACTAAAGATCTGTGAAGAACATCATGGCCTGTCTTTATCTTGCAAAGCACTGCACGGATGCTTCCTTTTCTTTTTCTGATTGAAAGGGAAACATGACTTTCAAAAAGGTAGCATTACATTCTAGCTATGTACAGACCGTTTCTATTTAGATTGGAAACCTACAGACTGTAAAACTATCAGCATAGGCTCTGCAGCAGATGGCGAGGATTGGAATATGAACTCTGCATGACTCCAGACTACTTCCAAGGTATGAAAATGTCAGGCAAACTTTGATGAGGGGTTAAGCTATCCTTTTAAGCTTTTAAAGGGTCTGATGGCTCAAGGTGATTGATGCCAGCAAAGAGGAATACTAACTAACACTGGGGGAAATGGGCGAATTAAGAAAACAAGAACGTTAACACATCAAAAAAATATATATATCGGGTTGTCAAAAGTAAAAAAAACAATACGTGATCATAAAGTGGAAGAGAAGGTTCAAGGTGTTCTACAAGCATGGTTCCTATTTGGAGCGATGCACCTACAGACGGCCGTAAAACAATGACGGCCTTTGAGTGATGGCGTTCACTGGCTATCTGTTTTATGTAAAGCATGACTGCAGTCCAGACAGAGAGAAAGCGTTCGCGGCGAGACAGCGTTTCTTTTTTTTCTTCTTTTTTTTTTTCGTAAAAAAGATGGCACCCGTAATAGGGAGGTGAAAGGCGTGAGGCCGAGCGATGAGTGGCGCGTCATGCGGAGCAGCAGTGCACCGAGGGGCCTCGCCTTTCAACTCCCACAGGCCGCTAATTGAAACAGCATTGGGAGGGCAGCGCCGAGGATCTGGATCACATTCACCCCGCCGTTTATTAAATTTAGCTCATCCGAGAGGAGCGCGTCGGAGCTTTTCTCTCCGCGCGGCCATAAGTCATACCCTTCACCTTTGTGGCCCCCGACGTGTTGCCCATCTGTGGCCCCCTGGGGAATAGGGCGTCTGGAGGGCCCCTTGCAGCGGGGGAGCTTCAAACAGTGGTCTGAGAAAAGACAGGCAGGCAGCCAGGCAGGCAGGCAGGCAGGAGGCAGGCAGGCAGGCAGGCAGGCAGGCAGGCAGGCAGGCAGGCAGGCAGGCAGGCAGGCGGACAGACAGACAGACAGACAGGCAGACAGGCAGGTAGACAGGCAGAGAGGGAGACAGGCAGCCCGTGTCTAGGCCTGCTGCTGAGATTCTCATGGCACTTCTTCACGCCTCTCACCTTGGACTTGAAAAGCTCTCCCTTCTCCCTTTGGCAGAGTTCACTTTTCTTTTTTTTAAGGGTGGGATGGGGGGGGGGGGGGGGGGGGGGGGGGGGGTGAGAGAGTGAGAGGCTGCCAGGCGGCTTCTGAGCGTGCACCGTCTAATTCAAACAAATGGTGCACCTGGGGTCATGGCATTATCACGGAGTCACAAGGTGTTTCAGATGGGCTCCGAGTGTTTAGCAGATAGACAGAGTGAGACGGGAGAGAGAGAGAGACGGAGAGAGAGAGCGATGGATAGAGAGACGGAGAGAAGAACTAGAGAACCCCTCTGCGCTCTCCACTAAGAGAGCAGAGGGTTCCAACTGGAAAGCTTTTTATATGCTTTGGAAGTAAATAAATAAGCCTGATAAATGAGCAAAATGGAGAGATAGCTCCCGAGCGTTCACACCTGGATATCACGTTGCCCAATCATACAGGGTTCTCGTGGATTTCATTGGCGCCTGGGGAGACTGACATCTTCTCATTTCGCACAAGAGTGGCCATGGTTGCTGTCAGTGCTCTAATCAGCGTCGCACACGCCTGGGCTGTCAGCATGTCACCGATGGAGCGCTCCGTTTGGGTCAAATAAATGACATACATTCAGGATGCAAATGCTTTTCAAAAAGAGGTCCTGGTGGTGTAGTGCCACTCTGTGGATCCTTTGATGACACTTTGATGTTTCTCAGCTCAAGCTTCCTTCCTAGGTTAATTTGTCGGCCCCACCTTTTTATCAGAACTCCCAACTCACTGTGAAATATATGCTGTCTGGACACAGAAACTCTAAATAACTAGATATTGGGACAGTTGTGATCACAAGGTAGAATTACAAACACTGTCCCAATATAGCTGAATACACCCTGCTTACACCCCTCATCCACAGCAAGTTGTGTGCAAACGTTACAACATGCCATATATGAGTCCCGTTTTGACCCTAACATGCTAGACTAGGTTCAAATCCATTTTATTTAAATATTGCATGCAGAAGGCTACTACAATTACTTTTTTGTGTAGTCTAGCTTAGCCTGTGGGGAAAAAAAGAAAGGTACCCAGTTGCAAAGCAATACCTCTGTTGCTTAGGACTGCGTTGTGTGAACACCTGTTTGGTTGTGTGTAGTTTGCGTTTCAAACGTAAATCTGGGCTGTTCGCTAACGTTGGCTCATTGAAAATCCCCCCACGATTTAGAGAGGGCATCCGAGTTATTAGAGGGTGGGACTAAATCCAGCATGTGTGCAGTCTTCCTCCTTGGACTCGCTTCAACCCAGGTAGCTTCAACATCAGTGCAGTCCTCTCCTCAACTGTCACAACTCTTTTCCGAGCGCGTTCAGTCTACTGGAAACTTCTCCCAAGTAGCCAAATACCTAAAACGGTAAGTTCTGAGTTTTCTTGCCAACATTTTTATGAACAGTCATATGTTTTATGTAACAACCAAAAAAAAGTATTTTATTCTCTGAAGTGTCGCTATGTGCAAGGCTTTTGATGTTCGCCTAAACATTTGTTCGATTTTAAATGTTTGAGTTGCGCGCATAAAGCAAATGCGAGTGTGGCAATATTATGTGTTGAATGCTGTAATAACTTAATGTGACATTTTAATCAAAATCGCAATCGCTGTTGATAATGTTTGTCCATAATAGATAATAGTTGCAGACATTGCTTCTTCTTCTGCCCATTATACGTGTTTAATTATTTTATAAATTGCATTGTTACTGTGAATTATATTCTATTAATTATTCATTCATGATATAACGGTATAATATAATAATGTTGGAATTACGTGTCAACTTTATCAAACACAAAACATTTTTGTGTGAAATGCATAATTAAAGTAGAACAGACCATCTTTCATGTGCAGTTTGTGCACAGATAGACACAATCTAAAACAGAAACACACATTTCGTATTTTATAAATCTGGACTGTAGTCCGGAAGGTCCACTCTTGACAGGCTGGGACTATTTTGTGTCGGCTTTATAAGACTTCGCTAAACATAATTTGAGAAATGGAGTTCTTCTCATCGAGGAGCATTATCCGCACAGCTGCATTTCTACTACCTCTGTTGATGCTGCTGTCTCTAAACAATGATGAAGAGATGCCCAGTGAGAGGGAGGGAGGAGAGAAAAGAAGGGAGGAACAGAGAATGCGGGACGGGAAGATGGTTGGTTCTTGTGTTTTAGGGGCTTTAGAAACATTACAGGGAAAGGAGATGGAAAGCATTTGCTCAATTTCTTTCAATCATCATCCAGGTCTTTCAATGGGAAATTGCTTTTTCAAAACGTTAAAGATTTTATTGAGAATTGGGTTTATTATACTCTAAACCAGAAAGACAAAATTACATATTTAATAAAAAATTTGAAATATTGTTTGTTTCAATGTTCAACAACTTTTATCAAATGAATCTTAACAACCCATCTTAGATGGTTGTATGATGTGGAAACCAAATCCAATAGGGGAGGGGAAATGGCAGCAATGGCATTAGGTAAAAACAAAACAAGGTTGCCAGTCACACTCCACACACACACACACACACACGCGCTGACGCAGCGAGTGTAAACAGTGCGTGTGATTGATAGGGGCCCCGTCTGGGCTGTTGTTTGTGTGCTGATCCTTTCCGCAGGCCTGCTCCCTCAGACCTCACGATGAGTTACTTCATGGATCCAGTTTCCTCCCACCCGGCCCTTCACCCCTGTGACCGCCTGGGTGCGATGGTAAGACCCCCGTCGTAAATCACACCCCAGTCTTTAAGTCGGGGCCTGGCTACCTACCACACAGGCCAGGGAGCGTGTAAGCAGCACTCACCTCTGGGTTCCATCAGGGCAAACCGGAACACTCCTAATACCATTGTAAAAAAACAATGTCAGTCCAGCTCGGGAAGCATGTATTGCACTAAAAACGTTACTCCCCCGTTTCATTAAAAAAAGTGTTTTACCAGTGGAAGATAAGGTGAATATTTGAATGGGGAAGGAGGTTATGTTGAACCAATGACTGTAGAACAGTAGGATCTTATAAGACCAGTGTTATTCCACCACCATGGCTAAAGACAGGTTATATTCATTGGTAGCGACGCCTGCACTAAATAAACATGAACTCCTGAACCACCACAGACTGAATGTATTGAATCCTCCACCGACTTCACTAACACACATTGGATGTGCCCTGACGTGCTCTAGCTAGCTGACTGTATGCAAACTTCCCCTCTTAAACAAAAAAAAATCACTTTTCACAAATACGAGACAGTAAGACAGCCAAGTCCAGCACAGTGAGATTCCCGTCAGGGGGGAGCGTTCGACCGGTCAAGGCTAAGACAGAAGCCTCCAGCCGCGATGCCTCCATTTGTATGCAGAGCGCACCTCCATTAGACAAAGAGAATGGGGGTCACATGCAAATGGCCGCCCTACCTGGCCCTCTACACAACACGGTGGGCCGGAGCCCGCCTGCTTCCTAATTGGCTCAGGTGGCCGGGCCCGCCTTTGAAATTGAGATGACTGTATACCAGGCCAGACGTGGTCAAAGGGTGAAGATACATGTATTGGGGGGGGGTGGGGGGGCTCTGTTGTT
>JAPMUY010008046.1:357500-382500 GCA_026901105.3 Galaxias olidus
CACACACACACACACAGCTGTGATACTGGCACTCAGGGGCCATTGGCCTGTGTTCCATTTGATGTGATTTGACAGCTGGACAGTTAGGAAGGGGGAGAGCAAAAATACGGTGGGATTTATAGGGGGGGGCGGGGGGTTGGGTCTGAGAGCCGGGGCTGGTGGGAGGAGAGAAAGGGGGGGAGCTCAGTGTTGGTGGGGGTGAGGAGTTGGTTAGGGAGCTGCGGGGGTGTGTGTGAGAGGAGGAGGAGGAGGAGGAAGAGGGGGGTCGGGGGACGGACTGCCTCTGATGAGGGGCACGTCCTCACGAGCTTGGTCCCATTTTTTATTTTCTGAAAGTAAACAGGCGACCCGTGGGGGTCCGGGGGGTTATGGGAAAGGAGGAAGCAGCGATTCCAATCAGCGCGGCGCACACTTCCACCCCCCCTTCCTCGCCACCCCCTCCGACAATAAAACAAAACAAGAGGGGAGGATGGAAAAAGAGAGAGAGAAAGAGAAGCAACTCTGGGGTAGTCAACACGATCCCACCTCTCACCAGCCAACCCATAACTAGCTGTGTAAGTGAGGTTGTTTTACGGGGGGGGGGGGGGGGGTTGCTGTGAGGGTCTCAGTCACTACGTCTTAGCAAACCAACGCCTTTGGTCAGAGCTAATGCTTTTTTTTATTTTATTGGGGAAGTGTGGTTTGTTCCTCTACTGTGACTAACCACAAATCACACATGTACAGGACATTTTGTTTCTTTTTGATTGACGCAATGTGCGTTGTGCGGTGATGATGCAACACATGACATCTAACGGGAAAGTTGCAGTGAGCCATTCGAAGGTCCCTAAATAGACTTCCATTGTCCTCAGATTAAACCAGGGAGAGCTTGGTAATATCCGACATGGTCAGAGAGAAAAGATGTTAGTTGTTTGGAGAAAAAAAGTACCAATTAAGGATTCATTAACTGTTTAAGTACCAGCACCACCACCAGTGTAAAATGTTAGTCTGAAGCCCTGTCAGTTTTCAAACAATAATGACGCAATGATACAAGCTGATACAATGATACAAGCTGATACAATGATACAATGATACAATAATACAATGATACAAGTGTAACCCTTTCACCACCCTGCTCGATATAATAAGGGAATAACTATTTAGCATAGGTACCCTTTAAACTCCAATTACACTATGGCAAAAGAGACATCCCGATGTATAGAAACTGTGTCTAGAAGAACAACTATGATTCTCGAGATTTCCCAAGCAATATAAACAATATGTGTGAAGTTATTATTTTTACAGTGTACACTTGAATATAGAAATGATGAACTCACACAATAAATGCGTTCTAGGCTTTTGTATTAATCAAATGCAAAATATAAACACAAATTACATTACACAGTCAGACAGAAGAATAAAGTTTTAACCCTTGTTGAGTGCACTCTTAGTTTTAATCTGCAAGCTTTCTATAAAGTTTGGTGGCGCGCGTTGGAGCTCATATCCTTTAATGGAACCATTAATCCTACCAGTCTGAAATATTTCCTTGTCCTCACGAACGTTGAAGATGGACAACACAGATGTCCCAACTCACTGGCTCTCATCCCACGATGCAGGTGAGTGGCTGGATTTCC
This sequence comes from Galaxias olidus, assembly GCA_026901105.3. Lineage (NCBI taxonomy): Eukaryota > Metazoa > Chordata > Actinopteri > Galaxiiformes > Galaxiidae > Galaxias > Galaxias olidus. The sequence continues at coordinate 359,111 of JAPMUY010008046.1, forward strand.
GTGTTACACCGTCTCTCCTCCCGTTCGGCAAGGCAATCCACACAGACAGCGGCGGCGCTAGCTTTAGCCTAGCTTAGCTTTGTTCCTCCGGCTTGGTCCTCGGAAAAACAGTTCAGACTCCCTCCTCCGCAATGCCGTTTGGCCACGAACTCCTTCGCGGTCCTCTGGGGCAAGGAACAGGGGTCCAACCTGGATTATAACTTGGCAGCACGCACTTTGGAAAGTTTTCCCTGGCACATGCGGTCTCCGTGTACGGCCATCGGATCACAGACCTTCGCGCGTCTCCCTCGCACTTCCTGTTTATTGCTAGTACACTCAAAATCATGAAATAACTATAAATTAAATATACCTGGGTTTTTTTAGCTTATAAACAAACCATATTATTTGTGTCTGTATTTATGAACTGTTTTTAACACATCATTCAAATATGTATTTTATCTTCCTTATAGAACTATGAAATTATCTAATTATTTATCACATCAAATGCATATCATTATGATAATAAACCAAAGCATTTTCATCAATGAAAGAAAACAAAATATCCTGATTGCTGAATTATCAGGTTATTACACTCTCCCCCCACCAAAAAAAAAAGACATGCCCTCATGGCTTGGCAGATCATCAAGTAAACTTAAACCAAACTAGGTTATAAAAGGGGAGCTTATCCACTTGTAAAAACAAGAAACATATTTCACGGTAGGGAAAACAATACTAGGACTACCTGGTGTGTCATAGGTCAGTCTCGATGGAGCTTTCCTAAGTCTTTGAGGCCGTCTAGTCTCGTCCGTCTGTAGGTCATCATGAAAATCAGAGTGTGTAATCATGTCAGGTCTAGTCTCTTCTTTGTCGGCTTCCTGTTCCTCTTGAACAGCTTGCAAGACTTCGGGTAGATCTTCAGGTTGAATATCCAGATCCAAACTGAATGGTTCTGACGTTTCTTTGTCTCCTGTTACATTTCGTGTTACAAATGGTAGGTCATACCAGACTCCAAATTCTTCACCTTCTGAATCTGTGTATTCCTCTTCATTGTCTTGTACTGACATTTCAGGGTTTATGACGTTTTTGTCACTGTCTTTCTCTTTGTTATTTCTCTTCCTCCTTGTTCTTTTTCCCCTAGGAACAGGATCTGAGCTTTGCACTGGACCTAAGCACATTTTTTCTCCCAGGGGTAAAATGTGATTACGATGCAGGGTCTTAACAGGTCCATTTCCATCCTCTGGTTTCAGCCGAAACACAGGTAGGTTTGACATTTGACTTTCCACAACATAAGGCGTTGACTTCCAGCGGTCCGCTAGCTTATGTTTTCCTTGTAATCCAAGATTGCGTATTAGGACTCGATCTCCTGGTAACAGTTGTGTAAACTTGAGTTTCCGATCGTATCTCTGTTTGTTTCCTCTATTTTGTTTGGCAGCAGCAGACTCCGCGAGATCGTAAGCAGTTTTTAACTCCTTTCTCATGTCCGTTACATACTTGAGATAAGTATCTTTGCTGGTATTGTCACTGGATGTTCCGAAACACAAATCCACAGGCATTCTTGCTTCACGCCCAAACATTAGATAGTAAGGCGAGAATCCAGTGGCTTCATTTGTTGTGCAATTGTAAGCATGGACCAAATGTGAAATGTGTTGACTCCATTTTCTTTTCTTGTCAGGCTCTAGGGTCCCAAGCATATTTAATAGCGTTCTATTAAATCTTTCGGGCTGGGGATCCCCTTGTGGATGATATGGGGTTGTTCTTGACTTTTCCACACCGAGGGAATTCAGCAACTCGTGAATGAGACGACTCTCAAAATCTCTTCCCTGGTCACTGTGCATGCGTTTTGGCAAACCATAATGAACAAAGTACTTCTCGAGCAGAACTTTGGCTACGGTGGAAGCTTTCTGATCTTTTGTTGGGAAGGCTTGCGCATAGCGGGTGTAGTGATCAGTAATGACCAGGACATTTTCTGTGTTGCTGGAGTCTGGCTCGATGGATAAGAAATCCATGCATACTAGATCCAATGGGCCATCACTTTGCATGTGAAACAATGGCGCGACTCTCTTTGGAAGGGTTTTTCTCTTTAGGCACCTTGCACAGAGTTTGCAGTGCTCCTCAATGTCTGATTTCATTTTAGGCCAATAAAACCTTTCTTTGATGAGTCCATAGGTCTTGTCGGTGCCTAGATGACCGGAATCATCATGGAGTGACTGTATCACCATTTTTCGGAACTTTTCCGGCAAAACTAGTTGCGAACGACGTGTTCTACCAGGTGGAACAGTGATTCGGTACATGACGTCTTGTTGTAACTTTAGCCGATCCCACTCTCTTAGTAGTAGTGAGCTAGAGGATTCTTTGACTTGACTTGATTCGTGTCTCCTTGCTTGAGAGCTTTCCATATTTCACTGGTTGTGGGATCCTCTTGCTGAGCCATTGAAATTTCTGAGGAACTCAGGATGGGCATTCCCTTGACACTGAGTGTAGACAGGTTGCAGTAGGCCTTGGGTATGGCTTGCATGGAGAGGCCTAAATGATCAGCTGCTCTGGCAGGACAAGTATTTTTCTTGATCATTGTGGACATTTGACACATAGCTCTCACGCCATCTGCGGAAATGTCAGTCCATTGCTTTTCAAGAGTTTGGTTGGGGTGTGGACGTCTAGATAAGGCGTCTGCATCAATATTTTGAACTCCGGATCTGTACTTGAGACTGAAGTCATACGTCGACAAGGCTGCGAGCCAACGGTGACCTGTGGCGTCTAATTTGGCAGACGTTAAAACATAGGTCAAAGGGTTGTTGTCTGTTCTGACTTCAAACTTTGCACCGTACAGATAGTCATGCAGTTTGTCAACTACGGACCACTTCAAGGCAAGGTATTCCAACTTATGGGCAGGATAGTGACGTTCAGATGGACTCAGGCTGCGACTAATGAACGCAACTGGTCTTAGCCCTTGACCTTGGTCCTGATACAAAACGCCACCTAGTCCTTCTCTGCTATCGTCAATATGTAGCACATAGGGTAACTGTGGGTTAGCAAAAGCTAGCACTGGAGCGTTGGTGAGTCTCTGCTTCAACTCCTCGAAAGCAGCCTCGCATTTGTCATCCCACCTTAAACCAAATGGCTCTGACGGATTGAGATAAGTTTGGTCCTGTTTTTTCTTGAACCTTTTGCCATGAGGTGGGTAACCAGACAGGAGTTGGTTCAGCGGGAAAGCAACTTTGGAATAGTCTTTGACAAAGCGTCTGTAATACCCGCAGAATCCGAGAAAGGAACGTAAGGCAGTTACAGTGGTTGGTCTGGGCCAAGTAGTGACTGCTTCCGTTTTCTTTGGATCTGTAGACACTCCTTCTTGAGACACAGTGTGTCCAACATAAGACACTGACGGTTGGCAAAACTGGCATTTGTCTAATGACAGCTTGAGGCCCTCCTCTTCTAGGCGTTTGAGCACTTTTAAAAGTCTTTGTTCGTGCTCTTCAAGTGTGGCGCCAAAGACGATTAGGTCATCCAAATAGACCAACACTTCCAGCAAATTCATGTCTCCAACTGTTTTTTCCATGATTCGCTGAAATGTTGCGGGTGCACTTGACACACCTTGTGGCATCCTTTCGAACTGATAAAAACCAAGCGGGCAGATGAAAGCGGTCTTTTCTTTGTCTGCTTCACTCATGGGCACTTGGTAGTATCCGCTTCGCAGGTCTAGGACACTGAACCATTTGCTTCCATTGAGACAGGCCAGTGCGTCCTCAATTTTGGGCACTGTGTACTGATCAGGGATTGTGCGCCTATTTAGCGTCCTGTAGTCCACACACATCCTAATCTTGCCATTTTTCTTTCTTACCACCACTATAGGTGAGGCATAAGGACTGCGTGACTCAGTGATGATGCCAGCTCCTTTTAGCTCTAACAGATGCTCTCTGAGTGCTTCTAGATCAGCAGGTGGCAGGCGACGGGACCTTTCTCGAAATGGCTTGTCATCAGTAGTTTTGAGGGTATGCTGTGTACTCTTACTGCAGCCTACATCAAACTCGTGAGTAGAGAAAACTTCGCTGTGTTCCATCATTTTACTCACTAGCCTCTCTTTCCATTTCTTAGGAACAGGTGAGGTTCCAAAGTCGAAAGATGATGTGGTCAGATTCTTTGAAGACTTGAGATCAATCTCTTTACTAACAGCAGATGTTGACAGCACATCAACTGGAAAGAGGTGGGCAATTGGCATATCTCTAGTAAGTGAGATCTCTTTTGTCGAGTTGTTTCTGACCAGGACAGTGATTCTTCTGGAACTTACAACAGTAGTTGACTGCAGTTCTGGTCTCACTAGAAGCTGATCTGGAAACCTTGGTTCCTCTGTAAGATCATCAGGTGAGTCCACCAAAATGGCTTGGGTACTTGGTATCCCTTGAAACTTTGGCATGCCTTTGACCCTTGCTACACCACCTGGGCGCAAAGTTATGGGTTTTGGTTGGGCAAACCATACGGATCCTCTTTTGTGGGTGTCAGTTTCGGATGGGGATTTTGAAATTTCCTCCAGAGCCTTTTTGAAAGCAGGGTGAATATGTTTTGCTGTGATGGCATTTTCTCCATCTTTGTCTTTGTAACTTTTGAGAAGCCTTCTCACAGTGGGTGTGTTTGTGCCAACAAGTATTGCTGCATTGTCTTTCATAACTGGATCAGGACAGACTATCACAAGTGCATCAATGGTCTCTGTCATGCCTACACCAGCTTCCCTGAACTCCAGCTTAAGTGACAAATAGCCATCGTACGGGTAATCAGCAGGACTGAGACCCCATATCTGCAGGGCACTGATATGTGTCAATGGCAGGTGAGTCAGGTATCTGTCGTAGAAGGATCTGTAGAGCAGAGTGACTTGAGAACCAGTGTCAAGTATGGCTTTAGCGTAAATGCCTTCAATCTGTACTGGCACAGCAGAATTAGGGCCGACTAAGCCTTGGGGAATAGTGTCTTCCACTTCTTTCTCTGTTTTGATGCTCTTGGAACGTGTCTTTACCAGCGGGACACCAGGCCGTTCCACTACTGGGCCCCGTGGTAGTTTTCCAATTTCTTTGTCAGTTTGATAAGACGTTTGTTGACTCTTTGAAGGTTTTCTGCATTTCCGCACTCTCGCATGTAGTGACCATCTTCTCCACATCTGTAACAAAACACACCAGGAACATCTGAACTAGTCTTAGGTCTTTGTGCAGATGGGTTTCTTTTGTACTTGTTTTTATTCGGAGGTTCGTGCTTAGGACTTTTGGTTTCAGGTCGAACTGTAGCCGCTGCAACGGTTGAAACTTTTAGATTGCTCATTTCAGCTTTGATTGCACTGAGTTCACTTTTGAGTCGTTCCACCTTCGGATCAATTTTGACTTCAGGTGAGGGTTTGGTGACAGAAGTGACAGGTTTTGACATTACTGCACTTTTGGCATCATTCCTTGTTTGTAGCATATCCTCTTCCTCTCGGACTTCTTTCAAAAGTTCACTGAAGGATGGGGGTTCTCTTAGCTTGTGTGTCATACGTATACGCATTGCAATCATGTCATGTGGTAAGGCGCCTCGTACAACTTGTTCAGTGCGTAGTCTGTTCATGTCAGATACCTGCAAGCCTCCCTTCCGAAACACAAAGAACAGAAGTTTGTCTAGCCGTAACAGATATGTTGACAGTTTTTCTCCTTCACTTTGGAATGTGTGTCTGAACTTGAATAGGAGGTCAGATGAACTTTCAGTAGTTCCAAAAGTTGTTTCTAATGCTTGCATGTAGTCATTTGCAGTAGCAATGGGATTTTGTGCTCTCAGAAATCTTATTATGTCAGCGGCTGGACCTTTTAGACTCTCCACGATCCTTTGTTTCTTTACACCGTCACCACATTGCCATTCTTCCAACATGTGCATGGTTTGCTCTGCCCAAGCATCATACTCCTCCTCTCCACCAGGTGTAGGACGTAGTCCAGAAAACATCCGCAACTTTCTGTAGCTTTGAGTATCAGCAGGCGCAGCATTGCATTTGTTCACAAGAGAGCTAATGGCGTTGACGAGGGTGGTATTTACATCGAGGGAAGGAGGGCTTAATAGTCCTTTAACATCAGAAATACTCTTGCCCTCATTCTGAAGAAATGACAGCAGCTTAGCTTGAAACTCTTCATGTTCTTCGGGCGCTGGAAGTACATGAACAGGCCAGGGACCAACTTCACCAGGAATGCCGACACAGTCAGGTAAAGTCTGTCCAGTCACTTTAGCAGAAGTCTGGATTAGCACAAAGTCAGTCTTAGAGGTTGCATCTAGACGTTTCTCAACTATTCTGGTCTTTCCAAAAGCTTTGACTGAGCTAAGAGCTTCAAGTAGAATATCATCTGACACACCAGAAACACCACTTAAAACTATAGCATTAGTAGAAGGTAACTGATGTCTTTTACACCAAGTTTCAATCTCTACTGCATCCATTTTGTTAACCGAATTCAGTCAAAAACTGCACAGCAGCTTAAAGCCAAATATTGCATTCAGTCAAAACTGGGTAAACTGTACACTACAAATCTTTACAGAGCAAAATAATCAAAACAATCCCGGACGAGCCCCCAAAAATGTAACCCTTTCACCACCCTGCTCGATATAATAAGGGAATAACTATTTAGCATAGGTACCCTTTAAACTCCAATTACACTATGGCAAAAGAGACATCCCGATGTATAGAAACTGTGTCTAGAAGAACAACTATGATTCTCGAGATTTCCCAAGCAATATAAACAATATGTGTGAAGTTATTATTTTTACAGTGTACACTTGAATATAGAAATGATGAACTCACACAATAAATGCGTTTTAGGCTTTTGTATTAATCAAATGCAAAATATAAACACAAAATACATTACCCAGTCAGACAAAAGAATAAAGTTTTAACCCTTGTTTTAGGTTTAGAGTTTCTACAGTTTTTAGAGTGCACTCTTAGTTTTAATCTGCAAGCTTTCTATAAAGTTTGGTGGCGCGCGTTGGAGCTCATATCCTTTAATGGAACCATTAATCCTACCAGTCTGAAATATTTCCTTGTCCTCACGAATGTTGAAGATGGACAACACAGATGTCCCAACTCACTGGCTCTCATCCCACGATGCAGGTGAGTGGCTGGATCTCCGTGGCACACCGTCTCTCCTCCCGTTCGGCAAGGCAATCCACACAGACAGCGGCGGCGCTAGCTTTAGCCTAGCTTAGCTTTGTTCCTCCGGCTTGGTCCTCGGACAAAAACAGTTCAGACTCCCTCCTCCGCAATGCCGTTCGGCCACGAACTCCTTCGCGGTCCTCTGGGGCAAGGAACAGGGGTCCAACCTGGATTATAACTTGGCAGCACGCACTTTGGAAAGTTTTCCCTAGCACATGCGGTCTCCGTGTACGGCCATCGGATCACAGTCCTTCGTGCGTCTCTCTCGCACTTCCTGTTTATCGCTAGTACACTCAAAATCATGAAATAACTATAAATTAAATATACCTGGGTTTTTTTAGCTTATAAACAAACCATATTATTTGTGTCTGTATTTATGAACTGTTTTTAACACATCATTCAAATATGTATTTTATCTTCCTTATAGAACTATGAAATTATCTAATTATTTATCACATCAAATGCATATCATTATGATAATAAACCAAAGCATTTTCATCAATGAAAGAAAACAAAATATCCTGATTGCTGAATTATCAGGTTATTACACAAGCTGATACAAGGATACAATGATACAATGATACAATGAAACAAGCTGATACAATGATACAATGATACAATGATACAATGATACAAGCTGATACAAGGATACAACGATACAATGATACAAGCTGATACAATGATACAATGATACAATGATACAAGCTGATACAATGATACAATGATACAATAATACAATGATACAAGCTGATACAATGACACAATAATACAATGATACAATGATACAAGCTGATACAATGATACAATGATACAATGATACAAGCTGATACAAGGATACAATGATACAATGACACAATGATACAAGCTGAAACAATGATACAATGACACAATGATACAATGATACAAGCTGATACAAGGATACAATGATACAATGATACAATGATACAATGATACAATGACACAATGACACAATGACACAATGACACAATGACACAATGATACAATGACACAATGACACAATGACACAATGACACAATGACACAATGACACAATGATACAATGACACAATGACACAATGATACAATGACACAATGACACAATGATACAATGACACAATGACACAATGATACAATGACACAATGACACAATGACACAATGATACAATGACACAATGACACAATGACACAATGACACAATGACACAATGATACAATGACACAATGACACAATGATACAATGACACAATGATACAATGATACAAGCTGAAACAATGACACAATGATACAATGACACAATGACACAATGACACAATGATACAATGACACAATGACACAATGACACAATGATACAATGACACAATCATACAATGATACAATAATACAATAATACAATGATACAATGATACAATGATACAAGCTGAAACAATGACACAATGATACAATGACACAATGATACAATGATACAATGATACAAGCTGTACTACAGTCTCTTGTTAGCTGCTTCACTGAACAACAGCACAACAAAAAACAAAAGAATAACACTCTGGCCTGCCCACACCCTTAACCTTAGCGACAAGCCTGAACACCACCACTACTTTGCGACTCTGAAGGAGACCCAAGTTGTGGGACCATGTGGATCTATTTGGAGAGTCAATTTGGGGGGGCTTTTCCTCAGTGGAGGTGGGGGGTGGTAGAGCTTTATCAGCTGCAGGGAGAGAGAGGAGGAGGAGGAGGAGGAGGAGGAGGAGGAGGAGGACGAAAGGCCGGGGGAATCGGAGAGGGTGGGGGATAATTCAATTATCCGCACAATGGAGTGATGGGGGGCACGTGGTGGCACTAATGGAAGGAGAGATGTCCTTTTTAGCGAGGCTAATTGTTCCGAAACATAGCCCAGCCTTTGTTCTGGGGGGCCCACTTGCACCCTCCTTCACACTTAGACACACACACACACATACACACACACGCTGGCTCACAGACGTTCTCACTCTTGCATGAACTCTCTTTCTCTTACATTTACACACACACATACACACACACACACACACACACACACACACACACACACACACACAGGCAAGCCCTTGGGTGCGCTATCACACACACACACACACACACACACACACACACACACACACACACACACACACACACACACACACACACACACACACACACACACCTCATTTCTGTCCCTGCTTGAAGCCTGTGATCTCAGCAGGGTAGCATCCAGCCTGTGGCATCTTCAGAGGCAGCAGCCACTTTAGCTGGGGCTGAGATTGGGCCACGAGACACAGGGACCACAAGGAACCCACTGTTATACTGTCTGCACGTCGGCGTCCGTGTGTCCATGTGTGTCCGTGTGTGTGTCCGTGTGTGTCCGTGTGTGTGTCCGTGTGTGTGTCCGTATGTGTGTGCGGACGTGTGTGTCCGTGTGTGTCCGTGTGTGTGTCCGTATGTGTGTGCGGACGTGTGTGCAAGTACTGACTCGACTGACACAGTGTGCAAATCCTGGTTTGATCATTTTATCTCGTGATCAAGATTAGTGAAATGTCCCTCCACTAGGATGACCTGCTAAGATGCTCTGGGGAGCCATGATGGGACAGGCCTTTCATTCAGTGGAGTTCCATTGCAAAACACCAACATGAAGATGCATTCTTTAATCGCCATTCAAATTCGACCTTATTTTACATAGTTTAACATTTTATAGTCGTACAAGTTTAATCTCAGACAAAGGTGAGACACCACTGAAATGGTTCTATAGGATACAGTTGGTTAACCTGGAGAGCAGCAGGTGTGTCAGTTAGATCCTAGCATGGCAGCCATGCAGCGTTAGCTATAAGTGCTAAACTATACTGCTGTCACACTAGGCCCTCTAACTGTCAAAACCATGGCAACCACATTTGCCAGGTGAAGAGAGGAGCGATGACAAGACATTGCAACCATTTAACACAGTTATATGGAACAATGCTGCAACATGATGTCTTTTTCTAGTCCATTTGGAAGGGATTTATTTCTTTTGTATTTTTTTTTCACTCACAAGTTATATTCCTTCTAATGTTATAGAACAAAACAAGCTTTTGTCATGGACACAACAACCAATGCATGTTGTGAACAAAAGGTTTTGTTTAGGCTTTTCTTCTGACTAGTACAAAGATCAAACTACTTTTCTGGTGATCTTAGAGTATAATACCCATAGGATCTATACCTCTTTTATAGTTCTGTTTAAATTAACAAAAGTAGAAAACACAGTTCAGGCCTCTAGATTGCCACCACAAATTTGTCCACTGCCACAAAAAAAAAAAAAAAATAATAATAATATTGGTGGCAGTGCAGCAGGGTGTTTTTTTTTATTTTATTATTATTATTATTATTATTATTATTATTGTTATTATTATTATTATTATTATTGTTATTATTAAAATCCGAAAGTCATATTTTTGTCAAACAGTTTTTAAACCGATTTTGTTTGATTATTTATTAGCCTCCTTTGAACTACCTACTGTCACCATTTCTTTCTGTCTCTCATGCAGTATAGTGTTGCCCTGTTACCGTAAAAAAATTAAAATAAAGCTAATAATAAAATACCAGTTTTTGTAGTAGACCTACTACCACTAACTGAAGAACTTAGTGGCAGCACCGCCTCCAGTGTAAAATGTTAGCCTGGAGCCCTGTCAGTTTTCAAACAAGAGCAAGGATGCGGCAAACATTTTAGTACTTATCCTTTTACTCTTAATAAAAAAAAAAATTCCATGCCTTACTCTAGATTGCAGCAGCCCAATCCCTCCAATATGTCAGACTAAGATGTCAGGAACTATTTTACTTAGCCTCATGAAAGCCTTCCAAAGAATACGAGTCGAATATCTAAAAATCATAAAATATAAGCTATGTGAGGGCGTGAAACAAAAGGCATTGCACACCCCCATTGGTCGCTTTGCCAGCTCCAGCTCTGACATTAGTCAGCAATGTTATCAGCCCTAATGGCCGTCCTCAGGCTCCGTAGGACCCAGGGGCTGTCCTTTTAAGAGTGCTCATTAAAGAGCCAACAAAGAGTGTCTAGTGAGGGAGAGTGACTGACTGACTGAGGTGAAGCAAGAGGTGCCCTTCCACCTCCTTAACCCCCCCCCCCCCCCCCCCAACTCCCTTGGTTGGGAGCCTGATAGCACAAAACCACACACCGCCTCTCAGACATTTCCTCTGCAGCTCATATCTGTCAAGTGAAACCCGATCCAGGGTCGGCTAATGGAGCCAGCCGAGGGCCCTCGGCTTTCAAAATCCATAGGTGATCAATACCTCCGGCTCCTCCACATCCGAAATCCCATTTGGAAAATACATACGTACTTTTCAGATTCATATTGTCTTGCTCTCCAACCTTCTGATCCTATTTGATAAGCATGCTGTTTTGTATGCTGAATAGTATTGTCTTACGTAATGTGAATGCTTTCATTGACTCATCTGGCTAACAAGGTTATTTGGAAGTTTGGTGGACACATGTAGATTATAGGTAGATATCTTCCAGAGAGTCCAAAACAACTTCAAAGTTAATTTCAAAACAATGTGTTATTAATATTTCATGACAGGACGTAGAGGTAACTGGCTCTTATGTAAAAACATGTTATTAAACAGACAATATTTGCTTTATTTACGTGCAGCATTACAATCATATAGTTTCCTGAGCTACATTTCCCTTAGCTCTTTCTGTAACACTAGCCTTGGACATCCCCTCTCACCATTATTATACCAGTAGGTCTCACTTTAACACTGACCTGTTGCCATGGCAGGTAATTTCCTTAGGACTGTTGCCGTGCAAAGTGGAACACTAGCCCCCATGCTTCCTTTTTTTCCCTCTCTGAAATTTCACTCATTCTCTGGTGGAGTCAGAACTAAAATGTAATTCAGTCTCCAATGTCCCATGCTGATTATCACTGATTGGACTTGCCTGAAAACAGAATGAAAATATACCCTGCTTAAGGAGACAATGAACAAATAGGAGCCCCCACCAAATGGAATTATCATTGATAGCTGTGATTACAGGAACCTAAATTTGGTTTGTTACAATATATACAGGAGATACCGATTTATTTTTTGCCCCCCCCCCCCCCCCCATATAGATTTTAGCAGGCATCTCTTTTAAAGAGCTAAGGGGCAGTTCTGTAAAAATACTTCTTTGTTTTTATTGATCATGGCAAAGTGAACAGGACATACTGAGAGGTGTTTATTAGGCTTGGTTATAAGTAATGGGGCTCCCGTTTGGATCCCCAATAATCGGACACAGTCCATCTTTTCTCTCCACACCTGCTTCATAGTGTTAGAGTGTTGCTCTTTAGAAACACCGTTTCTTGTCCTCCTCACCGCTTGTCTTTTTTAATTTGCGCTCGTTAACTTCACAGTATCTCACAAATGGTTCGGTTGATGAACGATCCCTTGGTGTTCATTTGTTCTCTTCTTGGGTTGTGTCAGTCAGTGGTTGACTGTCATTTATTTTGTTTCTTTAGTCTAGTTGTTGGGAATGTACAGGTTACCAATCTAGGGTCTAGATAATAAATAGTTGAAAACATCATTGGAGGGTAAGTTCTATTCAGTTGCCTATAAGACTGCATGGCCTATAATGCATCAAAGACTATATTTTCAACAATTTCATCACCCTTTAAACTAGAGTAATTTGCGGGAACATGCGGCTCGTTGTCCTCGGTGACACGAGCGGATAATGTGACTAGATTCTCATAGAGCGAAACAGAGGCCAAGAATGTAATTGAATTGTGAATCACTCCGGTCTAAACGCCGCCCCTTCAGATGTAGTCCATGTAGGTTGCAATGCGTGAACAGCCTCTTCCGCACGCAAGCAGAGAGACAGAAACGCCCAGACTGAGAGAGAGAGAGAAAGAGAGAGAGAGAGAGAGAGAGAGAGAGAGAGAGAGAGAGAGAGAGAGAGAGAGAGAGAGAGAGAGAGAGAGAGAGAGGGGGGGGGGAATGAGTGAGTGAGAAAGAGGAAAGGATAGACTCTGTGTAGCGGATAGAGAAAGAGAGAGAGAGAGAAAGACTGAAAGAGAAGTTTGTATTGAGGAGATTTTGGTGGGCAAAACTGAGGCGGCAGTACAGTTAAACCCCGGGATAGTTTAGTGTTAGAATAAAAAACGTTATTGGGCGCCAAGGAAAGGAAAGACACCTATACAATAGCGGTGGTGCTGTTAGAGTAAAGAACACGTTAACAAATAAATTGATCTGATGATCATGACGGCAGCTGTCGATATGAAACCGACGTTAACTATTATAAAGGCTGAAAAAATGGATGGTGAGTAGGCTGATTGTAACCTCTTGGAACATTGACAGTTGCATTAATGCATGCGATAATGGTAGCCTTTGAGCCGGTAAAATAGTTTGCATGTGCGTGCTGAGATAATGCTTTCATGTATTACAAACATCACTTTGTGTTTAAACATTGCATGCTGTTACGTTGAAATGCATTAAACACAAAACAAACGCGACAGAGCGTTCGAAGTTGAAACAATGCAAAACATGTAACCTTGCTTCAAACAAGACTCCGTTGCTAATAGGTGATTTGCATTTGGTTTTAAGACCAGTCTATTACGCTATAATCAGCTTTTATAAATTGCACTGCAAATTAATGCTGTTTAAAAGGCCACTATTTATTGTACACAACGCGACCAGTTTACAATTGTAGCATAGCTGTGATTACCGATGTTATGCATTGCTTCTTAAACTTTTAGGCTTGGATGTGCACTAACCAACATATCTGTGTGACTGAAGAGTAAACGTACAAAGAGCCATTGATTTATAACTATTCCCGACCTGCACTTTTTTAATACGGTTTGATATCTGTAGTATGGCATGGTTATTACGTAGTGCCTTACATGTTCTTCATCGAGGCTGTTTCCAACGCATTTGTCATTCAAAACCTTTAAAGCATTTTATTTGAAGCTATTTTACATGAAGCTATATTCTATTTTTGCCTAGTTGTTTATGTTTGTTAGATCACTCCGTGTGGTTGTGTGGTTGGGTCTGTCATAGCTGTCTATCACCGCAACCTAGTTCTCTTTTTTTATATACAATGCCTTGATCTTTCTCACTCATTTACTGCTAATCCCTGCCATATTCAGAGTTGATCAGGGCGAAGTAGACTCACAGCATATCCACTGCCCTGTATGGGAGACTGGCGCTGGTGCATGGCATCATTCCTCTTTCCTCATCACCCTCTCTCTCTCTCTCTCTCTCTCTCTCTCTCTCTCTCTCTCGCTCTCTGTCTCCCAACTCCATACAACCTTCTACAGAGTGGTTTAAAGCTCATCTCCAGAGGCAGGCTAAGTTGATGACTATGCAGACCTGAGGGCTGTGTATCCGGCTCTCTAGCCTGGAAACCCCGAGGCTGAGTCGGGTTCTGGTCACAAAGACAGCCAGGACATGAGTAAAAGCCAAACACATCCAACTTCAGATTCTGTGGTCGTTGTCCAGCCGTCTAGCAGTTGGTCTGGTGTGGACGCGTTACATTTCGGGGTGGGGTTGGGTGGGGTGGGATGGGGGGGGGGTTGCCTTGCGAGACTTTGTTGATAAGGCCGGTGTGTATTTAGAGTAGTTTCTAATGACTTGTTTACACGGTGTGCTTGCAGCTTGGTTGGTGGGCCAGCTGCTAAGGTGGCAGAGCAGTGAGACACGTCATGGAAACATGAGAACAGCCAGTCTGAGCCTGGAACCAACGCGTGGGTAGAGTAATGACTGAGGGGGGGGGGGGGGGGTTTGAAGCCTCGGCGAGGTGTTCACCGTCTTCACGCTGATGCACAGACGACACCTGGAGACCACAAGAAGACACACACACACACACACACAATGGCTCACATACATATTGTGTACGCATACATTGTCTCTCTCTCTCTCTCTCTCTCTCTCTCTCTCTCTCTCTCTCTCTCTCTCTCTCTCTCTCTCTCTCTCTCTCGCTCTCTCAAAGACACGCACGTATTATAAAGTGCTGACAGCTGCAGTTGAGTTGCCAAAGCGTTGAACTATCTTGCAAAACAGTTTTGCAATGCCAGCTCCCTTTTTGCTCTGCTATGTGCACTGGGGCCAGGATGAAGCTTCCAAACAGCTCGCTACCTCTCGTGCACACGCACACACACACACGCACACGCACATGCACACGCACACGCACACGCACATGCACACACACACACACACACACAGATCTCATGTACTTTTTCTAGAGCATTGTGTCAGTGATGTTCCTATTAATCTGGTACTGAGTTATGCCTGAGTTTAGGGAACTGGGAAAGAGACTCAATGTCTAACGGGTTAATAAGATCAACAGTGGTTTTGTTTTTGGTGATACTTTATGCCAGCACACAGGTACAGTAGCAGTCTAAAGGACAATGCAGCTCTAGTTTCAACATAACTTTGGAGATGCTAGAATTTGGCATTGGTCCCTGTCTTCTTTTCAAATACACATATACACACATGTGCACGCACGCACGCACACACACACACACACACACCCATAAGAACACCCAAATACAAAGATCAAGTGCACATTTTCACTGTATTGTTTATTTCCAAATCCCGCGAAGGTGCTACGAGTGCTAGCTCCTTCGCAATGTATCCTCTAGAGGTCAAGTGCTCAGAGGCGGCTGGGGTTAGAGGTGACCCCAAACAAAGCTTCTTCTATTCCCCCCAAAGCCATTGTAGTTCACCCCACGCAGTAGGCCTCATGGCACTCTGGCAGACGAGAGGGTAGAGCTTATTATTCAACCTGCTTTACAGCCATAACACAATTATAAGTTCACAAGAGCTGTGTAGAAAAGACAGCCGAGTATGATTTCAATGCAGGGTCTGCATAAGCCATTCTGTTTAAAAAAAAAAAAAATCTTTGTCCAGTTATGAAGGTGTATCCATTTTGGTGACTGACAGCTTCTGTCTCCTTTTCCATTGTCTTAATAAGTTGTCCCTGCCTTAAGGTCGCTGTCTGCTCCTGCTGTCAGGCTGGAGGTCAAGGTTCAGCTGCGGACAGGAATGTGAGGTCTGCCTGCTGGGTGGGAGGCAGGGATGGAGATATGGTGGGAGACAGGGAGGCACAGAGACTCTTTTTTTTACCTGATTAAGATTGGCTTGTCTTTGCTGACTGATGTTTCTGCTGAGGGGGCCCCATGCCACCTTAAACTACCCATGCCCAAACACATACAAACACACACACACACACACACACACACACACACACACACACACACACACACACACACATGTAAACACACGCAAACACACACACCAGCACTTCAAAAGAAGCCAGGGCTGCGGATCTCCCAAGATGTGTCTGCTGGTATGGTGGAGTGTGTTTTCCTACCGGGCAGGGTGCGTTGTTGAAGCTTGTGCAGGCCCAGGGTTTACCAGTCTCAGCACTTTCTCCCCTCCATAACGCTGTGTAACGTATGCCAGTGTGCAAAGCGACTGCTCAGCCCGCTTGACAGCTGAACAAACAGCCCACCGGGCCCTGCTCCGCTCTGCTGTGCTCTGCTGTGCTGTGGTGTGGGCCGTGTCCAAGGGGGACGGCCAGAACAAACAGGCTCCGCTTTTCATCCGAGCCCGTGTGCTGTTGATACGCGGGGCCCGTGCAGGTCGGCAGATCAAAAGCCCAGGGGCCAGCGTGGTGCCCACCGTTTCAGCCCCATTAGCGGTGTCAGGCTGGCGGGCGTGGTCTCTGCTCCCGAGGGCCCAACAGCATGCCCGTCTCTCTCTGTGCCACTGGGGAGGAAGAATGGACGCGGGAAGTTTTTAGTTTTTTTTGTTTCTGTGTGTCCACAATGACTCCGCCTGCCTGGTGCGTGCTTGATTATGACGGCGCTCTTACACATCAAACACGTTTCCCCCCCCCCCCCATGCCCTTCATCACTCCGCCCGTCTTGACCATATCAACAGGCCGTCATTGTCGTGTGAGGGCGAGATTGGAATGCCTCTCCTCTGACTAAGTGCCTTGATTTCCCTATAAAGCTTCGTCATAAAAGAAGTTTGTGGCAGACACACATCAGTGTGCTAAACATCCAGCATATGTAGGGGCCGGGAGGGGGGGGGGGGGGTTGTGGAGCCATTCGTTCATAGGTGTGGCCTCACGAGCCATGTGCAGCAGACAATTCTGCTGAGATTTTCATGTTCGGGAGATTTCAACTGGTATTTAGTACACGCGGCCACATTCAGCAACATGTTGAAAGGCTGCTCTTCAGGTCGTAGAGCTTTCCTCCGAGGCGGCGGCTATCAGCCATGGATCTCCCGTCTGTCTTAGCTCTCTCTATCTGTCCAGACAGACGGCAAACCCAAAACAAAGACTCAAAACCAAGAAAAGAAAGAGGATAACAAGCTCTGACGTTTTGTTTTACAACCACTCTCCCCCTTGAGTGTCCAGCTCTCTCTCCTCCTCCTTCCCTCCTTCCCTCTCTTTCTTTTTAATCTCAATTCTCCTTTCACTGGCCACGTGAGCTGCGTTTCTCACCTCACCTCATCTTCCAAGTGGAGTTTTCTTGGCTCCGTCTCCCTCCTACCCCCACAAAGACATGCTTCACTACCGATCGATGAGTCGTCCACGTATGGGGGGTGTCTGCTCCCGACGCTCGTCTGACTAACGACCGCCACAGAACCGTCTTCCCCCGTATTACATCACGTAACCAAGTCGACAGGGAGCCTTCATGGAACACCGGCATTGTTCCAGGGGCGTGGCTACCAGCCAAGCGCCTAACGCGTAGTACTGTACTTGCCTCACGTGTTGCCACTATTTCTGTTCCCTCATGTTCTTGCTGAGGCGGTGTTAGGGTTCCACATTTGTAAACAGCTTTTTTTTGTATTTATTGTTTTATGTCAAAGAGAATTAGGGTTACATCACACCTGATTCAAAAATAAACCAGCGATCTCCTGTGACGCCTCGCGGTCCTGAACGGGGACAGTCTAGAAGTTTTTGCTGACAGCCATTGCTGCCCCCCCCCCCCGCCCTGTCCCGTTGTGTGCGGCCTCTGCAGACCACCTGTTTTTGGACTCAGCACACAAGAAGCTGCTACTGTCATCAGTCCAAGACACATCCCAGCAGCCTGCAGACTGTCCTGTTGTGTGCAGCCTACAGACTGCACTGCAGGTAAACCCCACCACATCATCGGGCATGTCGCCATGTCAATCTGCTCCTTAGATCAAACAACAACGCCGGAAGAGTTTTAAAGGCGGCGGGGAAGTGGGCTCTTCTTGGGGCGTTACTTTCACGGTGAGCCAGCGCCTGAGTGACGCACGGTCACATGGGAGTGGGATGAAGGGTTGAGGCTGGGGTTGGAGGAGGGGTGGAGCTGCTTAATTCCTCCCTCCGGCCCAGCTCACTATGCCTGCGTGTTCAGGACCGACCAAGTGGCCTGGCATGTAATCTCTGGGGCTCGGTGCGCCGCTAGCTACAATTACTGTAGGCGTTCTGGAGCAGGCTGGAGGGCCGGGCCTAACGAGCACTTTGTCTCTGACAACGTTCACTGGGACCCCACTGGAGCCCTGCTGCTACTGGTGGGACTGGAGTCCACTGGCGGCCTCTCCTCAAGGCTTGTTAGCCTGCGACCGGTGTTGCTTTTACGACGAGCCACAAGGAAAGAATGACAAAGAGGGCTTGGGAAAGTACAAGATGGCGGCGTTTAGCTTGTGTCACGTGTGCTCGCATGTCCAAGTGGAACTCTGTGTTCCGCTGCAGCGTCACTGTGACTCAGTCCTAGTGAATGTGTTTGTTCATCACAGTGTGTTTATGAGTGTGTGTGTGTGTGATTTATGTGGGAATCTCATTCATTGAAGTGGTTGCAAAATTAGTTGGTTCCTTTTCCAGCGGTCAATGTTATTGATCCCCAGTTGTATCTTTAGATCGGTGTGCACAACTTAGAAGTGTTTCGTTTTATCCATCTGTCACACCCGTTTTACAGCCACACTATTCAGCCAACCACCCAGAAGTCAAGTTCACCCAGCAAACAACGCTTAAAATAGAGGCTGGTTTATCAAATTAAACTGAAACTATTTGCCACAAGGGCCACAAGTATTTTTAGGTATCTGAAGAAGAACATAAGAAAGCCTGTGAGAAGCACATTCACTATAGAAAAACCAACCAAAAAACCTGAAAGAATGCAAAGCACGTTACATGAAAACAATGCGGTCGGTGGGGAATTTATCTATGAAGTAGCCATCTGTCGCCCCAAGCACGCTTTTAAATGAGCAACGAGCATTAGTTGTATGGTGCATAATTAAAACCAGGGCTTAGCTGCATAAAGTGCACTGCGAAGGGAACGCTGTAGTTGTAATCAGTGTGAGGGAATCGTATTTTCGAGTGTTAGTTTCCTCTAGCAAGTTCCCCACCTGTTTCTAGAGTTGTGTTAAAGTTACAGTTGTAGACCATTAGCGTGACAGGCACACTGAGACTATGTGAGGGGGGAAAAAATGGGAGTGAGTATAAACTGTTTGTCAGATATGTTGTGTGTTTGGTTTAACGCCTAAACAGTTCCCTCAGAGAATTCCCTGTTTGTTTATATCAGGCTCACAGGCCTGGGAACTGTCAGCTAAGCTAATACCACCTGCACGAGCCTCTAGCCAGACTCAACGGATTTGTGACTGCAGGCACTTATGGGTCAAGAACAGACTTTTGATCTAACATATTTCTGGAACTATGAAATTGCACATTTCATAATAAGAATATCAGCAATAAAGTTACTCATTCATGTAAGTTTATAAAATATGCTTTATTCATGATTGGATTGAGAGTAAGTAAGGAACATGTTTGTCAGTATGAAGTGCCAGCTCTGTTTCTCCTTTGTGGCCAGAGAGCGGGGAATTTCCACCAATCCTCTCCGCCGATACACACTCCCTGTCCGCGAGGAAGAGCAGGCCTGCCACGATCCATTTGAAAATGGAGCTAATGTCATCACGCAAAGACCTGAGACTAACGTAAACAATACGGAGGACTTAATGCACTTTGCCATCATACGCTAATGCGATTTCCGAGACAGAGAGAAGGAAGGGAAAAAGCAGTGTTGGGGGGGCATTAGTCTCGCTTACTGCTGCCCTCAGTAGCCTGTGTGTCTGTGGTCCTCTCCGTGTTTTGATGGCTATCGAGAGGCAGTGCTCTGCCCAGCCGTAGCAGCCCAACGTGGCCAGTGTGTTCTTTGAGAGGACCGCAAGTGTCGGCAGCAGAGGGTGCAGCCAGCAGACTGTGGTGGAGACCGTAAGAATGGGGCCCAGTGTTCGGTAGCCAGGGGATGGCGGTGGGGTGGGGTGGGGGGTGGGATAGCCCCAAGCCTGTGACCTAGGATCAACGCCTGGCCAGGGTCTGACCCCCGGCACACAGA
This sequence comes from Galaxias olidus, assembly GCA_026901105.3. Classification (NCBI taxonomy): domain Eukaryota; kingdom Metazoa; phylum Chordata; class Actinopteri; order Galaxiiformes; family Galaxiidae; genus Galaxias; species Galaxias olidus. The sequence goes on from JAPMUY010008046.1 coordinate 379,566, forward strand.
GTCAGACAGTCCAGTCCTCCGGGCACTGGCTATCCAGCCCACTTCATGGGCGCTGGTGGTGGCGTTCCATTCCTGGCCCCCTGCTGCATTGACATGGAAATCCAAACAGACAGCCATGGGGGGGGAGGGGGGGGGGGAGGAGGGGGAGGGTAGAACAAGGCAGGCCTCTCAGGACCAGACCACTGCCCCCTCCACCCCCCTCCCGACACTTCATGACCCTATGGGGCTGAATGGCCTCCCTTCATGTCAGCAGGGTTTATGACCTGGGCCCTCTCAGACTGGGAGCCTGATATGGATCTCCATCAAAGGCTCCCTCTGATAGCGGCGTCCCCACTGAACGTGAGGGTGGCCGTGGGTATTACCAGCGAGGGGGGTCCCCCCGGTCCTCTCCCTGTATCACCACCCCAGGTATGACCCAAGGGTTGCTGCCCTGGAACATCTTTCTCCATGGAGTACTTATACACTGGAGGGGTGGTGGGGGGTGTCTGAAGTAATGACTTTACCCACCACTTACCCACTTCAGGAAGTCACACTTTTGCAACAGGAAGTTGACCCTTTTGATGGTCTCCCGTGGCATCACCCACAGAGAGGGAGAGAAGAAGAGACGGGGTTATTGTCAGACATCTACGATCATTTCACATTCAAATGAAATAAATCAGACTTTAGTGGTGAGAAAGAATTTCACTTCTGCATAAATAGCCCAAAGACAGCTCAATGGCCCCATAGATGACGGATACATCTTAGTCGCACACCCACTCTCTTTCTCCCATAGACTTAAATGAACACAGACACACATACTCCACAGGGCTATTTATATTCCCCATACGCTGGTAGATAGCACACCATCATTGTATCCTTTGTGTGGGGAGTTGCCTGCTTACAGCGTACAATTGCATCATCTAAGAGGCAGCGCTGGGTTTATGAATGAACACAGTCTCAAGCCAGAGGCTGGGAGATGGCACGGATCCTGCTGTGATGTCACACCGGGGAGAGAGCGAGAGAGAGGGAGAGAGAGAGGGATACAGAAGAGGGAGCAGAGTGAGCTCTATTCATCCTTCCCATTCATCCCTTCTTCCTCCTCTGACTCCGGTCCTGTGATGGGCTCACATTACAAGACGATGACTCATCCTCCCCACTCCTCCTCATCCCTCCATCCCTCCCTCCCTCATCCTACCCCAGCCCAGCCCAGCCCAGCCCAGCCCAGCCCTACAGGCCCCAGGGCCGTGGCCCGAGCGGCAAAATCCCAATGTCACGCCCGAGCTCTGTTGCACCGGTCAAAAGAACGTTGCTAATTTGGTGCACGTGTGTGTGTGTGTGTGTGTGTGTGTGTGTGTGTGTGTGTGTGTGTTTTATTCCTGCCTCCACCTCTGTTGGTAGACTGGTGAGCCCACAGTGTGGCGCGGAACCTTCGTCAGCGTGGGGGATTGAAACATTGTTCCCCCCGGGGACTGATATCACGCTTGCACTCAGCACTTGCGCCGTGGCTATTATTCATGTGACGTCAACAGAGGAATGGCGATCGATAGCTTTTACTGTATACCCAAAGCCAACATATCATACTCACATCAGTTACATCATTTAGTTGTAATGTATTGATTCCAATTATACTGTAATAGGGAAAAAAAAAATCTTTCATTCTACACATTTAGTGTCACACGTGTAAATTCCACATAAACGCACATTATAGCACAACTGGTGTGATATCAGCGCATTTTGAGATCACACCCGATCTCAGAGGTAGTCAGCGAAATAGAGGAGCCCTTGTCTATTGATAGACATCCATCATCCAACATGGAGGGAGGGAGGGAGGGGGGGCTACAGACACTTACCGCGCAGTGATACTGCCCCTAAGCCACAGCTAATGGGACTCCCAGGCATTAAAACCATATCAGGACCTCATCGTTCTAGAACGCTACAGTAGAACCAAGTCGGCATGACTAGCTAATGGCTATAGTGCTCTAATTGCAACCACTCAGCTATACACTTTAATGTGGGGCCGAGCTTTTTGTGAAGAAAAAAAAAAAATTTCTTCATGCAGTGTACTGCGCACTAATATAATTACTTAGTAATTTGGGTTGGATATTACGATCAGCAGTTTCTTTTTTTTCTGTTTGCCCGCTGGTCTCAAACAAAACCTTTTCAGACATCCCGATAGACAGTGTCAGAAGTGAATGCAGAACTAAACTGCTCAGATCTGTGTGTACCTATTCAAGTGAACTTGTATTTGAGTTGCCGGCGTCACTTACGATAGCTCTGCCACTCGGGCAGGTTTCTGCTAGTGCACGTCACATACAGTTCAAAGTTGTAGATTTTCAAACCGTGTAGTTTTGAAATGACTAAATGGGGTTTACATCTCTTGGAGTCATTATCTGTCAATGGAGATTAAAAAGACAAAGTTCAAATTACTTGTTTTTATTGAATTAGGGTTAGAATTAAATACATTAAAATGTAATGATATAATTGTCCCCAAAATATAAATACGGCTGCACGTCTTTATAGTGAATACCGTCTAATGGAAAAATACAGAAAAGAGGCACTTTTTGTGTCTAATGAAATCTGGCGAAGCGAAAGTGTCGGGACTCCATTTGACCACTTTGCATAATGTGGCTTGTCATCTTCCAGCAGTTAGCGAGAGAGAAACACAGTAAAAAAAGAGAGCGAGAGAGAGCGAGAGAGAGCGAGAGAGAGAAAACTGCAGTCACCCAGCCACGGTCTACAGTTGTCTCTACGGGCGAAAAAAGGGACAGCTGCTGTGCATTCCAGACGAGGTAGCCAGCATGGCCTTAACCTCCTGCCAGCCGTGCTCTGCCCGGCTAGATGCCTCAACATCTGGGGAGGAGCGCCGTAGCTCGGCTAGCATTGACGCAACCGTCTGCCCCCTTTTTTCTCACTCTCTGCTTTGCCTCGGGGCCTTCTTGCGATTGGTTTACCCCAC
>JAPMUY010008046.1:387500-415000 GCA_026901105.3 Galaxias olidus
CATGCACAAGGCGGGAGAGCAGCCGAGAAAAAGATGTCTGTCTGTCGGTTTGTGGTTCAGGCAACGCTGCCGTACGTTGGGCTGGGAAGAGAACACACAGACGAGGTGAACGGAGTGAAACACAAAGAAAAACCACACAGCATTCTTTGACGGCTCCTTCCCCTAGCTTTCATGTAAAGTAGTTTAAGCGAGGTAACCTATAAGCAATAAAGAACATCTTTCACTCTCTCTCTCTGTCTGTCTCTGCCTCTCGCTCTCTCTCTCTCTCTCTCTCTCTCTCTCTCTCTCTCTCTCTCTCTCTCTCTGTCTTCATTCGCTCGCTCATTTTCCATCTCTTTTGGGGTTTATGGTAAATTTAACCCCCCGTTTGCTCATGCCCTCTCTCACACACACACACACACACACACACACACACACACGCACGTCCACACGCACACAAACCTTCAAGTGTTCTCGCCCCATCAGCTATTCTTTCACATAGAAACCCAGAGGTTCTCGGCAGGAACCGGAGAGAGGTGTCAGCCCCGGAGTCAGGCTGCGTGGGCTCCCTTCTCATAAGCTGCTCTGGTTTGCTTTGTCACAAGCACATCTGTTTGCTTTCCCGCTCTCTGGTGTACATTAATACCAATGAAGAGCAGGGATCCTCTTCTCCCCCAGCTGAACTAATGAACAGTGAGGCTATGAGAAGAGTTTCAGTATGCAGGCCTTTCCAAGGCCCTGGGCATTCGTCCGCAAGGTACATCCAAGCCTTGCACGTTATAAATCCCCGACTTTTTGTTTTTGGCACCGGCTTCCGCGCCTTCTCGACGTGGGAAAGTATTTGTGGCACCAGCAGGAAGCACACATGTGGCTTCAAGTTTATTTTGGGCAATTGGAAGATTTCGGCATGGGTTGGAAAAAGGCACAGTGGTGTTATCTTTCATTTGCTAATAGCTCCCCAATTGAAAGACTCCATCTTATCTTTACCCAAGGCTGGAATCGGGCCGTAATGTGTCCAATCCTCTACCAGTTAGAGAAAGAACAAACGGGGTGTGAAATGGAGAGGCCACAACATGATAAAAGACTCTCTGTCAGAGTGAGAGTCATCTACCAGCAACACCTTCCGTGTCTGGCTCTCCTCCTAATTGTTTCCCTCCTGAAATAAAATAGCAGCAAACAGCTAAAAAAAAAGAAAATTGTTATCCTTCATCATATGCAAACATTTCCAGGCATGGGATCATAAAGTTGAAAGTCACTGTGAAACCTTTCTCAAAGAACTGAGAGTGATAGTAATCAGGGCCAATCTTAAGTGTTTTTCTCTTTGCTCCTTCTTGTCCCCCCTCGCTCTTTCTCTCTCTCCCTCTCTATCTCTTTCCATCCCCCTCTCTCTCTCTCCCTATCTCTCTCCATCCCTCTCTCTCTCTATTTCTCTCTCTTTACCTATCTCTCTCTCTCTCTCTCTTTCTCTCCCTATCTCTTTCCACCCCCCCTTTCTCCCTCTCTCTCTCTCTCTCCATCTCTATCTCTTTCCATCCCCCCCCCCCTCTCTCTCTCTCTCTCTCTCCCTCTCTCTCCATCCATCCCCCTCTCTCTCTTTCTCTCTCTCCCTATCTCTCTCCATCCATCCCTCTCTCTCTCTCTCTCTCTCTCTCTGCACCATAGGTAAACTGGGAGGCCAGGACTCGTTTGAGAGCATCGAGAGTTTGGAGAGCTGTGAGCGGCTGACCCAGTCGTGGAGCAGCCAGTCGTCTTTCAACAGTCTGCAGCGCGTGCCCTCCTACGACAGCTTCGACTCAGAGGACTACCCCAGCGCCCTGCATGGCCACAAGACCAAAGGCACCTTCAAGGACTACGTGAGGGAGCGCTCCGACCTCAGCAAGGACAAGCCTGTCATCCCCGCCGCCGCGCTGGCCGGATACACAGGTGAGACGTCCCCGCAAAGCCTCTGGCTCTCTAATCCGATGTTTTAGGGACTTGAGGAACGTGGGGGAAATTTTTTTTTTCTGTTTCCTCTTTCTGCATCGATTATGCAAGTAAATTAATATGACTCAGGATTATTGCTCAATAAGCATGAAGTAAGGATAGATTGCCACAAGCGAATAGATGACTCTTTACCTGATAACATAATACAGCGCACAACCGTGGGACATGTGAGTTTGAGGAGTTGTTTGGGGCTTGTTGAACAACCAAACGGGGCGCGCTGTTTTCGCACTTGGTAGAGCAGGCAATGAGGCAGGTGTGACCCAAAGCAATACAGAATCAACACCTCAGGAGGCTTTTTTAGCACCTTTACTGGAAACTCCAGCCATTTCTTTTTCACTTGCCTCTTCTTTTTTTTCTTCTTCTCTTCACCGTCTTTGCAGCACTTTGTTTTGCCTTCCGCATCGCTCGTTATCTGCGGCCTGCATCTTGACCTATTTTTTTTCCAGGTCGTCTTAGCAACCCGTTTGCGGCGCCAAAGTGATATCTGCCAGTGCACGAAACCTGCGCGAGCGGCTCCTATCTCTTCATCTTTACCAAGCCTCTTTCTGCTAGCATGCTGAACGAAGCGTGTTGCTCTGCGGTGCGTATGCGCAGGACATGCGTGTGTCATCTGAGGGGTTTGAAGGGTTCACAAAGGGGGATGAAGCGTTCATCCTTCAGCGCGGCTTTGAGACAGGCGACACGTTCGCTTTTCTCTGCAAAAGCTCCCCCTGTTGCTATTTCTCTTTCTTTGAAACGGTTCACTTTTTTTTTTTATTAAAGCCACATGAAACCACTGAGGATATTTGACGCGAGCATACTGTTCCTGAGCCCTAGTGTCTGCACTGCACCGTGTGAAGGATAGATCGCACATACAGAGCCAGCCAAAAGTTTGGACACGTTCAAGTGTGTCCAAACGTTTGGCTGGTACTGTATAGAACCGCGTTTAATCAATTATAATATGAAGGCACCAAAGCACCTTATTGTCTTCGAGCGGGAGATTTATTTTCTGCCGCGTTAAATTGCTGTCACAAGGTCCTTAGCAGTGAATGCCAGGACTTACTGTGCGTCACACAAAATGTACCCCCTTGATTTCATTATACTGCAATCACCAGAGACACTACACATTCATCATCACCCTCGAGATCTTTTGGGAACTGTAGTTTATTTGTTTGTGACTGTATAATCCATTTGACTTTTAGGACCTCTTACCTTGATTCTTTTCATTTTATTGTGAGGTGTTTTTTTCTGCAGGGACACATGCGTTATTCAGGGCAAATACTGTAGAATACCTTCAAATGCATGTGTATCACAAGTAATAAAGGCCATAATGATTCCAGGCTCCAGCCAGGTATCTTTAGCTGGCTTTCAGATTCGGCTTAATGCAGGCTATAGCGTAGATCATTTTCCTATTGCTTTCATAGTAAACTCATGCCAAAGAGAAGGGAAGAAAAGACACCGTAACAAATTGCTTGGGATGAAATGAAGTGCCTTTCTGGCGCTCTGTTCGCCGGCTCTAGATCCTCTGGTGATATATGGATCGCTTTCCCGGCTGAGCTAAAGAGTGGATCGTGAAAATAGAGAGAGAGAGAGAGAGAGAGAGAGAGAGAGAGAGAGAGAGAGAGAGAGAGAGAGAGAGAGAGAGAGAGAGAGCAAGAGACCTCAGCATCATCAAGATAAGTAACAACCCTATGTGGCTTTTCATGACAGCAGCATCTGCCCGGTTCGCTCTGTTTTGTAGCCAGTGTAGTAAGGTGACAGGCACATATAGTGCAGGCAGAGAGCCAGTGTAGTAAGGTGACAGGCACATTGAGTGCAGGCAGAGAGCCAGTGTAGTAAGGTGACGGGCACATATAGTGCAGGCAGAGAGCCAGTGTAGTAAGGTGACGGGCACATAGAGTACAGGCAGAGAGCCAGTGTAGTAAGGTGACAGGCACATAGAGTACAGGCAGAGAGCCAGTGTAGTAAGGTGACGGGCACATATAGTACAGGCAGAGAGCCAGTGTAGTAAGGTGACGGGCACATAGAGTACAGGCAGAGAGCCAGTGTAGTAAGGTGACAGGCACATTGAGTACAGGCAGAGAGCCAGTGTAGTAAGGTGACAGGCAGAGAGCCAGTGTAGTAAGGTGACGGGCACATATAGTACAGGCAGAGAGCCAGTGTAGTAAGGTGACGGGCACATAGAGTACAGGCAGAGAGCCAGTGTAGTAAGGTGACAGGCACATTGAGTGCAGGCAGAGAGCCAGTGTAGTAAGGTGACAGGCACATATAGTACAGGCAGAGAGCCAGTGTAGTAAGGTGACAGGCACATATAGTACAGGCAGAGAGCCAGTGTAGTAAGGTGACGGGCACATATAGTGTAGGCAGAGAGCGACCGAGGACAGGAGACTGATAAGAGAGGTGAGAGACAGACTGGGAACGAGATAAGTGGAGCCTTCAGACGGGGTCAAGTATGTTCCCCCGTCAGCGAGTCCAGCACCTCAGCCACGCGTTTGGGTTAACTCCCTCCCTCCCTGCCTGCCTGACTGACTGCCTGCCTGACTGACTGACTGATAGACTCCATCTTCTTATCGGTAACCTCCGTTTGTTCTCACACTCGATCTCCCCACCGCATCTCGTGCACTTTGTCCTACTCTTACTTCAGACGTATGGGACTACGCTGCACACCTACACCTCCATATCTGTGTTTATATCTTTCTCTTTCTCTCTCTCTCTCTCTCTCTCTCCATCTCTCTCTCGCTTTCTCTCACTCTCTTTTTTCTCACTTCAGACGTATGGGACTACGCTGCACACCTACACCTCCATATCTGTGTTTATATCTTTCTCTCTCTCTCTCTCTCTCTCTCTCTCTCTCTCTCTCTCTCTCTCTTTCTCTCACTATCTTTTTTCTTCTCTCTCTCTCTCTCTCTCTCTGCCTTAGTCTTCACTCTATATCTCTCAGTCTCTCTCTATTTCTCATTCTGTGATTTAAGTCTTAGTGACTGCTGTTTCAAAAGGCGCCTGAGCCCGCCACGACCTTCTACACCCTCCACCATTACATCCACACTGTGCATGTATTCAATGAGGTCCATTGTGTGGGGGGGGGGGGGGGGGGCTCTTAGCATAGTTTTAGAAACTTTCTCGGTGGAGTGTGCTGCGTTCTGGCGTGAGAGCTGGAGGGTGGGAGTCCGGGCCATCTTAATGGGTGCTTTGTCCTAACCCTTCTGGAAAAACAGTAGCAGACACGTTTTATTCCGACATGGTACGGTATTTCATATGTATTTCATATGTATTTCATATCTGTCTATGCTCACGACTGAAAAAAGCCCGCAAACCCACACCTTGTGTTTTACTGTAAGCTTTGGGTTTGTGAGGCCAGAGTGTTTGCTCCTAAGCAGGAGACGTAGTGCCATGCATGGCTTTTGGTGTGGAGGCGCTGCATAGGCAGGTGTGATTTTAACACCTACCAAAGAAAGCCAAGAATGGCGTCTTGGTGTATCTGCCGCTGTGACCTGAAAGCACGCGGCAGAGAGCAGTCAGGAAGACGTCGTGTGACCTTCAGTCTGAGCCGCGTCGTTCCATCGTCACGCAGAGAAGTTAGACCATCGCGGCCACTGTGGTGCATGTGTCAATACGCTGATGACATCCGAGTCTATTTGTTTAGTCAACCCCAGGTTGCTAGGTAACTGTATGAGCATGTATTTATGGCGTTACGCTTGCTTTGTGCATGCTGACTACTGACCACTCAAAGACTATTGTTGACTACTCTAAGTGTGTAATAGCAGACGCGTGTTTGTGAAGGTCTTTATTTCATTTATTTCTCACACACATGCAAACACACACGCACGCAGGCACGCAGGCACGCACGCACGTAAGCACACACACACACACACACACACACACACACACACACACACACACACACACGCGCGCACACACACACACACACACACGTGCGCACACACACACACACACACACACACGTGCACACACACACACACACACACACACACACACATTCACAGACTCACACACTTCTAAGCCCTATATATGTGACCCACTGTTAAAAGAGACCCCTTCATCCATTCTAACACAGTGATGTCATCCATATGGCATTAAAGCAGACACATACATATTTGCTGGAACCCGGTATTAAATACTAATTGGGGCATATTTCAAAGGCAAAGACATACATTCAAAAATTATTTTTTTGAGAACTGACTGACCTTTCCCCCACAATTTGAGATGTTACTGAAACTTACAACAGTTATTGGCTTCATTCCAGAGATCTCAAAGCTAAGCTGCTACATTGTACGTCTCTCTTTTTCTCCTCTGTTCTCCTTGTCATGGCGGCGAGCAGGCAGCGGGCCCATCCAGCTGTGGCAGTTCCTCCTGGAGCTTCTGACCGACAAGTCCTGTCAGTCCTTCATCAGCTGGACGGGCGACGGCTGGGAGTTCAAGCTCTCTGACCCCGACGAGGTAAGAGGTCGTGACTCCAAGGGCTAACGCCACATGCGTTCTTTTATGTTGTTGGTCAGGTTATGGAAGGAGGGGGCGGGGGGCTTTTAAATAGCTTGACCGATGAGAGCTGTCTTTTTCAAAAGCTTAATACAGTTCACCCCACTTATAGTAATCACATCCGCATGGTCAGTGAAGACAGTCCATTACTAGGACCAAGCACCTGTTTTCTTTCTCTTTTCTCTTTTCTCTTTTCTCTTTTCTCTTTCTCTTTTCTGTGTTTACATACTCAACTCGACTCACTGTCTGAAAAAGAAAACCTGTTGGCAATTTTTTTTAACAAACCTGAATGTGTTGCCAGGTTGTATTCACTATGACCGGGTTGCACTGCGTCCACTTTGCCTTGGTGATACTCTCCTTATACGTCCATTGCTGTTGTGCTAAAGCCTGACCGTCCACCTTCTCTGCGTGTGCAGGTGGCTCGCCGGTGGGGAAAGAGGAAAAACAAGCCCAAGATGAACTACGAGAAGCTGAGCCGCGGCCTACGCTACTACTACGACAAGAACATCATCCACAAGACGTCGGGGAAGCGCTACGTCTATCGCTTTGTCTGTGACTTAAAAAGCCTGCTGGGATACACGCCCGAGGAGCTGCACGCCATGTTGGACGTTAAGCCTGATACGGACGAGTGAGAACGTCAGAGAGAGAGAGAGAGAGAGATGAGCGAGGGAAGGAGTCAAGGGGACTGAGGGGGCTCAGAAAGTGGTCTTAACCGTCCAGTAGAGTGGGTCAAAACCATTTTGGGACCAAAAAAAAAATAAAACAGGTTTTTTGTTTTCCTTAACACCTAAAACTGTGGTCTTACAATATTTGGAGCTCTGTTAGCTTGTCCGACAAAGTTCTACAAAAGGAAGCACACACACCAAAACATGCAAATGTATACTCCTGTTTGCAACGGTGATATATGATGAGAAATGTGTTTTCATGTAAACATGTATTACTTAGTAGCTCATGGCAAAATGGAAAGCCATCTGTTAAGAGTAGCACGTCCATTTGTCTCAAGAAGCAGCACAAGAAACTGACCGTAAAGAAGTGGGTGAGGACGAAAGAGAGAGAGAGAGAGAGAGAGAGAGAGAGAGAGAGAGAGAGATTCATTGTAGGTTTTGAACATTGCATGGGTGGAAAGTTCCTGCTATGAAATCTGTTGCCAAAATTAAAATGAAACAAAGAGGAAACATGACATATTTACACGTTCACTGTTTCTCTGCCTCGCTGCACACAATAGGCTTGGATAGTTCTCAACTTGGACCAAACCTTTTTTTTTTTATCTTCAGCTATTGTTTTAAAGCATAAGTCTGTGCCAGTATTACTATTGAGAACCTCTGACGCATGCCTTCTGTTAAGGCCACGCTTGGGAAGTCCCCGTTTTTATGTTAACGAAGGTGGTATTATGAAGTTCATTGTTGTACCCTTGAAGGTTTTGATATGGATACTGCTTTGTCTTTCTCTGTCAAAACCCCATAACTGAAACCTGCTCATTTGGTTGTCAAGCGACTCTTGGCCAGGGGACCCCTCCTAGTTGGGTTTGAGACAACTGCAACTTACTCATACCAAGAACCAGACTGACAGACAACTGAAAGTAGCCGTTGCTTTTTCAGCGTAGGCTTTCACCTTTGCACATGTGCCGCTTAGCTAGAAACAAAAATATAATGAAAGTGTTTTATTTCCTTCAGTTTTTGTTGCATACTACTAAAAACCAGTATTAGCAACCCATAGACAATCTCGGTTGTATGTTTCAGAAGTATTAGGGTCATGTCTACTGTAAGCACATTGATACAGCTGTTACCACCTCCTCAGTTGAAACATTGCCTTAGGTGCCATTGTACAAATCACACGAAGTAGACGTATCGCTGCGGGACTGTAGAAAGATTTAGAAAGTCGATGGATGTTGGTTTGGCTGTTTCTGTTAGGCATTATATTACTGGATAGGAGGAGACAGTCTTAAAAGAAGAATCCTTAGAATGGAAGGGAGAGTAGGAGGAAGAGGAGGAGGAGGAAAATACTGTAGAAACGGAGAAAAAAACGTGAGACCACTGCAGTCGAGCTGGATTTGAAATGGAAATTATAAGACAACTATTAGGGTAGTGAATATTGAATGTATCAGAGGATGCATTCATATGCACTGTGCTTATGCTTTCCATTGACACCTTGTCGTTGTTGATAAAATAAGTAAACTTTTAGTAGAATCAAAGAGTATTACACTTCTTTTCAAGTGTGTAAACACAATGTAGCATCAAACGAGTACGACGCGTTTCTGATCGTGCTTGTACAGCTTGCTCTATTTCCAAAATGGTGGCATTTGCCTCCCAGTCATCAGTGGGAACCTGCCTGTACACAGGCCTGAAGGAGAAAGCCAAAGTCAAGAAATATTATCGTAGAATGCAAATGTTATTGTTTACAGGGGCTGACTGTGACCCATACTGATGAGAATAGGTTTTGAAATGTCTATTTGTATAGATAGCATTTCATAACTCTTTATTAAGACCCGGATTAAACAAACAAGCAAAAGACAAAGCAAGGATAATAACCTAAACCCATGTGAGGTCTTTGGCAATGCCTCCCAGTATGTTGGAAAACAGGGACCGGATTCTCTCACATGTTGTGTTGTTTTTGCTTTTATTCTCTTCTCATACCATGGGAAAGCACTCTGTTAGAAAGCCGAAATGTCCCTTTAAGTTTGCAGGAAAATAACTGTGTCTATACTGTCTAGTTGGCCTGTCGTACATAGCTGGTGACTCCAATGACGTTTACAACAGCGTTGGCATACACAAACACCTCACCATAGTTCTGTTTAGAAAATAGAATATTCTTGAGCAGATCAATGAGTCGCTCATTGCAGTTCCAAATGGGTCCAACTTGTGTGTGTGTTTATGTCGAGTATTTGAATCACTGTCTGATTTATTGTTGTTCAGGTTTCAGTTTTTTTCTAAATCCAAAGAATGTTTTTATGATAGATCCACTCTTCAGATATTTAAATGTATTCTAAAGTTGCTGTTGTTGACCATACCCCTTAAGCCAGTCCCAATCTTTTTGTTTTTACTTCTTTTTTTATTAATGTCATATTGTTGGTCTTTGTCTGTGAAACTGGGGACAGTCTGTATTCTGTTTAGACTTCAAGAGGAAGTTTGTATGACCATCATCAGGAAAAAGTCCAATCTATAGATGTCACAAACATGTTATTGCACAGAGCTGACTGGTAAGCCAATGTTACCGAGTGCATATGTAACAATAATATGTTATCATTTAATAGTTTATCTCAAAATGATTCCTTAGGAATACTTGTTTTTTTTGGGGGGGTGTCGTTGTTTTTGTATATTTTATAGTGTTTCTGTATTTTTGTTAATGAGATCATTTTTAATGTATTTAGTTCACAAACATTTGAATATTTTTCAATAATTTATATTTTATAAAAGAAAAAAAAAGGCGCTGACAGCTGGTGCTTCACTGGGAAAAGGTAGCGCAGGAATTAAAAAAAATGTAGCGATTTTGGTTGTTTTTTTTATATAGGAAACAGACATGTCTGCTTAAGAAAAAGGCTGATGCTGGCCCATCATTGATTTCTGCTGGAAAGTTTTATAAAACTGTAGCTTCTATTTCTAAATGTACTTATGTACTTCAAAATGTTATGTTATAAAAAAAATATATGTCAACACATATTTCATAATCTTGTGTGTATGTTGTTGTTATTTCTTTACGTGGAGTATCTTGCATAAAAAGAAAGGTATCATATGCTTTGTAACCATAGCCTAAATACATATCATTTGCATACAGTATGTGTTCATTAATCTAGCAGTATTGCAAAAAAGACAAACATTGAATATATAAACAGGTGGGAATTAGAGCTGCTTAAAAAAAGCATCGCTTGTCCACAGACTTTCAGATTATTTACTCTCCCTTCTGCTTATGACTCACACTCCCACAAAAAACACCTGCCAGAGAAAGTCACTGTTTCACTCCCCGAACAACAAGCTAAATATATTTATAAACCTTAAAAATACCTTAAAAATAGAATAAATGTAAAAACATTATAAATGATAACGTCTCCATTCAAGCCCATTCACCCTGATTAAATTAAATACATCCTGCATTTTGGTCGTGTCACAGATAATGAGTGTGCCACTTTGTGAAGGTTCTAATACAACAGCAAACTGTCCACAATGTCGCAATACTTTCAGAGCGCCAGCAAAAGTTTGACCAAATGGCCAAATTCGAATCCTGATTAGACTGGTGCTTTCCTCCACTCAAACCCCAGATTCAAATTAGTATCTGCCTTTTCCAAAATGCATCAATACAATGATGTAATAGTGTAGGTGTAACATAATCCATTTGATAGACTATAACGTCAGTGCACATGCAGCACATAATCTACTATACAAGCATACACATTCTCACATGCAGAAACCCACACACAATCACACACACTCATGCACACATGCACACAGTCTCTCCTTGGACCTGTCTAACACTAGTCTCGTGATGCGAGACCCATCTCCACACTTCGTTGCGCTGTGCCAGTGTGCTAGTCTAACACAAACTCATACATTACATCTCTCTCTGTTACTCTGTCTAATTGGGTCTCTACCTCACACTCACACAATGTTGTCTGCAGTCAACCAATGTCCACAATGCACCATTGGACCCCAGGAAGTACATTGTTTGGCTGGGAAAGGGTGACCAGGTGGTTCCTCTCAAATCCTTCTCCTCAAACCTGGGGTACGCACCAGACTCCGTCACCATACAAGCCAGTCTTCAAACCACCTCACTATAAGCTCAGAGCTCCAGCAGACATAGAAAAAGAAAATTGTATACTTTTAGCTCCTTCACTTTCACCTCCACACACCAGACACAATCAAACGCCATGGGGGAATGTATGTATTTATAATATATTTTTCTCCCAAGTCCTCCATAAACTTCCACTGCTGTTAAGTGAACAAAATAATGAGAGTGCGCCTCAGGAAATGAGATCTGTTACACCTGACAACGCCGTCCAGGGGAGGTCAGGAAGTGTCTCCCTCCGCAACAGAAAGTAGAACCCTTGCACTTGCACATTACACAGCCGCTGCGCATGTAGCGCACAGCGTTGGCACGTGCACACGCCGCGGAGAGAGAGAGAGAGACAGGGAGAGAGAGAGAGAGAAAGGGAGAGAGAGAGAGAGAGAGGGAGAGAGAGAGAGAGAGAGCCCTAGTTTATCAGACTTCAACCCAAATATTTATCCAAATGTCCTTGTGAATCTCAATCTGTCTCCTGTCTGCAGTCTTAACATGAGTAGGGAAGGCAGAGGGGGAGGAAGGTGGAACGGAGATAGATAGATGAGGCAGTTGGGCGGTTTGGTATAGGTTGGTTAAGAGTGTACAGCTTGTTCAGTCACTGAACACTCTGCCAAACGCTCCCGGGTGCGGAACTTTGCATTGTTCAGAAATGAATAATGAAGTTTATCTCCATTTAAAAAAAAAAAAAAGGTTGTTTCCTCCATTTGTAGGACACCCTATCTGTTTGTCAACTCAGCGTTTACACGATCAATCGAGCATTGTTTGACAATCATCTGCACGATTGTGAGACAACTGGATTTACATAACATACAGGAAATAGAGTTTACAGTTTGTATGAAAACCCCTATGCCTTGAATACAGTGTATGCACTTTAATTTTGTTTACTATTCATACCCCCCAGCGTCTGACCAAATGTGTCATGTTGATGGCCTAGTGGGCTCATGAGTTAAAATCCTACCTGGGAACACCACCGCCAGTGTACCCTTGAGCAAGGCACTCAAACATATATTTCGCCACGGGGACTGCCCCTGTAATCTCATTGTAAGTCACATTGGATAAAAGCGTCTGCTAAATGACAAAAAAAAAAAAAAAAAAAAGAATAATGACATAAAAGAAAAAAAGGTCATATCCCCTCTACTACACAAAATACCCTCGTCTAACGTTGTGAGCAGACAGCGGATAATAATCACAAACTGCTTTGTATCTGATGTGACTCTGCGCTGCCTGTGATCCATAGCGAGCCACAGAGCTTCATCACAGCTCACGATCAAAGTTTGTGTGACGCAGATTGGTCCGAGTCAAAGCTTCCATTACGCATGGACGAGGTACAACATGACCATGGCTCATCTCCCAGTTCCCTCGTCGACCCCCCCCCCCCCGCCCCCGCTGGCTTTGAGAGAGGGGCCTTTCTATTCTGGGCTCCCTGTGTTCCTGGTGGTGGCACTACGGCCTACTTGGGAGAGTGTGGAGGTCCTGTGGAGGGGCTGGCGTCTGGGAGGAAACGTAAACACACTGGCCCATGGCTGACCCTTCTCATGGATCCAGCTGTGAGGGAGAGAGAGAGAGAGAGAGAGAGAGAGAGAGAGGGGGGGGGTCAGATGAAAAAAGAGACGTGTGTAAGAAAGACAAGGAGAGAGAGACAGTGAGACCTAAAAGTAATACGTGAGTAAATGTCAGAACACTTCTTTGGCCCCATTTTGAAACAGATTAAAAATGGATTCTGCCTACATGTAAATGCAGAGACCTTCAACGGAGACATCGGCTAATTGGACAAAGGGCAAACGCAGGCTCGTCTCACACACCTGGCTGACGTGTGAGACGTCTCATTCAGCCCTCGAGTGTCGGCCCAGTCAGCCCGTCAATCCCACCCCTCATCCGGCTCTTCCTTTCTCATTTGGAGGGTATTGTTGCGGAAGGCAGCGCGGCGACCCCCGTGTCTGTGCCGGTGCCTCCACTGTATTATCCTGCTTTGGGAAGGTCACGCCTGGCCTGTCCTCTGCTTTGCCTGCCATTTGCATTTTTATTGCTGTTGTCCCGTCCCCAGTTAATATGCCATTGACTTCCAGAGACCCGCCTGGACCTCGCCGTACACCCTCTGAAATGAGAGGCTTGGGGGCAGGCCGCCAGATCTGCCCCCGCCAGGGCTGCCGGGGCAAAGCGGTCGACCTGGCATTCGGCACGGACGGAAATGGGGTTGGCTTCGCATGGTAATGTGGACCATCCCTCCGTAATAATGATTGATTCAAACCCCCCCCTGCGTGCTTGTGTCTCAGTGCATAGGCAACGTTTGTGGCCGGCACAATGAGGAGGGAGGCGGCTTTTTGTGTGTGTGTGGGTGGGGGAGGGGGGGGGGGTGATCTGCTCCTTGGGATTGACTCGGTGGGGTTGAGGGGGGTGAGGTTGGGAAGGTGGGGGGGACACGGAGGGTGGAGAGGTGCAGTGGAATGATGGAATGAAGAGGGGGAGGGGGGTGAAGGTGTGGAGGTCCCCCACCACATTCATTACAAAGGCCTTGGCCCGAGCCCACCAACAATGAAGGTGGAAGGTGAAGATATTCAAGTCCCCTTTTCTTTCCCAGGGAAGAAAGGTCGTTCTATTGTCCGCCTCCTGTGAGGCCAATGTATTACTTAACTAGGGTATAGGACATTTCATTTGATATTTATAGGTCTGGTCTGCAAGCTCCGCTGTAGGAGCCGGACTGCACTTTCAAACATGTGGTCTTCTGTTTGCAGAAGTGGAAAGTGTGTGTGGGTGTGTGAGCATTTGCATGTGTCTTAGCGTGTGTGTGTGTGAGTGAGCATGTACATGTGTCTTAGTGTGAGTGAGTGTGAGTGTGTGTGTGTCTTCGTGTGTGTGTGTGTGTGTGTGTGTATGTGTCTCCGTGTGTGTGTGTGTGTGTGTGTGTGTGTGTGTGTATGTGTCTTAGTGTGTGTGTGTGTGTGTGTGTGTGTGTGTGTGTGTGTATGTGTGTGTGTGTGTGTGTGTGTGTGTATGTGTCTTAGTGTGTGTGTGTGTGTGTGTGTGTGTGTGTATGTGTCTTAGTGTGTGTGTGTGTGTGTGTGTGTATGTGTCTTAGTGTGTGTGTGTGTATGTGTGTGTGTGTGTGTGTGTATGTGTCAGTGTGTGTGTCGTGTGTGTGTGTGTGTGTGTGTGTGTGTGTGTGTGTGTGTGTGTGTGTGTGTGTGTGTGTGTGTGTGTGTGTCTTAGTGTGTGTGTGTGTGTGTGTGTGTGTGTGTGTGTGTGTGTGTGTGTGTGTGTGTGTGTGTGTGTGTGTGTGTGTGTGTGTGGGCAGCTGGGTCTGAACAGGTCTTGGTCACTGTCCAGTTGTGCGAGTGTTTTCACTTCTCTTTTACTGCAGGTCGACTGGGATTCAGAAACTTTCCCAGGACATCTGCTCCTGACGCCCACGTTTAGCACTACGGCCAATCGGAGCGTCCGTACGCCCCTCTGACCAGTTTGTGCTGCGCAGCGATTGGCCGCTAGGGCCAGGGCCCAGAAATGGAAGGCTGAGGCCTGAGAATTTTCCGTACGCTTACTTCTCTGTCTTGGCTCTCGCCAACATCTGCTTCCAATCAGAGCCAGAGAGCGGAGCCCCTTCTCCTCCTGTCTGGAGTTCTCTCTCGCTCACACACACACACACACACACACACACACACACACACACACACACACACACACACACACACACACACACACACACACACACACACACACACACACACCCCCCCCCCCCACACACACACACACACACATACATCAGGCCACCCCCTCAATCTGGCCCACCCCTTGAAGGCTTGCAGCTTTCTGTCCCTGCCTCCTCTTTCCTGCTCTTTCTGTTGGCTCATTGGGTCCACTGTGGTGTGTCTAAGTCTGCTATGATACGGTACACCACATTATGTCTCACACATGGAATGGAAGCTACAGACATTGTCGATTTTTCCTGAAATCGGTTAAACTCCCGTCATGCAAATAAATAAAGTATGTTCGATACCTCCACTTCTATAAGCAGATCCAAATGTTCTCCTTCTTTAAAGTGCTTGGTGGAACATTAGCTAAATTATTAAATGTGTGGTTGTACATTGAAGGGCTCTGAAAGGTTGAAGGCAGAGGCAGGGTAAAATACGAGTTGTTGATGAAGGTGGAGCAACACGGACACACACCAGGGTCACGGCACACCGCCACAAGAGGTTAAAGGTCAACTCTCCTCGTCAGACGGCTTCCCCCCCTCCCTCTGTCTCTCATTCTCTTTCTCTCTTTTTCTAGCTCGTCTTTCCCGGCGCCCACGTTACCTCCATCCGTGATGAAACAGCCTTCCTCTCACTGTGGCTCCTTTGTCATGACTTTCAACTACTTCAACGAGTCAACAGACTGCAAGAAAAAGTGCTTAGAATAAACGGGTACTTTCCATTTCATATTCAGAAAGAAGCATGTTGATTCACCATGGGCGAAACCCAAGCACCCCAGTGAAGCAGCTCCAACTCTACACTATCAGCACTGGGCCGAGCAGAAGGCTGACTGTGTTGTTTGCTGACCGCTTTGAGGGTCCGTGAAGCTCTGAGGCATGGAGAAACTTAATGAGCTAAATTAAACGACTAGGAAGAAATAATAATGTTGTCTGGAGTGCGAAGTCGTTGATGGTGTAAGAAGGTTTCTGTCACACTCTGTCCGAGGACGACGTACACAACCCAAACAAACCTGTTTCCCTGTCAACGATACGTAGCAAGTCTTCAGCTAATCTTTGGCATAAGCTGGGGATGCAGATTGTACTACTTGGCTTCCTGGTTTTGAGCTTCCTTCCCACTGACCTTTGACCTTTCACACTAGTGGCTTTGTGGCCCTGCTCCTGCTGAAGGCTCCTGATTTACTGCCCAGTAGTGCTCGCCAGGCTCCCTGGGTAATCCATGGTCTGGCCTGGCCATAAATCCTCACTGCTGCTCCACGGGGTCAACCTCAAGTTCAGGTTACTATAGGTGCGTCTTCTCTGCTGAGTACGGTCTTCTTTCAATGTAGTTGTGTAAGTAGTTTTCATGGCGCTAATTGTTTTAACTTTACATGGTTACACATGGATGTATTTTTTTTACTGAGCCACTTGGTTTTGTACAAATATGCGTGGAGAAAGAGCATCACATTGTGCTTAAAGTGCAACATATAAACTTGGAAATGGTGAAAAATAGGTCACAGGTGTGGGGGGTTTCTCAATTATAGGGAATGTTTTTCAATGCCTCATTTTGCAGGAACAACTCCCTGGAGAATTAGAGCTGAGCAAGCAGACGACCACCAGCCATGTTTGAGTATGGTTGGAACGGGCTCTGAGGTGGCAGACCAGGTCACTGACCGTAAACTCTGTCAAACCCCACCAAGAATAAAAACATGGCCGGAGCCAGCGTGGGCGAGTCAGTGCAGGCGGGAGAGAGAGAGGAAGAAGCCAAAGAAGGGCTAGGTAAAGACAGGCTTCAGCACCTGCCATCCCTCAGTCCTGAATCACTTGTCTTGGCTGAGATTGCATGCTTTGTTTTCATGCAGAACATTTATTATTTTTATTTTGTATTTTCACAGTGATTTTGTTTTTTTTGGTTGATACACAGTACAGTATTGTTTTCGTCTCAGTCTGTGGGGCCAGTCAGTTAGTGGTCAAACACTCAAAGGATTGACCACAATAAAATCTTTCAAACTCATGACAAAAAAAAAGTGGAGCATTCAATAAAGGCAAAGAGTTCATGTAGGATCAGATACAGGTTCAGCAGGAATCCCACTTGTCTGTAACTGAAAGTAAAAATCTTTAAGTGGTCTTTGAAACACTGGAGAGCTTCATAATGTACTGTACTGTGGAGAAATGCCGACACACACTCTTCACACCAACGACAGTGCTGAGTGGAATAATCTGGAAGGACCGCTGGAATTCCAGAGAGGTTAAAGTTTGGTGGGAGAGGACACAAGCAGTGTTACTTTGTGTGAATGCAGGCGTACAAGGACATCAATGAACTCGCTTCTCTTGCAACAACACTGTAAATATCTTGGGTAGTGCTTTGAGCCATAAACCACGCAAGGATAAACGGAGAGGAAGAAACACATTCCTGCCTTAATCGGCCTGCTGGCCATTGGCCTTACCAGCGAGAAGGGCAGTTCCCAGGGCACTTGGGGAGAGGGCCAGCAGGACCCTGGAAGTCTGTCAAAGAGTGGCTAGCCATCTACTGGAGATGGACAGACATGAGCCCCTGAACCTAAGAGAGAAGTCACATGGCTATGTGCGGCTCTATTTCTATGCTAACGGGCTTGCCGAGGCGTTTTGATATCCACGTTGCTTTCATTACTGTGGGTTTGAGCCACTACACCGTCACATTGTTTCTTCCAAATAATTGTATAGTTTATAATAATAATCAAAATAGTTTTACCACTGGATTATACTTCAGTCCCTATTCTCCTGTAAACATCGTCCTCTCTGGCAAGCGACAAAGTTCTACAAAGTCAAGATGGCCTCCTTTTTGCATTGCGTCAGATCTGTTTCCCATGAAGGCTGAAGCCATGTGTTTGTATTCAGTTGGTAATAGTAGTGTTTTCCATGGTGAAACATGTGCTATTACAGCGTGGTCACACCTTATGAGAAACAGGCCGGTCACTCACAGTGACGCGCTTTGAGGCCCTCAACTACACTGACTACTGACCACCCCCCCCGCCACACACACACACACACACACACACACACACACACACACACACACACACATCCACCATAAACCCTGGCTTTTTTACTCCTCCTCCCCACCCCTCGACGTGTGTATCTCTCTCGACATCCGAAGGAGAAAATGGAAAGACGCTTTTTTCCCAAGCCTCCATGGAGGACTCCACGTAAACAGGGCTCCCAGTGACTCAGGGCTAATCTAAACCAGATAGGCACCCAGCCCACTGAGCCAACCTCCACAAAGACAAGTGAGAAATAAAACACAATGCCACACGAGGCATCACGACTGGGAGCAAGGGAGGGCCGGAGGAGCGCGGGGGCGGGGGCGGGGGGCGGGGGGGGCCCTGTTCACACGCTACGCTGGAGACACGCTCACCTCAGGTCACTGCGTTTCCCACACACACACACTCACACACACACACACACACACACACACACACACACTCACACACACACACATGCAGACACTGGGTTACTTAGCTGACCTCTGGATAGAGCACCAAACTCTTCCGCATAGGAAGGCTAGTGTTTTCGTGTTCGATCTCTGTGTTTGCGGTACTTCATTATAATTACACCATTTATTCATGGTTCAAGGGCACGTGTTTGTATGTACTGTGTGTCTGTGCAGTACTGGGCAATAACATATTACCAAACAGATTTACTCATCTCAAGTTCAGTAATCTGATTACTTATCAGTATAGGTTACAAATGCGCGATTTGATTACAGGATGTTTTTTGATGGACTACAATGGGGTAATATTTATACCAAGCTAGAAAAGTGAAATCTCCAAGAACATTGGTTTTTGCATTGAACATTTATTTTCTCAGTTGGCCTAAGAGCATTGCTGTGGACCAAGGCAATCGGCTGAGATTGTAGTTATATGTGTGGAGCACATCCTATGTATGCTAACGTGTGAGTTACAAAGTGTGTATGTGAGCTCTCCTCTCCAGCGAGAGCTGAACTCCTTCTGTTATGACAGCTTTATGACAGAGGAGGTGTAGGCTGCAGAACCCTCCAGATTCCCATGGCATACCAGGGATATTAAAACCCCCTAACTGAACCGGGATAAAGGTCGATAATCCTCTCTCTCTCTCTCTCTCTCTCTCTCTCTCTCTCTCTCTCTCTCTCTCTCTCTCTCTCTCTCTCTCTCTCTCTCTCTCTCTCTCTCTCTCTCTCTCTCTCTCTCTCTCTCTCTCTCTCTTTCAATTATCTGGGATTGGCCCTTGGGTGGCCCCTAGTGTGCTTTGCGGGGGTGTAGTGCCTGGCTGGGAGGTGTGATCAAGTGTGTGTATGTTTGTGAGTGTGTTTGCGAATGTGTGGGTGAGTATGTGGACCTCGTCATACACTAAGCAGAACGTCCTGGATCTTCTCAGGCTAATTTAGTAAGACTAGCCATGGGTTGCTTCCCGAGCTACCTTGTCCTAAGTTGTCACAGTGCCACAGGACAGCTTAGCTGTGGAGCCGAGGATTGGATGCGAGGCACAGCGGGGGGTAAGTGCTTCTGATGGTAGGATCGACTCCGGGAGCCGTGCTAAAAGCAGTTGGGGGGGAAGGGGGGGGGGGGGTGTTTAGCAGAAAATGACAAAGAAACAACAGCAACACACATAAAAACAGGAGGAACCAGAAAGATTCTGAAACCCATGCCAGGTATGATTTCTATGTCAGAGCAAAGGTAAGTCATATCCCCGCGGCAACCATTCCTGACATTACGTGAAGTGAGCATATGTTCACGCAAAATGTTAAAGCAACAACCAAAGAAGAGTCCTGGTGGTGCTGCTGTGAGTGTGTGTGTGATCTCTACTGGTGTGTGTGGGCGATCTCTACTGGTGTGTGTGGGCGATTTCTACTGGTGTGTGTGGGCGATCTCTACTGGTGTGTGTGGGCGATCTCTACTGGTGTGTGTGTGCGATCTCTACTGGTGTGTGTGGGCGATTTCTACTGGTGTGTGTGGGCGATCTCTACTGGTGTGTGTGGGCGATCTCTACTGGTGTGTGTGTGCGATCTCTACTGGTGTGTGTGTGCGATCTCTACTGGTGTGTGTGTGCGATCTCTACTGGTGTGTGTGGGTGATCTCTACTGGTGTGTGTGGGCGATCTCTACTGGTGTGTGTGGGCGATCTCTACTGGTGTGTGTGGGCGATCTCTACTGGTGTGTGTGTGCGATCTCTACTGGTGTGTGTGATCTCTACTGGTGTGTGTGTGCGATCTCTACTGTGTGTGTGTGGCGATCTCTACTGGTGTGTGGTGTGTGTGTGCGATCTCTACTGGTGTGTGTGTGTGCGATCTCTACTGGTGTGTGTGTGCGATCTCTACTGGTGTGTGTGTGCGATCTCTACTGGTGTGTGTGTGCGATCTCTACTGGTGTGTGTGGGCGATCTCTACTGGTGTGTGTGTGCGATCTCTACTGGTGTGTGTGGGCGATCTCTGTTCTCGCAAAAAGAACAAGGCAGTCTGTCTGTTTCCAGGCCAGGCCAGGGGCTGGGGTGGGTTCTGGGGGCGTACCGCACTGAGCGCGCTCGGTGGGACACCCTCCCAGGCTTTTCCCACATCACGGGGGTCTGGGGGGGCCAGGGGGAGGGGGGCCATGGGGGGGCCGAGGCCAGGCCAGGCTCCGTGCTCCACAGCAATCTCCTGGGCCACGGCTGGGAAAGGCTGGGCCCCACTGTTCTCAGCGTCTCCCCCTGCAGCAGCCAAATGGAGGAGAGAGAGAGAGAGAGAAAGAGAGAGAGAGAGAGCGGTAGAGAGAGAGAGAGAGAGAGAGAGAGAGAGAGAGAGAGAGAGAGAGAGAGAGAGAGAGAGAGAGAGAGAGAGAGAGAGAGAGAGAGAGAGAGAGAGAGAGGAAAATGTGGGGCAAGATAAGGAAGTGAAGACTGATAGAGAACGAGAGAGTGAGAAACCGAGAGGGAAAAACACGAATGAAAAGGAGAGAGGGAGAGAGGGAGTATAAAAGCCATGAGGTCCTCAGCAGATGTGTGATGGGGGACTTGGCCCAGTGCTCCGGGTCCAGTAGGTGCAGTGGGTCCAGTAGTTCTGCTGACGCAGGGGTGTGAGAGAGAGAGGACTCTGGGTCAGGTGATAAGGGAGTGAGAGAAACCAGGACTGGATTGCTGGGAGGGATGACAGACTTCAACCTGAGCGGGTTCCTTTGTAGATCCGTAATTGGAATCTAGCCAATGAAAATAAGAGTAGTTATTATTTTTCTCCTGCGGTGAAAATGTGTTTATATCTATACCAATATATATACAGTACTGTGCAAAAGTCTTAAGCAGGTGTGAAGTCTTTCAAGTTAGAAAAAAAAGCACATGAAAATATAAATGTTAATTGTTTGTTTTTTTATCAATTCATAAAATACAAAGTGAGGGAGAAGCAAATCTGTGTCATATCAACATTTGGTGTGACCACCATTCGCCTTTAAAACAGCATCCCCTGCCTAAAACTTGGACAGTACTGTACATATATATATATATATATATATATATATATATATATATACTTATGTTGTTTTTAGCTTCTCTCACAGAAAGCAGCAAAGGATCAGAGATGGTACCGAAATGACACCCACACAAACCATGTCAAAGAAAGTCTGCTCTCAGCATTCACTCATTGTTCCTTTTTGCTGAAATAAGACGCCGCCCCAACCACTTAAAACCTCCAGAAAGAACACAGGAGATAAGAACAAAATGCTATCATCTTACTGAGCTGAGCACCTATCACCCCCGCCCCCTTTCCCTCCCTCCCTCCATCCCTCCGTCAGTAAACAAGTGTGAGTAGGCGTTAGCAGAGGAGATAAGGAACAAGTGTGCAAAAAAATACACGGGAAGGAAAGTCAAGAAATCGCTAAAAAAAAAGTGCTTTGTTTGGGGGGGGGACGGGGGGGTCAGCAACCTGGCAGCCTGGCAGCCATTAGCGACTTGTCCTGGAGTTGTAAACAGGGTCTGTTAGGGTAGACAGCACTTGAGGAGAGACGGCCGGGAGGATGTGCTTCGCTGACCCAGGAATCAGTTCAGTCCCTCACCTTCCCTTGGTTTTTGCTGTGATTGCATTTTCACTTGTTTCTCTCTCTCTCTCGCTCTCTCCATCTCTCTCTTTCTCTCTCTTTTCTCTTTCTTGCTTTCTCTCACTCTCTCTCTCTCTCTCCCTCCCTCGCTGTCTCCCTCTCTCTGCTCTCTCTGCTCTCTCTCTCTCTCACTCCCTCTTTCTCTCTCCATCTCTCTCTCTCTCTCTCTCTCTCTCTCTCTCTCTCTCTCTCTCTGTCTCTCTCTCTCTCTCCCTCCCTCTCTCTCTCTCTCCCTCCCTTTAGCTAAGTGGAGCAGTGGCAGGAAACCACCTTTATCAGATGCGAGTCAACACCCCAGAACACACTGCAGCGACCTGCTGAACGTTCTCACTCGGGTTTGAAACGAGTCAACACCCCAGAACACACTGCAGCGACCTGCTGAACGTTCTCACTCGGGTTTGAAACGAGTCAACACCCCAGAACACACTGCAGCGACCTGCTGAACGTTCTATCTCTGGTTTGAAACGAGTCAACACCCCAGAACACACTGCAGCGACCTGCTGAACGTTCTATCTCTGGTTTGAAACGAGTCAACACCCCAGAACACACTGCAGCGACCTGCTGAACGTTCTATCTCTGGTTTGAAACGAGTCAACACCCCAGAACACACTGCAGCGACCTGCTGAACGTTCTATCTCTGGTTTGAAACGAGTCAACACCCCAGAACACACTGCAGCGACCTGCTGAACGTTTGAAACAAGACAACACCACTCTACGTCAGCTCAACCACAATGCCCTGCTCAACACCCGGCAGATAGAGAGAGATAAAAACATCAAAACATATTATTGACGTCGAAGTGAAACATATTTTCTTTTAGGGCAAGGGTCAGGAGTCATTTGAAACTCATACAAACATCGTCATTCAACTAAATGCTATCGTTAACGACACGGAGGAGAAACTTTGACAGCTCCAACAAAGTCCCTGTTCACTCCCTCTCTAAAGAAAGGCTTCCATAGCAACAGGCCCGACATCTTGACAGCTGTTCCTTTGAACACAAACCTCTGGGCTAGGTGAGCTCCGACAGGATGACAGTTCTCTGTGCTCTCGTCGACATACAATACATGAGGATGTTGAACATGGTTCTGGAGCCAGACCAGCGCAGAATTCCAGATCACCAGATCTCCCGAACATGATGTTTTGAGGAGAACAGCTGTGGGGAGCTACAGAGAGAATGTGCAGGTGGAGCACTGGAAGGCGTGTTTCTCTCAACAGAAACATATTCCAAACACCCTGGAGGTTTTCTGAACAGCGAATGTTAAGAACAGTAAATGCATATATATATATATATATATATATATATATATATATATATATATATATATATATAAATGCATATACTGTGTATATATATACATATATAAATGCATATACTGTATATATACAGTATATGTGTGTGTGAGTGTATGATAAGATTCAAGATATATATATAAAATGAGAGTTTAATTAGCATTACATGAAAGTAACAGACACTCTGACACCCCCCCTAAAAAACACTCACACACTCACACACACACACACACACACACACACACACACACACACACACACACACACACACACACACACACACACACACAGTATCACTATAGTATATTGATAACGTATCAGTGTAGACATACTGTGCATACACACACGTACATGTTGGTAGTCCATGCATGTACATAGACCAACACACAAACGTAATATGCCCACACCACCCTAGCATAAGACAGGTTCCCGAGGGCACGTGTGTAAAATACGTTTATGAATTACTACCCTCACTCAGAGGCAGCGCGGAAGACATTAATGAGGAACATCTGCAGAGCGTTAGCCACGAGATCCATGCGCTCTGCCGGGGCCAGGTTTTTTAATTTACCTCCAGATGAATAAAGAAATGATTTATCGAGCCACCTTTCAACCTCCCTCTCCCTCTCCCTCTTTTGTTCTGTCTCACTCTCTCCATCTCTCTCTCTCTCTCTCTCTCTCCCTCTCTCTCCTTTCCTCCCTCTCTGTCTCTGGAGAATTAATCAGCTGTCTGACACATGGCACAGGCAGACAGGGAGGCACAAAAATGGAGGGAGAGAGGGAGAGAGGGAGAGAGGGACAGGGGGCAGAGTGGAAACACCTCCACTTTGACACGTCTCCTCAGCTTCTTCTTCAGCAGAATAAAGCCTCCTGGCTGGCAGGGGGCTGAACCCCTGGAGGTTCAAAGCACCGTGAGGAGGTGGCAGACCATCCTCCAGCCAGAGGAGCCCACGGCTATGCTCCCCCCCCCCCCCGTCCCCTCCCGTCCCAGACTCCCCCCCCCCCGTCCCAGACCCCCCTCTCAATCCAACTTCTCCCTTTGGGAGCAGGCTTTGATGTGAGGCCGGTGTGCCTTAGCAGCCCGTCACCCGCCCCTGCTTCTATTTTGATCTGGAACCAGGTGGGATTGGATCCAGATGGGGCACCTGATCTCCTCTGACTGCCTGTTTTTGGGTGG
Source organism: Galaxias olidus (assembly GCA_026901105.3). NCBI lineage: Eukaryota > Metazoa > Chordata > Actinopteri > Galaxiiformes > Galaxiidae > Galaxias > Galaxias olidus. Next base: position 411,907 of record JAPMUY010008046.1, read on the forward strand.
GACTTCCTGCGGGAACGGTTAACCCCTTATTGGTCTGTCGGGAGTCCCTGGAGAGTAATGGAGTGCCGAGAAAGAAGTCATGGTAAACATTCTAAGGTACACGTGTGTGTGTGTGTGTGTGTGTGTGTGTGTGTGTGTGTGTGTGTGTTAGTGTGTGCAAGTGTGTGTGTGAGTGTGTGTGTGTGTGTGTATTTGTGTGCGTATGTGTGTTATGTGTATAGTTCTTGTCCAGATAGACTATCGTCATTACTCCTCTTTGTGGTGTGTGTGTTTGTGTGTGTGTGTGTATAGTTCTTTTCCAGATTACTCCTCTTGTGGTATGTGTGTGTGTGTGTGTGTGTGTGTGTGTGCATACAGGATACAGTGGTCTTTATCCCCCCCCTGTATGAGGAAACATACCACCCTCCAGCACAGCTGATGGACACGCCAGGGGGGTGGGGGGGTGATGGGGTGATCCGTAAATGTGCAGCCTCACTCCATAACGGGGACAGCGTGTAAGTGCAGGAAGTCAAAGGTTATGATCCAGCCAGCGGGGGTGACATGGGTTAGCCCAACAGGAAACCTGGAGGACACACCTTATTAGGGCTGCACTTCCTGCACCTTTGAAGCATCCACAATTTATGAGAGCAGAGTCTGCTGAGCTGCGGATCTGATGGAACCCCCCCCCACACCCCCACCTCCCAAAAAAGAAGAAGCTCAGCTGATTCTTTTATGAACGAAAATAGAGAGAGAGAGAGAAAGAAGGTGAATCAAAAGAAGCATCTGCCGGGCCCTCCCGAGAGCTGAGCCAAGCAGCCTGGAAAGAATCACTCTCCGTGGCAACGCATTATGATCTTTAGAACTCAAATGAAACGTAGGAGGATACTGGATAGATCCCGCTGCCTGAAAATCCCCTCCATATCAATGCCAGGGAGCGCCGTAACTCACTGGGAATAGCAACGCTTACCAGAAATAGCTCTGAATCCACAACAGCTCTACGGCTTCCAGTGACTGGCTTTCCCTGGGCACACAAAGGGAAGCGTGTGCGGGGCCATCTGATATAACAATAGACACCTCCCTGCTCCTTACTCACCCTCCACACTAGGGCTACCTGGAAATGAAGCCCCGCTAAATCCACTCATTTCCCTTTGTTCCAGGGCGAGGCCGCACGACCTCGCCGACACCACCACAGCTCACAGAGGAACGCTACAAACGTCTATACCATCTGAGTGTGGACGCTGGCCAAATTCACATCAGGCCCTGGAGCCTCTAACTGAGTCACACTCATGACAGGCATTAGCAGGCAGTGGTTCCTGCTACCAGACACGGTCCACAAACAAGAACCCTGGCCCGCTGCAGACTCCTGCTCTGTGTGACGAGTGGGGGCGCCGAAGAGGCTGCATGAAACCACCCAGCGCACACACTCTCTCTTTTCTCTCTCTCTCTCTCTCTCTCTCTCTCTCTCTCTCTCTCTCTCTCTCTCTCTCTCTCTCTCTCTCTGTCTCTCTCTCTCTGTCTCTCTCTCTCTGTCTCTCTCTCTCTCTCTCTCTGTCTCTCTCTCTCTCTCTTACTCTAAGTATCTAGTCAGGAGAGAGTGTATAGTCAGGTTGCGTGTCGTCTGCAGCCCACGCCCGTGGACCCGTGGAGCAGCCTCGCAGCGTGACAGACACCTCCCACTGAGCTCTCAGACACCAAGCCAGCACGAGAGGTTACAAAACAGACAGTGTTTAACGGGCACTTGTAAAACCGGGCTAAAGAAAAAGAAAACATCGATGGGAATGTTGAATTAGGAGGAGAGCACAGACAAGCTGATACGAGAGCTCGTCTGAATAGTGTGTGTGTGCCTATCAGGTGTTTCTTTGTCAGGGCTCAGTAAAATCAATGACAATTAGAATTTTTTTAAACAGAGTTTTTTTCTCTCATATTTGGTGAATGGAGGCAAACAAACATAGTTCATAGGCCAAACATAGGCCATAGGCCAAACATAGGCCATGTGATGAAGACGAGGAGGCCTGTCTGGCTGAAGGAGAAGGCCGAGTTCAGCGGGCTCGTCTGCCCGCCAGGTCCAGACTCCTGACGGGTTCCAGACAGAGTTATCAGTTCCTCTCCTCATTAAAGATAATTGCTCCCCCTTCTGCTCGGACTGCAGAAGCCGAGACTTAAGAGGAGGGGGAGGAGGAGGAGGAGGAGGAGGAGGAGGAGGAGGAGGAGGAAGAGAGGCTCTATCTAGGTTGTCTCCGGCTGTCCTCAGCGCACAGTAAAAGGCACAGCCTTTCACTAGTTCAGCTCAGTTCAGAGGGAGACCAGACATTAGCTCCACCTTTGGGGAAATGAGTTGACGGTTCAAAGCCTTGGCAGAGCTCATTATAAAGCAATTGTAAACCAAAAGAACATTCCGGAGGCAAACACAATTCCAACAAAGTCAATTCATTTTGTTTCATTTCCAGAAATGTTTTGAATGAATTCAGACACATTCATATTATACTGTAGCTGCCACTCCACTTATTAAGTTCCTTAAATCTACAGTATGTACAGTAGCATTGTGTGTTTTACTTAATATATTTTTACATTAACAACTGAACTATTCAGCAAAGTGAGGGAAAGTGTTAGTTTTCTGAACGGGTGGTGTGTTGAGCAAGTTTTTGTCCTCAAGGAGAGTTGATCTAACAAATATGTTAAGTATGTATGCCCTTATGCCTCTTCGTTTAACTGAACACGTCCTGAACACGCTCCACTGTAGAACAGAAACTCATTGCTGACAATGTATATCTATCTCTATATATATATACACTGGCACCAGACTTGTTACTTTGGCTAAAATGTGACGTTGGCCAAAATCCAAGATGTGTCCGTGGAGCAAAACAAAGTCAGTCGGCAAGATGAATGATGAGGGGTGATGACTTCACACCCCTACCACCCCCACCCCCCACCCACCCATGCATGACCATCAGTCTACTCTCCTCAGTCGCTTTAGTTCAGCTAATCTTCGGCGTTGCGTAACGCACTGCTTATGATAAGGAGGCGTCCCAATTGAAAAATGACATTCCTTCAGTGTGCGCCACGGAGGAGCGCATGCTGGCTCATATCGGAAACAATTCCTCCCTCTCTCTCTCCC
>JAPMUY010008046.1:422500-432500 GCA_026901105.3 Galaxias olidus
TTTTGTCTTCCTCGTTCTATCGCTGTCTTCCCCCTCCCATGCAAGACATTACATGCAGACGTGTAGACACACACACACACACACACACACACACACACACACACACACACTACACACACACACACACACACACGCAGACACACACACACACACACACACACACACACACACACACACACACACACACACACACACACACACACACACACACACACACAAAAACACACACAACAAACACACACACACACACACACACGCGCCCACACACACACACAGACACACACACACACAGAAACAAGTACAAACACGCACACGCGCACACACACACACACACACACAAAAGTAGACACACATGCAGACACAGACACACACACACACATACAGAGACACACATCGTGCATTATGAGGGTATTGTGGAACAAAAGGCCAAGAGACTTAGCAACTACCTCTTCAGTCAGACGGCCAGATTTATCCTCTTTCATAAAGCAGGGGTCCAGAAAGCCAAACGTCTAGCAGGGGCCCAACCTCCTGTTCCCCTGTTTGGACGTCAGCCAGGAAAATAATGGGCGATAGTTCACTGGTCCGAAAAGGAGACCGGGCTCTCCCTCCATTAGAATGAATTATACAGGGAGGGCAGGTGAGGAAAATAAGGGGGAACGCAATGAAAGAGATGAGCGATGTGAATGGAGGAGAGGAGGGGAGGGGAGGGGGGGAGGGGGGGGGGGAACGACACACAACCCGCTCAGGATGGACATCCTAAAGACCCAGAGCCAAGGAGGGTAATATCTCTCCCCCATCCCTCCCTTCCTCCCTCCCTCATTGCCTGCTCCCTCCATCCCTATCTGTTCCCTCTGTCCCCCCATCCCTCCCTCCCTCGCTACATCTCCCCACAGCTCTCCGTCCCTCCCTCCATCGCTCCCTCCCTCCCTCTGTCCCCCCTCTTGCACCTGAACTCTGGGCCTCATCACTGCTACCTGCCAGGGCTCAGTCTGGACCTGTGGCTCTTCCAGAACGATGACTGGAACGGCTCTCTACTTTCTCTCTTTCTCTCCTCTCTCCGCTCTCTCTCTCTCTTTTTCTCTCTCTCAACTGTTAACCTCTCCACCCCCCTTCTCTTTCTCACCCTTTCTCTTTCCTCCCAGTCACTCTGTATCCCTCTCTCTACCCCCCCACACACTCACACACACACACACACACCCACACACTCACACACACACACACACCCACACACACACACACACACCCACCCACACACACACCACACACCCACACCCACCCACACACACACACACACACACACACACACACACACACACACACACACACACACACACACACACACACTGGGAGAGCGTAATGGGAAGCAGCTGGAGCAATGAGGGTGTGTAGTGGGGCCAGACAGGCCCATTCATAACCCTCTCCACAGAGCTTTAATGAAGGTGGGCTCTGGCGAAGGATTCGAGGAAGACGAGGAGGGAGGGAGAGGAGGAGAGGAGAGAGCCCGCATGGCACCCTCCGCCAGTGAATATGATACCCCCGCCCTGCCTAGGTGATGATCCAGGCTTTTTCCCCTCCACTCCTCTCTGGTTTTTACGGTGTTTCCTAGGAGCGCGGCTGAGAGGGTTTTAGAAGGATGAAGGCTGCGTAGCACGACTGAGCGTGAAAAGTAGCCACGCAAAAGCAGAGCCATATAAATTCTGAGCCCCGAGCTGGGTCAGTGGCTGTCACAGAGCCTCCATAGACCCGGGTAGCGCTCACTGTTCTGTGCTGAAACCTCACACCACACACCCCTATCGGCAGGCTCAGGCTCACATTAAGGGGGCTACGCTGGCCTTTTAGATGAATACGTTTATAGCATCTATCCCAGTATCCACTATCGCTGCACTGAGGCAGAGCACAATGGCATTTGATCTTAATGGGAAAAACGTGTCCCTGTCAAAGGCGGTGTTGTAGCCAGGCCCAGGCCCAGGAATAGTAAGGGGGGCACCGTAGGTGTTGGCTGCTGTCCGGTGATCCCATCCAGACTGTTGCTTTGCAAGGTCAGTGGGGCCTGGGTCTGCGTCAGCTGATCCAAAGTGTCACCTCCGACCCCCCCCCCGCCACCCCTGCTCCCTCCCCAGGTCCTCTGCACGGGCTTCAGCAGTAATCTGGGCCCCCAGGGGTTCTCTGTGTGGAGTCTGGGTGAGGAGTGCAGAGGACTGCAGAAATGTGGCTTTTTATTTGGCCACACGTCACAGAGAGCTAATGGTTCCCAAATGTTATGCTGTTGTTTTTATGAACGGGACAGCCAAGGCGTAGTGGTGCAGTCTGGGAAACAAAATACAAGTGTGCTTCATCTTGTGTTTCCCTCAGACGGGGCACTGGATCGGCAGGAGACAGCAATCCTTATGCTCGCTGAGGTCAGATCAATGGGAACGCCATGTAAACTGGGACTTTTGGCGCAGACACAAACACACGTGCACACACACACACACACACACACACACACACACACACACTCACACACACACACACACACACACATACATGGACACAAACACACATGTGCACACACTCACCCACGGACACACACACGCAAACACAAAAACACACGTGCACACACACAAACACAAACACACGTGCACACACACACACACACACACACACACACACACACACACATACACGTGCACACACACACACACACACACACACACACACACACACACACAAATCCACGTGCACACACACACACACACACACACACACACACACACACACACACACACGTGCACACACACACGCACACACACACACACACACACACACACACACACACAAAAACACACACACTGGAGAGACGGACAGACAGAAATCGAGGGTTGGTCACAAACCTCCCACATACTGTGCTGCGAGCAGCGGCGTATTCCCAGCCTTTGATTTTTCCCACACTGTAACCGTGTGGTTTTCCCAGCTAGCCTCAGGAATGTCTGCACCAAACAAAGAGCACAACGCGCGACTGGATCACCACGTGGTCCTACCATCGCCGTCCAGGAAACACAGCCATGGATGTATTTGCTAAGCCTCACCTCAAACACCATAATTAATACCTTTCTGGGACAAGAACAAATCAGATAAGTCGATGGCAAACAGTGACACCAAAGCCACTGACTGAATGGTGCATCTCACCACTGAAGTCAGTTTCAGTGTGTGCATTAGGGGGAAACGTCCGCTGGAGTTGTAGATGGGGTTCTTAGTTTTTGGAGGTTTCTTTGTTGGAGCAAACCAGCCAGTCTGCTGATGAGGCCAAGCATGCTGGTACGGCTAGCGGGTGCGGAGGGGCAGATGTCCTGACCGATACGGCTCTTCTTTGAGTCCCCGCTCGCTCTTGATCCGAGTCCAAAGACAACCCATGTCACAGCGGTGCTGGGGAGCATGAATGTAGCCTACTTTCTTCCTGAGGGGGATTGCATTAGCATTAGCATTAGCATTAGCATTAGCATTAGCATTAGCAGTGGCACAGCTATCTTAGGTAATGGACTCTCACACTCTTGTTTTGGACCAAGCTTACATTCATTTAAATAGATATGTTTACACGGTAACTGCAGTAAATTGGGGAGCAAACAAAACCTTACCCCTACCGTTTATAAGTACTGAACATTTAAATACAGATTTTAAACATTTTATGGAAACGAACTGCCGGTTCAGTGCTTTGAAAGGGACACTCCCTGCTATTTGTTTTCACGGCAGATAGCAGATTAGTCTGCTCTCAGAGTGGGTCTGCCCTGTGACTCCATGTTCCATGTGAAGCCCCTGATGAGAGCCAATTGCCAGGTCCATCGTCACACCGCCTGTGTGTTCTTCAGAGCAGCCACCACACCACCAACGGATTTTTATCACAGACATTTTTAGAGGCCTAGGGGCTGGGAGTGGGAATATTTTGGGTATGAAAGCAGATAAGTAGGGTGTGTGTGTGTGTAGGGGGGGGTTGGTGGATTGCTCTTTGAAAAATCTGATTATTTCCATGGGGCCCATGCCTCTGAAGTGGGCGGGCTGCAGTGTTTGTGCAGGTTGGCCTCTGTTGTTTCAGGAGCCCAGGCTCTCGTGGTACGGGGACTCTTAACAGGGTCATTACTACGCAGCCGTTTGGACCAGCTGAACCAGCGCTTCTTTCCCAGAGCTCCCAGAACCGCGGAGCCAAAAGATAGCAGAGAGAGGTGGAGACGCCAAACCAATAGAGCAATACCCCCTGGAGAGATCACTTATGAGGGAAGAGGAGGGTGGGGTGAAGAGGTGGGTGGGTGAAGAGGGGAGAGCTCCCAACGAGAGCAGCCTATAATGAAATAAATCTGCCCACAGCTTTCTGTTTAATGAACGTGGAGTTGATTTATTTTCTGCGTGGCTCCGCGGGTTCTTGGTCTGGGCCGGCCAAACAGAGCGAGGTCTGTTGTTGCCGTGCAACACTCAGAGACCAGGTGTGGGGCAGACCAGAGTGAAACAGTCGAGCGAGCGTTTGGGGAGGGGGGGGGGGGGGCGCCATCTCAAAATGACGTGGCACTGGTTTACTATAAGGGGAGCGGCGGGGCCGTCTGGTTTCTGTCACGGAGCAGACAGAACGTTTTGTCTCGTCAAACCGTTCTGCCGACCACGTAGCTAAGCGGCCTTCGTGACAGATATCGAAAGTGAAACACGTGCGACTCAAATTGGACAGTTTTTTTTTAAGTCACGTTATGTAAAACAAACTGGAAAATGAAATGACAAGTATCCTTTCGCTGTTTTTTTTTAAGGAAACTAAATACAAACTCTTTAAATAAGGCGTCAGAAATCCGTAGTGTGTAGATCCTAGATGAGATTAGGGAATAAAAGAAAAAACATATTGTGCACTAAAGAACTACAAACAAACAGCAAGGGAGGACATATCATAAACAGATCTACCCAGACTATCAAGGAATGTAAATATGAAGCATGCCAATCTCTAGCACATGAACCTTTTTCGTGCCTAACCCCCTGCCCTTTTGGACCAAAGTAACCTCTGTTAACAAAGCCACATCACGGGCCCATTGAGGGGGGCCACAAGAAAGAAGAACAAATAGTTGTCTGAGTTTCTTAACGGCCTGCCTCCCTCTCCTTAAGACACTTTACTGAGGGGACAGCACAGCATCCATCTTGGTTTCAGTGTCCGGCGCCCATAGGGAGTGAGGGACAGAGGAGGCCAAACCAGTAAGGACCAGCATTCCAGTTCTCTAGAGATCCTCTCACGTCCTTCAAGTAAGGACCAGCATTCCAGTACTCTAGAGATCCCCTCACGTCCTTCAAATAGGCACATTGTGTTTGAGATCAATTCAGAATAAAAAAAAGACATATTGGATTGTAATGAAAACGATTAGGCTGACATTAATCATGGTCCTATTGTCACGTCAGTCAAACACACTTTGGGACAGACTTTCTGGGAATGTTTGGGACACCCTTTGAGGAGAGACACTGTGTTCTCTGTTGTAACAGAGGCTTCAGTCAAAGCCAAACTCTTCCCTCTGTCTTTATAGAGGCCGAGCATAGAGCCCTGAGAGTGACCCTGTTTTATACGGCCTGCCATAGAGTGGATCACCTTTCACTGCTCTGTGTCTACGGGGTGATGTAAACTCTACAGGTGGCTCCATGTAAAGGCTGGGACACTAATCTCTGTGTTGGGGGGGTGGGGGGGTTGAGTAAAGGCCAACTGGTTAGGAGCCGGGGCCTCTGGAGGCCCACACTGCAGTAGCTATGATTTCAGGGAACATTTCACGTAAAAAAAAAAAGAAGAAATACAAGATGGATTGAGTCTTTTAACCCCTCACCCGCCCTCTCGTACTTAACCCCCCCTCCTCATTTCAGCAACACAGTTCAGTTTCACAATGTTGCAATGATGCCTCAGGCTACAAGCATGTTTTACTGCTCAAATTAAGCTGTGCTCTACACTGACAAATTGACGCTGCAATGATATGTGGGAGCAACCCAAACACGGCTGGCAGGGGCTCAAAGATGCTGGAAGAGGGAGCAAATAGCGGTTTGGCTCGCCTCGGGAACGAGACAACGTGAAGCCGGAGGACTCCGACATGCCCTGTGGGGACAGATTGGCCTCGTGTGATCCGCTGGAGTTGGTGACTTGTGTGGAGCACCCGGCTCTGGTTTGAGATCCACAACCGACTCGGTAACCACAGCAACCTTCTGTCTGCGGCTCACTGCTGCCCTCTGCCAGCGTGTCGCACGCACTGCAGCGTTTCCCCCATTAGAAAGGAATTACGATCCGAGGGCCTTTTGAGTCCTTTCCTTAACGCTGCTACATTGTTATAGATGACCATGCACACGTCAGTTCAAATCAAGCCTCGATTTTAGACGAGGATTAACAGTTAGGGAACTGTTTATTGTAATATCCACATATGACAAATTGTGGCAGTTACCCTGTGTCTGACTGCCTGTAAGACTGTTCAAGCTCGAGTTCAAAAGCAGATGGAGACGTTTTCTTTCTCTCAATGTGCGTTTCATTAGGGCTTAAACTCACATGTGGCCCAAATATGTGTCACTCTGCTCCAACAGCAACAGAGCAGCTTTCAGGTCCTGCAGTGTAGATAGTCCTGCGAGTCATTCAAGGCCAGACACAAGCCGATTGTTTGATGTCTTATGAAAACCCCTAAACCTAAATAGAACCAGTGGAAGTTGTCACACATCTCAATATGCTGCACTACCAACAAACACGTAGTTTGACGTAACGATGCTGTTATCATTTGAAAATCTTCTATCTTAGAGTTTTTCTTCCTGTTGTATTGTCTGTCTGTTTCCCTATAATGGGTTTTTTATATGTCCGTAATTTAGCAAAAAGAGCTGTCCCGTCTGCTCTCCTGTCCCAGAGTGGATGCAGATAGGAGGTCATCTCTCCGTGGTCCCTGGTGGAGGTAATGGCAGTTTGTGGTCCCTGGTGGAGGCCATGGCAGTCTGTGGTCCCATGGCAGTCTGTGGTCCCTGGTGGAGGCCATGGCAGTCTGTGGTCCCTGGTGGAGGCCATGGCAGTCTGTGGTCCCTGGTGGAGATGGCAGTCTGTGGTCCCTGGCGGAGGCCATGGCAGTCTGTGGTCCCTGGTGGAGGCCATGGCAGTCTGTGGTCCCTGGTGGAGGCCATGGCAGTCTGTGGTCCCTGGTGGAGGCCATGGCAGTCTGTGGTCCCTGGTGGAGGTCATGGCAGTCTGTGTATGGAGCGTGAGCAGGGCTCTACACCTTGAAGCCCCAGTCCCCGGCCCCAGCCAGACAGAATAGATTGTAGAAAGGGCTGGCTGCCTGAGGGCTGGGTGTAGTGTGACTCAGAGTCGGTAGACAGTCTGTATGTATACACCATACAGATACACTACAGTTACGTCTGTATCGATGTGTGTGTGCGTGTGTGTGTGTGTGTGTGTGAGTGAATATGTGTATGTGCGTGTGTGTGTGTGCTTGTGTGTGTGTGAGTGTGCGTGTGCATGCGCGATTGTCTACTTGTGGGATAATTTATCTCAGGATCACATAGTGAAAATGGGGGCGGGGGGGGGGGGGTATCTTTTACATTGAGGTTTTAAAACTTTCATACGTGTGTTTGCTTGTGTCCATGGAAACATCATTCACATGTTTGTCTTTGTGTCCTTCTTGTGTTTATCCCGAGGGAGGAGAACATGGAGTTAGACAAATAGACCGGCTCTGTTTGGGGAATGCTATTCAACAAAAACCGAGACAGAGTGATGCAAGAGCGCTCCCAAACCAACCCCCGCACTGCCAAGAGGATTTATAACAGGGATGTAAATAGTCACGTTGCCTTAAGAGTCTAACTACGCAACGTTTTGGCAATCAGCGTGTCCCTCCTTCACACAGATAGCGTCTGCCAGAGCGCTCCCCTGCAGTGTCAGTGGTGCTAGTATTAACGGGGGCCTTCTGCCAGAGCGCTGCCCTGCAGTGTCAGTGGTGCTAGTATTAACGATGGCTTTCTGCCGGAGCGCTCCCCTGCAGTGTCAGTGGTGCTAGTATTAACGGTGGCCTTCACACATAGATTGCAGTTAATGATCGTTTTTTCATTTGGCCAACTTTTTTGGCGGGTGACTGTGTACACGTGTGGAAAAGAGGTGCGCTGTGATTACTAGCAGACTTCTCCTCTTGTTTCTGGGGAAGCCAAGTAGTGGAACCAGGCCATTTTCTGTCCATTCAAACGGAGGGAGTTTGTTGGTTTAAACCCGAGAGGAAAAAAAAAGAAATTAGGACAACAAAGAGATCAGAAGAGAGAGAGAGAAAGAGAGAGAGACAGAGAGAGAGAGAGAGAGAGAGAGAGAGAGAAGAGAGAGAGAGAGAGAGAGAGAGAGAGAGAGAGAGAGAGAGAGAGAGAGAGAGAGAGAGAGAGAGAGAGAGACACGGAACGCGTCCAAGGTAGAAGCCGGCTACTTGCCAGATGTGCTCTTGGCAGCTGGGTGACAAACACAGTGAAACCGACCACGGTTCTATAAATACCACCACCAGCTGCCTGGAGTCCATACGACACCGTTATTCCTCCAGAACAACCAAACCACAGATTAGCCCCTGCTTATCGAGCTCCAGCCAATTAATAACCCTTTCTCTGTGGAGGAGCCAATCAGTGAAGCCAGGGGTGAAAGGGGGGTGGGGAATTGGACCGTAACGTATGCTTGTTCTTATTGGGTGGGACGGGGAATGGATGAGGAGGTATTTCGCCTGGCAACTCAAGGGCCCCTATGGGACGCGGCCTGTGTTTTCACTACAGTTTGTCTTGTTGCCTGGGTTTTTTTTTTGGGGAGAGTTTTAAAGACGACTAATATTGTTGAGGTCACGGGTGGAGTAGCTGACAGGATCTTTCACCGGCGGAGCCTTTGGAGCCTCCATGCCCCCACCTCTCTCTACTGTCTCTGAGGGCTATCTCCTCGGCTGGTGGGCTGGACTCCCCGGTTGGCAGGGAGTCCCTCACCGGCTCTGGTTCCCTTCCCCTCCTCCGGAATGTTCTTTCTTTTTCTTCTCTCACTTTCTAACTTCCTCTGCCTGTCCGTATTTTCATCAATGCAATTTTCAGGCAGTTATATCAGAAAGTTATCTGTAACTTAAGAAGGATCCAGACACATGCTCATGCACACATACACACAACCCAAGAAAAAAAATTCTAACACAAGATAAAAAATAAATATTCTAAGCTGATAATGTAATTTAAATGCTTTAGAATTCACAGCCCACAAACTCTTGCTAATGTGACAGAGCTACAGTGTTAAAGTTTTTGTCCGTGTCAAACATGCGCCAATATGGTGTGGTTTTAAACACAACCCCAAAAACCCATCCATGGCACTATTTGATTGATGTTAACACGAACTGTTGCAACCCCTCTAACGGCTGTTTCCTCTTTCCCTCTCTCCCCAGCTGTTTCCTCCAAACTGCTGAAACAGTGGCGTGTGCAGGCGCTGGGTGAAGCCAAAACAAACCCATCCCATCCCGCCTCCAAAATTGGCCCGCTACTGGTCACCTTGCAGCACTTCCTGTTTGTGTTGTGTCATTTCCTGTTGGAGAGAGAGAAGGGGGGGGGGGTGCTCTGTGGCTTGAGAATGGAGAAGACGGGGGGGCGTGTGTGTGTGTGTGTGTGTGTGTGTGTGTGTGTGTGTGTGTGTGTGTGTGTGTGTGTGTGTGTGTGTGTCTGTAAGCCACAGTTTCCTCCCCTTAACCACCCCACTATCAATTACACTCCTCTCACCAATCCCTCCTTACTACCTCTCCCTCTCCCGTCCTTTCACTCCAGACCTAACCACTGTCTGGGGTTACCCTCAGCCCAGAGCATGTGTGCACCCAAAACCACACATGCCCCATGTTGTGTGTGTGTGTGTGTGTGTGTGTGTGTGTGTGTGTGTGTGTGTGTGTGTGTGTGTGTGCGTGCACAACGGTACTTGTGTGGGTGGAACAGAGTCGTGTGAAAACGAGAGCTCATGTGTTTTACAGTACCTACAGAAAGTATTAAAAGAACCTGGATACATAATCTAGAT
>JAPMUY010008046.1:437500-460000 GCA_026901105.3 Galaxias olidus
TCCTCGTGCCCAGGCTACCGCTTCCCGATAAGGTATCCTGGCAGGGAGAGGGAACGCTGGGCTTTGCCTCGTCGAGCAGGAGTCCAGGGAGCCAGAGTCCAACGCAGGCCATTCCCCCTGGAAAACAATGGAACACGGGGAGAGCCATTGTGATCAGGATACCAACGTGACATGAACCAAAACGTTGTGTGTGTGTGTGTGTGTTAAAGCCGCATGCTAAGCTAACAGGCTGAAACACAGAGACTCCATTAACCCAATGCTATTCCTGCTGCTCCACATCCTCAAAAGGTTACGGTCCAATCAGAGTCCAATTAGTCTGCAGCTTAGCCAATCGTAGTCGTGACCCGCCTGTTTTAGACCAATATTTACTCATAACTAATATCCAATAACCCCATAGTAAATCCAATACAAATTGCTCTGCATTAATCTAGGGGAGGAAGATAAAGGTTTGAGTTGCAGTTCAGTTCCCAAAGTGTGTGTGTGTGTGTGTGTGTGTGTGTGTGTGTGTGTGTGTGTGTGTGTGTGTGTGTGTGTGTGTGTGTGTGTGTGTGTGTGTGTGTGTGTGTGTGTGTGTGTGTGTGTGTGTGTGTGTGTGTGTGTGGCTTAGCATGCGTCCGTTACGGTGCACAGCAGCTGCGGAGCCTGTCTTGGAGGGGTGTGTGGCTACACACAATGACAGCTCTGCCACCACCTGTATTCCGTTGACTCCTTGATTTACGGTCTGACAAACACATACACCACAAACACACACACACACACACACACACACACACACACACACACACACACACACACACACACACACACACACACACACACACACACACACACACACACACACACACACACACACACACACACACACACACACACACACACACACACATCCTGTCACCCGCCTCTGTTCTGGAGAGACGCCTGGCTCTCTCTGTGGCATTTGGCAGGTGCCAGACATGCCATTGGCAGGATCCAAACATGCCAGCCTCTATATTACTTTACGTAAAAACATGCCAGCCTCTAAACTGCTTTACGTTTTAAACATGCCAACCCTTTAAAATGCTTTACGTTTTAAACATGCCAGCCTCTAAACTGCTTTACATTTTAAACATGCCAGCCTCTAAACTGCTTTACGTTTCAAACATGCCAGCCTCTAAACTGCTTTACGTTTTAAACATGCCAGCCTCTAAACTGCTTTACATTTTAAACATGCCAGCCTCTAAACTGCTTTACGTTTCAAACATGCCAGCCTCTACACTGCTTTACGTTTTAAACATGCCAGCCTCTAAACTGCTTTACGTTTTAAACATTCCAGCCTCTATACTGCTTTACGTTTTAAACATGCCGGCCTCTAAACTGCTTTACGTTTTAAACATGCCAGCCTCTATACTGCTTTATATTGTGAACATGCCAGTGGCATCAGAACACCTGCTAGGCTCCATTCTGCCCCCTGGTGGTGATGTCCGGAAGCTTGTCTATTTCATGTAACCTGTAATTTTCCTCTTGTACTGTGTTACAGGGTTTGTTAAATATATATACTTAACGTAAAACATTTTGGAATCTGGGGAATAGAGGCTGGCATGTCTGGCATGGGTGAAATGCCAGTGTCCTGTCGCCAACATAAGAGGACAGCAAAAAGGCAGGCACGTCTGCCACGCGCCTAACGCCACAAAGAGAGCCATTGCTCTCCTATCTCAGCATGAACACACACACACACACACACAAACGCACGCACGCACAAACTACCCCGCCAGGTACACACACCACACACACACACACACACACACACACACACACACACACACACACACACACACACACACAGAGATACACGTATGCACACTTTAGTCATGAGGTCTACCTTTTCTTTTAAATAGTAAGTATATCATAAACGTATATACTGTATATATTGCATCGTCACCTGTGTGCTGTTTCCCCAGCTTAAATCCGATTAACCTCCATGGTTTGTCTCGGAGCCAGCCCTTGTCCACTACATAGGCCCACTCTACTTTCCCCTACTACCCAAACAAGGCCTCTCTTGCTGGGCTAGACGAGGCCCCCCCCCCTCCCTAACGCCCCTGCCACAACACCCCAGTCTGAGGTAACGTCTGTGTCTATAATCTGCCGTCTGCAGGGACCAGATCTCGTACGCCACCTACTTCTTCTCCCCCTGATTCCAGCCGGAGCGAGGATACAGGATGCAAACAGTGAGTGGCCGCCATCTCTCCACGTTGACAAAAGGCTTAGCGTGAATAATTCCACACACTCCTCCCAGACGGCCAGTTCTCTGGATCCTACAGGTAGGGGGGTAAACACTAATCAAGAATCATCGTGTGTCGCCACATGAAAAGCAGACCCCCCCCCCCAACATACACACACACCACCCACTGTCTACTCAGAGTGGTCAGGACCAATCACAGACCTAGCTCTGGTCAGCTCTGAGGTAACTGGTGAATCCACTGGTTTTGGCTTGGCGGAAGGGACACCACATCAAGCAAACGAGCCTAGACACAATGTTAAGGAGACGCTTGGAAGAGAATGGAGAAGACTGCACATCCCATAGACTGAGCGTGCGCCGTGCTCTGGACCTGGCTGAGGTATAGACAGCCTGTCGTTTACCTCGCCTCGCGCCGGGAGACGGAATAGAGCAAAGAAAACGGTAAACCGGTGTGCTAAAAGAATGCAAAACGATTTCATGTTTATTTGTCTCTGTTATAATGGACGTATGAATAGGAATAAAATATCCTTTCAAATTTGAAATGAAATGAGCTAATTTAGTCTTTTTGGCAAAACGTTGGAGCGGCTTTGCATACCCGGCCTAGATATTCCATTGTGTATTTTCCGAAGCTGAGCAGTGAGGAGATATTTAAATATAGGCCTGCATGCTCTTCAACTCAGCCTGGCCTGAGAGAAAAGAAGCCTATAGCTTAATCCCTGAGCCATAAACTGTATCCTCCACACCTATCAAAACCCATTTAGGATCACAGGCTTCAGGTCCCACTATTTACTCTCAGCTGGAGCTCTCCTTTGTTTTTTCTATCGGACGGAGAGGGAAAAAAGATAAATGAAAACCATACGCACAAGGGTAATACCTCCTTCCGTCCATACAAAAAGGGAAATTATTATATTTTAGGTCACCGGAGCTCTTCCTGAAGAACAGGAAATGCACTGGATTTTTTCTTTTCTTTTTCTTTTTATGCCTGCATCCCAATCTAAGAAAACAGAGCAAAGTCTGCCGGACAGACAAATGTACACCCCTCCTCCCACCCGGCACACGCCCTACCTCAGACACTCCACGTGCATTTCAATTCAGATCTAAGGGAGGAACAAAGACAGAACAAAACGAAGAAGAAAAAAATCACAAGGTCCTTCTGGCCAGAGAAGTGAAGGGAGGAAATTGCATTGATTTAAGCTCAGCTTCTTTTGGCATCTGTCCGCCCTCGCCGTTTTCCTTCCCCTAAGTGTGAGCGTTTGTTCCAGGACGTTTTGTTTAGACACAGTGGCAGTAAGGTGTGGGATTTTTCCCGTTCGTCTTATCTCATATCCACGGAAAAGAAAGTCTGAGCGGATGTGACAGCAGATGCCTGCTTTGAAACAGCCACCATGTTTTTTGGTGGGAGCCTTTGAGGGACACCATGTGGAGAGACGAGGACTGACTTGGCGGCGCGCAGAAAATAGAAAGTGATTTTCTTTATTTAAGGAAGCAAAGAATGACATTTCATAGAGCAAGTGAACTGTGTGTATTAATGGATCTCGTTTATGATTTCTACATAAAAAGACTGGCATCTAGCAGTGCAAACTAACTCCGTGCTATGTGCTCAGTTATGCTTGAGGTATTGTGCTTTATCAAATACAATGTTCTCTCATTTGCATTTAAAAAAAAAGCGTGTGTCTGCTTTTGTACCTGGATGTCAGCTTTCGGACTCTGGAGATCCCGCCCTGGTGGCACAGCGGCTTGCCTCACACGGGGAACGATTGATAGCCCCATTCCCTGCCGCGTTCACAGCCCATCGGACCGGCTCCCTGATCCCCCTCCCTGGGCCCGCTCCCTGAGCCCCCTCCCTGGGCCAAACGGCTCATTTCCTACCGCCGTAAATCGTGTCGTTTGCAGCGCCCACCTCAAACCAGGGGGACACCCCACGGAGCCAGTTCCACTAAGCCCACCCAAATCCCCTCTTCAAAGGCCACCCCGTGTTGCGGAATCCACTCTTTGCGGAACCTGTTTTCTTCTTCTGTGTGTGTGACACACGAGCAACGTTCACGTGGTAAATGAGAGATTTCAGACTGTGCTCGGTTATCGCCTGTCTGGTTTGTAGCTTCATGGATCTCTGGAATAAAAAATGAAAATAGAACTTGCATATCTTGCGTGACAAAACGGCATTAATATAAAGGAGCATGCTTTGGCTTGAACCTTGGCTCCAGATGAATGGAACTGTGTGCAGAAACCGCCCCCTCCTCCTCCTCCTCCGTTTCCATAGCTCTTCCTGGGTGAAACCTTAGCCTGCTGTTACAAGCTGATGGACTCCACTTGACATCTCCCGACACATTGGAACGCTTTAGAGGGGTCACGACCCCGGCGACCTTTTGACACGGGCTCCACTGACACGAACAAGCAACCAACCAGAGACGCCCCCCAGGGGCAGCAGCCAGGCTGGAGGCGGTGGGGGCGGGAGGGGTCTGGAAGGCTCTGGAGAAAAGAACCCCCTGTACCCGGAGAATTGGCCATTCCTCTGCCCCTTGTTGACACACATGTGGACACACACTCCGACTCTCTCTCTCTCTCTCTCTCTCTCTCTCTCTCTCTCTCTCTCTCTCTCTCTCTCTCTCTCTCTCTCTCTCTCTCTCTCTCTCTCACTCTCTCACTCTCTCTTTCTCTCCCTCTTTTTCTCACTGTCAAATACATGCATGCAAGTGGTGTGCTTGACACAAATGCCCTCTTGCAAACACAGGCTCAGACATACCCATACCCATACACACACACACACACACACACACACACACACACACACACACACACACACACACACACACACACACAGTCAGCCACTGACAGCTTGGCTTGGCTTGCCTGGGCCCCAAAGGTCCTGATTTCTTTGGAGGGAGGAGGGATTTGGAGCACTCTGTCATTTTCTCCTGGTCCCAGTCGCATTCCCTCTGGTCTGTGCTGGCGTGATAGAAATGGCTTTGTAGCAACGAAAAAAAACCCTGCTGCAGTCCGGCTGTCAGGACTTGAAATGCAATCGTAATATCCCCTCCACTCCATGCCCCAACATCCCCCTCACACACACACACACACACACACACACACACACACACACACACACACACACACACACACTCCCCGCAGAAGCAGAAGGACTCACAGCTCGTGGAGAGAGAGGACCGGGGCAGCATGCTGAGCCAACTCCACTTCCCAGAAGTCCACTCTGTGTACCAGCCCTGAGGACTGTGCATGTTCTCTCTTGATTCTCTCCTTTGTACCGCTCCCCTCTGCGCTCCTCTCCTCTCTCTCTCTTTAGCTCCCTCTCTCATCCCTCCTCCTCTACCTCTACCTCTAGCCGTTCCTTTTTCTTCTCTCCCATTTCACCCTTCCCTAGCTCCTTCCCTGGCTCCTTCCCTCACTCCGTCCCTAGCTCCTTCCCTGGCTCCTTCCCCAGCTCCTTCCCTGGCTCCTTCCCTCACTCCATTCCTAGCTCCTTCCCTGGCTCCTTCCCTAGCTCCTTCCCTCACTCCGTCCCTAGCTCCTTCATTAGCTCCTTCCCTGGCTCCTTAGCTGGTTCCTTCCCTAGCTCCTTCCCTAGCTCCTTCCCTTGCTCCTTCCCTCACTCCGTCCCTAGCTCCTTCCCTGGCTCCTTCCCTAGCTCCTTCCCTGACTCCTTCCCTGGTTCCTTCCCTGGCTCCTTCCCTGGTTCCTTCCCTAGCTCCTTCCCTCGCTCCTTCCCTAGCTCTTTCCCTGGCTCCTTCCCTGGTTCCTTCCCTAGGTCCTTCCCTAGCTCCTTCCCTGGCCCCTTCCCTGGTTTCTTCCCTAGCTCGTTCCCTTGCTCCTTCCCTGGCTCCTTCCCTAGCTCCATCCCTAGCTCCTTCCCTAGCTCCTTCACTGGCTCCTTCCCTGGTTCCTTCCCTCGCTCCTTCCCTAGCTCCTTCCCTAGCTCCTTCCCTTACTCCTCCCCTAGCTCCTTCCCTAGCTCCTTCCCTAGCTCCTTCCCTAGCTCCTTCCCTGAGTGCCGTGCCATCTCATTCTGTGTCCTGGTTCTCTGTTTTCATTTACCCTTCTTTCCCTCCTCCTCCCATTCCTCTGCTCTTCCTGGTTCTGTCTGGTTCTGTGCACTGGCAGCTCCGGCTTGTCCTGCCGCAGGTTATCGTCGTCAGACTGTGAAATCATCCAGGACCCAGCTCCAAAAGCCCTCCCCCATCCCTCCATGACTCCCACTGTCCTACCCGTCTCCTCTGTTTCTCCTCTGTCAGACCCTTAGTATGCATGGCTGCAGAGCTCCCACAGAGGGTGGAGGTGGTGGCAGGCCTGCACCACCCTGGGCAGTGAAGGTGGTGGTGCTGGTGGTGGGGTTCCCCCACCTCCTCCATGCTGAAATGATTAGGCCACAGGATACTGAACCTGACTCTGCTGACAGCAGGGCCCCCACCACCACATCCTGACCGCAAAACCCCCTCACACACCCACACACACACACGCCCATACAAACACACCCACACACACCCATAGACTCACACACACACACGAACACACACACAGAGACACACTCAATCAGTCACACACACACACACACACACACACACACACACACACACACACACACACACTCACAATCAGTCACAGAGACACACGCACACACACACACACACACACACACACACACACACACACACTCACACACATGCACATACCCACGCACACACAAATACACATAAACTGACACCAGATTCTCTGTGGCAACTAGCGGCTGATTTACAGTACATGTTGTGATAAGGAGGAGTGGAGCTGTATTAGATGGTGTGGGACCGGTTCACCGGCAGTTCTGTGAGATTATTATTTGTATGACTAGTCGGAGCCTGAGATGAGTAAGAACCACCCGTGTTGTCAGCCATGGTTTGCCTGGCTCTTGGTGTTACATTGAACGCGATCAGCGACAAACAGCCGAGAGCTTCCTTGTCCCACGGGCTGCATCTGAAGATTAGGACAAGGGTCACTGTAGCGGCCTTTCTGTTTGAAGTTTCACAACGGAACAGAGCTGTATCGTAAGCTGAGCTGAAAGCAGTTGCGTTGTGTTTTGTTATGTGACCGACACCTCTAATAACTCTTAATCAAACCCTGGTTGTGTTCTCTGTATAAAATAAGATGTGAGCGATGTAGCTGTCAGTCAAGGTTCAGATTCTAGGCTATAAGAGAAAGTGTCTGAAGTTACTGTGTACTTTTGACTCCCCAAACTTCTGGTAACGCTAGAGGCAGACCACTACTGCCCTCTTGTGCTCCTGGGTAGCAAAGAGAGGTCACCTACTCAGTGTCCGGAAAGGTAACAGCTTAAGTCCAACAAAACAACAGCCACATATTTTGCTTGCTTTAATAATCATAACGTTCGTTCACATATGGTATAGCAAATTATTCCATTTGGCTTCCAACCTCTTTTGATTCTTTTACCTTTCAATTTCTCTGCATGGAAAACTACCGTGTATTATTGTGTTTCATTCTGCTTTGGGGCTTGATTAAGAGGAATGCTTTACCTTGAAAACAATGAACACATTGGTACTGGAACTACAGTGGAAAAATATTAAAGTGTTAAAAAGCATGGGTTTCCAAATGCAAACCACAATTATCTACCTATTTAATTTAGCATCCAAAACAGTTTAAAAGTCAATTTGAACACAGAGTCTCTTTCCCCCTCCTACCGGCTCTAAATAGAAATATATATTTACTCATGTCAGTCATAATTCTACAACTAGACTAAATTGTATTGTTTTAAATAGTTTTTTACGGAATACTTGAAACAAATGCAAATGCCTGTCAACGGGGTGAACTCCAACACATTTCAATCCTCCTACTTTTACTCTGCTTCACAATGTCTCCTTCTCTGTGTGAGGAACACCTTGCTCCCCCTCCTCCTCCTCCTCCTCCTCTTCTCCAGCGGAGCTCGTTTCATTTCCGTAATGCAGAGGTGAAGTCAGCTCAGCTCAAAGAACCTCGCAGAATACACAAGGGGCCGCGCAGAGAATCAAAACAGGAGGCGAACCGGCGAGGAATACAAACCCCGCCAGTTAAGAACAGAAGGGGATGGAAATCAATAGGCAGATATGCAAATTCTCTTTGACAACGCAACATGCAAATACTCCTCTGGGACAATGCCCTGTACTGACTTACAGAACTGAAAAAAAATTATAATACAAAAGCGGTCTATCTTGGGGAAAAAAACAAACATTGCATCTCCTTTGACTTGTGCTTCAGTCTGTAATGTAAATGTAATGTAAATAACCTATTGTATTGTGGACAAGGTCGAACACCTAACGGCACGTTTTAACATTTGTTTTCCTTTGCTAATTCACTAGGGGGCGCTAACATAGGGCATACACTGTATCTAACTCTACGATACCTGAGAGATCAACAACTCTGTCTTCCATAGACGTCTGTGATACCCGGGCGCAAGACAATGACTCCACTAGTAGAAGTCACAGCTGTAGTTGTCGTTCTGGCGACACCTGAGGAGTTTGAGGAAGGTCTCCATCTTGTGGACGTCTTTCCGGAAGCAGCTGAGCAGCACGTAATCTCTCCCCACGGACTCCAGCATGTCGTGCTGGGGCAGCCCTTCCTCATAGTGGGGCACGGTCAACACGCCCTCGTCAAGCATCTGCCACACACAACACAGGAGATAATAAGGACAAGGGAAACGCTTGGAAGGGTTGATCCTCTGCTGCGAAGAGAAAACAGACTGAAGCAAACAGCTTAAAGTGAATGTGTCCTTCGTCACAGCGATGGATCCCTGCCGGCCTACCTTCCTGATGAGCACCACCACGCCCTGCTCCAGACCCAGCAGCTTCTCCGACGCCCACTTGGTCCTGTTGAGCAGCGTCTCTGGGGCGTCGTCGTAGCGCTCCAGCGTGTTATGGAGGTAGACCAGGGGCTCCATCCAGGACTGGACCAGCACGAGGACGGAGTGGAGCAGCCACCTGTCCTGTGGGAGAGAGCACCCTCAGTGGACGCGGTTTGAAGGAAAACCCGGACATCACACGGATCCATGTCCAATGTTTGTTTTAGTTTTTTTTCTGGAGCGCACGCCTAGTCACTTGCAACTGACAATTACCCCACCCTCAAGTGGACATATCCCCCAATGAAAAGATTCAAAAGGTTTAGTATGTTGATTTGTTCCGTTATAACACACAGGCCAGGTTTCCCATACAAGGATTAAGTCTGATTCTAGACTAAATCTCGCTGTCAATGGAGATTCTCCATTGGAAATGTTTTTAGTCTAGTACTTGGCTTAATCCCTGTACGGGAAACCTGGCCATACAGTGCATGTCCCAACTTAACGGATATAATCAAAGCAATGAGCTGGAGGTAATTGTTATTATTATGTAAAGTAGACATTGAAAGATTAGAATATATTCCTAGATGTGCAATTTAGTGTGAACAATCTACCCTTCAGTAGCTAACAAGGAATGGGACTTAGAGGTTTGAGGGCTCACTGGCACGCTAACTGACCATTATTGTAAACAAAGCATGGCCACCGAGCCCCACCAGTGCTGCCTGGTGCTTTACAGAGATGTGCACACACGCACACACACACACACAAACACACACACTAATGCACACACACTCGGACACACAAACGCAAACAGGCACACAGATTCTCCCAACGAACGAAGACAAACCCCTGACAGAGAGCGAGACACTGGAGCGTCCTGCTCCCATCTGCTCACCGAGATCTGCAGGATTTCACTCTTGGAGCTGGGGATGGGGAAGGCTTTGGTGATGCATGTGTACCCCGCCTGGTTCCTCTGGGCTCGCATGGGGAATGGGACATACATTTCCTCCTATCAAACACACGCACACACACACACACACACAGGCACTGAAAAACATGGCAGACAAACATTGATTCATGCTCCCCTAACCCCTGACCAACAGAGAAAAGGCTGAGTGTCAGCAATGCGAGCTGGGTTCATGTTTCCTTCTCAAACATGCTCTCCTCTCTTTTGTCTTCTTCTATGTCTTTGTTCCTTTTCTTCTTCTTCTTCTGAAACAGTCCTCTGTGTTTCCTTTCCTGCGTGCCTTGCGGTCTCTTTGAAACAGCAAGCGTTGGCGACGCCACCAGACTGTCTCTTTCACAGCGGAGCGCGTGAAGAGTGTCATTATCAGCGGCGGAGAAGCCCCTCTGTAGACTCCGGGTTTTAAATCAATCATCCTAATCCTCCACGGAGGGGAAGAAGAAGGGAGGAGAGGAGGATGAGGAGAGGAGGAGGAGGAGGACCGGGGTTATATTGATCATCTTGGAGGAGGGAGCAAAGGGTGTGACATTCCTCCCATCAGTGGCAGTAAATTGAGGGTGTTCCACACCCAGAACCCCGGGGGGAAAAATAGGTCCGTTTACGATCGCTTCTGTAGACCGTAGATCTTCAAACCACGTGGCGAATCGCACTGGAAATCTCACAGGAAATCTCACGGGAAATCTCCTGTAGTAGCAGTAGCTCCATGAGCAGTCAGCTGTGTTGAAAATGGACACGGTAATATTCAGGCATTTGCCTTTGCTGTGGCTCAGGGCTGCTGTCCTTCAGCAACAATTTACTAAGTGCTGATTTCACACTTTGAACATGATACCATGCAGCATCAGATACAAAGACATCTCCCTGCAGGGTAGCTAACTTATTCCAGCACTTCCTAAAACGCTCAATGCATGCAAAATGAATCAACCTCTTTCCAGAAACTCATTTGCTTATCACAAGAGCCAGAGGGTCTCATGGGAGATGTAGGCGGTGTAAGTATACTCACATACAGAGTGCAGGATTCCTCTGAGACGCTGTAGATGAGCTCGGCTTGCAGGATGACCCGGTCCAGGAGCTTGTCGTGGGAGATGGAGGGGCAGGGGGCCAGGCTGCCCTGCTCGTCTCTGCACTCTGAAGGCTGGCCGGCAGAGAGGGGACATGGCCAGAGGAGCAGCGCCCATACAGCACCCTGGAGGACTGAGCACACTCACACACATACAGTCACACAGCACATTCATACACACATACGTACACACATGTTCATACACAGACGTACACACAGTCTCACACACACGTTCATACACACACACACACGTACACACACACACACACACACACATACACACACATTCATACACAAAGACACACACACAAATTCATTCACACATGCACTCACACAATACACACCATTTAGACTAGTACAAATTCTACATTGTTACAATTCTTATGACAGTTCTCGCTATAGCACCTTCA
Source organism: Galaxias olidus (assembly GCA_026901105.3). NCBI lineage: Eukaryota > Metazoa > Chordata > Actinopteri > Galaxiiformes > Galaxiidae > Galaxias > Galaxias olidus. The sequence goes on from JAPMUY010008046.1 coordinate 448,958, forward strand.
CGTGTACAGTACTGTAAAGTTAAAGATCGTACAGTGATACACCTTTTAACAACAGGTTGCTACATAAAAAGTAAATTTTTCTGTGGTGTACCTTTCAAAATGGTCATTGTTTGATAATGATAGCAGTCTTTTTACCTGTATCTTGGTGCTTACAAAGGGACTTTTATATGTATCGAGCAGGTTGTGAATTAAGCAAACCTTTCAAGGGGTCGTGCGTAGGTTCTTGTAAGTGGATACCAAATGTTAAACCCACTCCAACTTAACCTCATCCCCATGCACGATATTTAGATGAGATCGACAAAAAAAAAAGTGTTTTTAAAAAGGTGGCCCAAGACATTTCATAAGTTATTCGTTTGACATTGCATTGACTATAATGGATCATCATTTGTGCAAATGCATTGTAACGCTAATTACTTTACAATATGCTTAGAATATGGTCATATGACATTATGCCACAAAAAGCTGGTCCAGAAAATAAATCGTCTTAACACCACCCCCCTCCCCCTATCCTCCTCCTACTCTTCCTCCTCGCCCCTTATAAATAAATAAATAATAATAATTAACAATCTCTTTTGGAGCTTTCTCATGCTGTTTCTGCTAAAGAAAACCCACATTTCCCATATGCCACAGCTGCCCACTTTTAATTACTTCGTAGCTGGCATTTGTTTTTTATTATTTTCCTCTTTTTTTATAGCAGAACAAATTTAGAGCAGAGAAAATTCTTCATAAGGCAATCTACCCAGCTTTGTTGAAATAAAGCCAGGCTAGGTGGGCGAGCAGGACTTCATTAAATCCGAGGCATATTGCAATTTTTTCCCTGATTACTCAGTGTCCTACATATTATAGTGTCCCAAACCCCTTAATCCAATTGGAGAATTAAAGCGACGTTTTCTTTCTGTGAGCATGAGGCTCTGTCGCTGCCTTTGGATGATGCATGTTTCCACTGGAACTAATTCCTCTCATCTGAATCGGAAATAAATGAAAAATGAAGCGCTGCATTTTCGGTTGCCGCACAGAATTCACCCAGAAAAAAAAAGGCATTGTTAACAGAGACATGCTGAAGTAAAAAAAAATGATTCAAATCCACAGATGTAGACTGATTCCATACAATCTTTTTCAACACGGAAAGATTACCCGTTGAGCCAATTTCAATCAGCAATTTGACATTTGTATGAGTTCCTTTGTTGAAAGCTGTAGAAGCAAAATGTGTTCAGATCAGGTTTAATAGCTTCTGACCATTGCATTGTGTGCAAATATTAGAATTTGAATCCAAACCAAAGCGTGAACTGAAAGAATGTATGCAGACACAACATCATTTGTACAATAATGTGGGTAATAATAACTTGAAAAAGGACATTTTTATTTGGGGGGGGGGGGGGGGGGTCTGAAATATCAGAGGATGAGTCTAGACCAGCTTGGGTTTAAAAGGAAACTCAGACTCAGCGAGGTGAGAAACGGACGGGTGTCGGCTACGAGGGACGTCACCAAGGTGCTCCCTATTCACACCTGTTCCGTCCAGACACCTGGAGGAGCACACGCACCTGGCCTCACATTACAGCCTGCCCTGACACCAGATGCCCAGGCCACTGAGGGTCTCACAGACCTCCCTCTGTCCATGGATGTCTTCCTAAGCTGTCCACAGTCAACCGCTGAAGTTTAAACTCCAGTGTTGGGTTGTGGAGAGACCAGGCTACACTTTGAGCAGTCTGTATTGTGTGTCTGCAGTCCGTTTGATTAAACAGTGTGTGTGTTATATTTTGATGGACACTCCTTTCAGTCAGACAAACTCATCTGTCTTAAAAAAAAATGTTGAATACTAATACACATCAGTTTTGGCATGGGTCTGTTACATACTAAGGCTCCCTGAGGTACCTATCTGGGACACCATTCCAAGGCGGCAGGCTTACATCTGGGACACATTAATATAGCATATTAGCAGAGCCGAGGTGCCGGTTGGGGTGGAGGTGTGATCATTTCCTATCACCCTCTTCCATCAGACACAGAACCTAACTTTGACATCAGGTCATATAAATACCTCCCCTCTCCGCCAATAACAGGATACTAGATTGTGAACAGGTGTGTCAAGTGATTAGTGTGTGTATGTGTGTGTGTGTGTGTGTGTGTGTGTGTGTGTGTGTGTGTGTGTGTGTGTGTGTGTGTGTGTGTAGCACGAGTGGTGTGTAGGTGTTTTATTCTTGATCCTGGAGACATACTTCATATTGAATGCAAGCCATGATGGGCATATACAATTCAAAATGATTATAGACCTTTCTTTTGATTTGTGAGTGATTTGGTGTTGTCCTCACACTGGTCTCTGAAAGCATTCCTGTATACTTTTTGGCTTGACTGACAGCTGCTGTGTTGCATTCCGTGGGGATAAACACAAGATTTACATAGTTTACATTTCCTTTGTTGTCTTCCAAGGTGAGAATTGTAGTCTATAAAAAAGCCTATTAAAAAACAGAATCCTTAAAGTGTTTTGTGTTTTCTACATCTTACTGTAACTTGTGTTGTTTCCTGTCCATGTATTGTGGCCTGACTGACATAATCCTGCAGAGATGACCCAAACAAACACAACACACAGTCATTGTTTCCCGGTGGACGGGAGGAGAAGGCTGGTTCATATGTGACTCAGGCACTCTCACAGCTGATGGAAGACTTTGGAGAGCCCAGTGTTGCACCATCCATGGAGCAAACATATGTCAACAACCAGCCATAGACGGTAGTGTGCGTGTGCACGTCTGCCTTGTGTCCAGTCTCTTCATCCCTAACAGAGCATTTGCAAATGGTACATGCAACAGACTATTCATAAGTTGACTGGGGCGATGATGCGGGGTAATTCTGTTCTCTTCCAGGCCGTTGATTGGCACCCTCCATAATCAGACAAGGGGCTCTCGACTGTGATTGGAAGATGACTGGGGAGGGGGAGCTTGTTGAGAGTGCTGCTAAGAGTGGGTCCAAGGCAATTATGCTGTCTGAAAGAATGACCGGAGGCACCTGCAGACAGGAAGCATATGGCGTTATGTTGTGGAAGTTATTTCATTTGGGCCTTCAAATATTTACAAGAACGACTCTAAGTGATGTTTAATTATTCAAATCCGAATGTACAAACAAGTCTATGCAGATAATTACACTGTTTCATGAACTGGCTTCAGACTTAAGCACACAAACACAAATCCACCGTTTTCCATTAGACTCTTTGACAGCTAAAAGTCTATGTTTGTTTTCGCAAACTGCTTTCATTAAAGGAGGCCATGAAATAACCACAATAGCTCGTAGGTTTGTCGCTCTGATTCCGTAGCCTTGATAAATTATCCGTATTATCATTTCATATGAGCAGAATCATAGAAGCAGCGGGTGTGAGATCAGCCCCAGGTGTGGTCTGTAACTATCTTATTTGTTCCACATATGAACCAAACCCAGAAAATTGGCAACGTGAGGCTCTTTAATGGGAACTTTGAGACACTCCGGCAAAGACACTCAATTTTCCATCGCAGTTCCCGCGCTCCTCAGGCTATGTGAAAATGCTACTCCGTGGCGTGATTACGCCTCATTAGAACTCGCGCAATTAGGTCATCGTTTTAAAAATGTTTTCTCTCTCCGTATTCTTCTTTATCCACAAGGAAGCAAACACAAACGAACACGTGGAAAGTAAATATTGAATGTGCTCCAAGAACAGGCTATTATGATTGAACATTTTATGTTCCTAATTAGCATCGCTGGAGAGATTCTCATTCAATGGCTAATTAATGGATGCTGCTATTAACACGTACCACTTCTGATGGTTTTTGTTCACTCCTGATCATTAGTGAAAGCCGACAAAGCGAACATTGAGGGTGTGCATACAAACTGGCAGTGTATTCAAGGGAAATTAAATTTAGCCTATTCAAAAACAGATTGTGTTGTTACTGCAGAGAGAATAATCCAAATCTCTCACATTGATGTTAGTGTATTTACGGAATGTACTATAATGAAAACAATAGTTAATTAATATGTTATTTTAATTAAAATAAAATACAATTAAGAGTGAGCAAGGTTGAGATGATTAGTGGGCATTCTGCTGATGCTTGCCTTTAGAAATATATTCTGCATTTTCCTTGGCCAATGTATGTGCGTTTGTGTGCGTGCTTGCATTGGCAACATTTATTTGCCGGTGTACATGCACACACTTACTGCTTGCATGTTTTTCGTGACTGTCAGTGTGAATAATTCTAAGAATGAGGGCGTGAGCATGTGTGTGTGTGTCTCTAGTAACATGGGCCCTGCTCCTACCCCTCTCCAAGATCAGAGCAGGCATGAAGGGGAGCCCAGGATGACAGTTCTGGGCTACAGATGCAATACCCCTCCCCCCCCCCCCCCCCCCCCCCACACACACACACACACACACACACACACACACCCCAGCTAATTTTAGTCCCCACTCCTGACACAATGCAACACTCTGCCCTGCCAGTGCAACCCCTGCATGCCTACGGTGCTGTCACCAGGCAGCACCCCCCCCCCCCCCCACACACACACACACACACACACTTTAACTCCTATACCCCCAGCTGAGCACACCTGTTAGTAAACAACACCAATTAAGAGGCCATCTCCATGGTGATGTGAGATGAATCCAGCTTGTTCAATTTACTTTGGACTTTAAACATGGGAGCTCTTCTTCTGCATTTGCTTTTGTGTGAAACATTTACAGGGAAACTGAAGCGAGAGGAACTTTCCAATAAAGCCCTGAATCAAATTGGTCACACAGCCTTGCCAGTCACCGCCAGACAAGGTATGCAAGCTCACCGCCGAGGGGAAGCTGTCATAATGGCTGGCTATTCCTGCTAGAGGAGAAACGACCAGTGCTGACACTGAGCGGGGGATTTGTGAGACCGTAGGGTAGCAACTAGCTCCACACCCCCAGCCACTGAGCGGGGGATTTGTGAGACCATAGGGTAGCAACTAGCTCCACTCAACAGCCACAATGGAAGGGCTTTGTCCTCTTCAAAGGTGGGATTTAAAAGAAACAAAAAGAGGGGAAGGACAGGAAATGCTGGGCTAGGTTTACCCCTAAAGTAGCTCCTGGGAGAGAGGAGACAATAGCTACTTTACATCCTGTTCCTGGAGGCTCAAAAAGCCTGCCTGTTCTCACCCTCCATCCTCTTATTGTAACCATAGCCTCTCTGTGTGAGTGAAGGGCAGAGAGACGCAGTGTGCCACTCCACCCCCCTTCACTCTTCTCTCTTGGGCTCCACAAGTTCTCCATTTTTTTTTTTTTTCTGTTTCCCCCTCGAACGCTCTCGCTGAAGTTGTTTGTAGTCGTCTCCTCTGATTCGACACCCCACCACCACCTCGTTCCCTGATCCTATCACGTTCACCTCCCTCCCTCCCCCATTCTCTTATCCCCTACCCCCAACACCCATCTCTCACGGCTCATTTTCTTTTCTTCCCCAGCTCCTCTTCTTCACCTGTTTACCGGTCCTTTGTCAGTCCAGTCTGAGTGCTATATGTTGGGATCAGAGCATGGCTTAACCTCCGCCTTTTCCCTATGTTGTATACACAGACAGGTGGTCGCTCCAAGTTCATTCATTTCAATATCCTCAGAGAGAGAATGGAGCTTCCCGGTGTCTGGCTAAGGTATGGAACCCGAACCTCACCTCAGAGTGTCTGCGTAAACATGGCTGACCTTGTCACGTGACATTCAGCCCAGGCCGAGATAAAACCTACCTCAAATCGGGCCAACTTTGTTGAAACGGCGCAGACGAGGCTGAAGAAACAGTGCCGGTACAAAGCCGTTTATCAAATAGCTGTGAAATCCTCCAGCGACCTGAGTTATTCCTACGGGGAAATGGCTGCCAGGCAATTTTTTTTGTGGAGGTAGGAAAGGAGAAAAATTGGTTGGTAAATCCTCTGGGATCTGAGAGACAGTAGGGGTGGGCTAATGTGGCGTGGCCTCTCCGTCGGAAGCCATTCAGGAGACGAGCATGAAATTGGCCCGTTAGATAATGGCTGCCCCACACAGAGAAGGCCTCCTGAGGCTATGGATCCCTATTAAGGACAGCCCCTTAGGAAGGGGTGTGTCCGTGGGGAAACGGCACAAATGTTGACCCCCCCCCCCCCACCCTCCCCCTCCCCCCCGCACCATTGAAACCATTTTCTAAACTGGAGCATGTCTTTCTGAGATATTTCAGAAAAAAAGAAAAACACCTTTCCTTTTTAAAAAAGCGCCATGGCAACCGATGTCTGATTAAAAACAGCTCGGCTTGTAACAAACCTGTACCGTTTTTTCCCCCCCTGAGCTGGTCAACTGTTTCAAATGTTGTCTTGATGGGGAAATTTCCTTCACGGAATAACGATGCATTTGCGGATGTTTTCTGAGTGACCGAGAGCGGCTGAGAGAGAAGGTCACAGATGGAATCAGAGAATCAGGGATGTCTGCAGACAGTCCAAAAACAAGTCGTCTCCTTGTTTTCCAAGAGCGCCCGCTTCAGGCTTCAGGGATGACGGTGATTGTCAGGTAACATTGAAAAGAGACATCTTCACCTGTTTGCCAAGCCACACTCCCCGGCCACCGCTTCTATATACAGTCGTGTGGAAAACAAATTCATTGGGATTCAGGGCGCAATTCTATGGCTCAAGGGGCTCTGTTTGAAATGAGATTTAAGACAGAGAGAGATGGGGGGAAAGAGAAAGAGACAGAGAAAGAGAGAGAGAGAAAGAGGGAGAGAGAGAAAGAGGGAGAGGGAGAGGGAGAGAGAGGGAGAGAGGGGGAGGGAGAGAGAGAGAGCGAAACAGAGAGAGAGAGAGAGAGAGGGAGAGCAAAAGAGAGAAAGCGAGAGAATGTGAAAGAGAGAGAAAAAAATAAAACGCCTGGCCGCCTGAAATCCCGATGAATAAAACATGCAGTCACCAGCGGTATATAAACAACAACAGACCATAATTAGTTCTGTTCCTCTTATTTTAGGGAGCACTTTACCTCATTTGTGTAGCCCCGCACGCTTTCATCAGGTCCATCCTCTCTGCCTCTCTGCCTTCCTGCATGTCGTGAGTGGGCCTCCCGCTGCCATGCTGCGTGCAAAAGACACGTACTGGCCCTGAACAAACAGTATTTGCGCGCTATGCAAATGCACCACGCTGACATACATTTCCCCTTGCATTACCCCCCCCCCCCCCCCCCCAGTAAATCATGAGGAGCTGTTTCTAGTCGCGGTCCAAAGCCAGGATACCTTTTTAGAAATCCACCATTACTGACAAGTCATGTTGATTATTATAATTGGGGGTCTGCTAACACTATCCACAAGCAGATGCAGCCGACCCAGCTCCAGTTGGATGTCTTCCCTAGGTATCCCACATTGCAGTCATCACCCACGCGGTCTGGAGATCACGATGGCTAAACCTTTGGGTCGGGGGGAGCTGATGCACACACCTCCTCCGCCTGCTTCTCCAGCCTTCCACACGGCTAACCCCACAGACACGCCACGAGGCAAAGCCTTGCAAAGACTCTCACCCCCAGGCACTGCCTCAGGGTTTGGGGAGCGGGGAGCGGGAAGGAGCGGGGCCACGCTGTCTCCTTGATCCACTCTAGTCCGCCGCTTCATTCGCTCTCCGCTCTCTACCAACACCGCTCGTTAGGGGACCCATGAAAAGTGATTGAATTAGCACCGGAGTCCAAGGGAAAAGACACGTGCCCCTCAGAGCCCCCCCCCCCCCCCCCCCCGTGCCATCATGTCCGTCCCCCCGGTAACCTGTCCGGGATGAGACCAGGATGAGACTAGCCCACGGCTGGCTTCCACATTCATTACCTTCCTTTACAATGGGACACATTTGATCCCAGCCAATACATGGTGACACTTCCCAGCCGGGATCGTATACACAGGTCGATAATGAGCTTAGCGTTGACCCACCATGTGTGCGTATGTAAGTCTATGTGTGTGTGTGTGTTGGTGTATAGGTTTGTGTGTGTGGGGGTTTAACACAGGGTTCTTCTGCGTGTCAGTAGCGTGTCATTTGCTCGGCGTAATTTCCATCCACCTTGCCCTCTCGCTAAACATTCTCTGCCCTAATCACACCGTTCAGAAAATAACAGAGCCCATGTTCTTTCTCTCGTTATGGATTTTCACGCGCTGATGCCGCTCGACTCCTCGAAACAGAAACACAGCCTTTGAGACCCGGCAGTGAATAGAAGGTCGGCCCCTGACAACTGAATGGGCGACGGGAAGAAAGAGGCTGTACAACGGAGCCGATCCACCCGGGGCTGTCTGTGACCTTCCTGTTGGCCCTGCGGCGTGTGCTTACATATCGGCCGTCTCCTGGGGGACACGTGACCGCAGACTGGACGAGGAGGAGGGAGAGAGAGAGAGAGAGAGAGAGAGAGAGAGAGAGAGAGAGAGAGAGAGAGAGAGAGAGAGAGAGAGAGAGAGAGAGAGAGAGAGAGAGAGAGAGAGAGAGAGAGAGAGAGAGAGAGAGAAGGAGAGGAGAGAAGGAGAGAGAGAGAGAGAGAGAGAGAGAGAGAGAGAGAGAGAGAGAGAGAGAGAGAGAGAGAGAGAGAGAGAGAGAGAGAGAGAAGCTGGAAGAGCCAAGACACAGAGAGAGAGAAGCAAGAGCATAAAGAGAGTTATAATGGTGGATAATTATGGCGAAAGGATGGACTGGCAGGAGCGGGCTGACGTGCCTTGCTGATCTATAAGCAACATAATAATATACATTTCCATTCGCGGTCAAAGTGACTTGTTCCATTAAAATCCACTCTGCTCCCTATTAGCCGCTGTCCGTGGTACTGAAATCCTGCCATAAAAATAACTTGGGCTTGAGGTCTGAAGTTGCCTCCCATCTCTGCCTCTCTCAACTTGAAAGTGTAACGTAAACAAAGCACCACCCCATCCTACCTACCTCTTCATTCTTTTCCTTCATAGTCTATCTTGTAGCACTTCTGAGACGGCACAATCCAGTGCTCTCGAGGGCATAATGTAAATTAAATAGACAAAAGTGAAAAAAGATGCCTGGATGAACGGTCAGAGAGAGAGAGAGAGAGAGAGAGAGAGAGAGAGAGAGAGAGAGAGCATAATCTATGAGACCCCATGGTAGAGTGGACCACATGTGTGTAGGAGTGGAGGACAGGATAGAAAGCTTGGAGATTGGAGAGCGAGATTGGCTCAGCACATCCTGTCTGGCTCTCTGTCTGGTCTGGAGTGTGTTAGATACAAAGTAAAGAAAAGGCTGTCGAGTCAAATCCTACTGCTTCTCTCAAAACACATCCTTTAATCCCCCGGACCCGTTGTCCGCAAGCACTGCTTTTCCTCTCCAAATATAGGCTGTCCCGTTTCATCCCCTGCGCGTCGTCCTGTCTCTACGGAAACAGGAACAAATGCCAAGCGCAGCCCCCTTGTGGACGAGCCAGCGCTTTGCGTCGCCGTCACTGCTTGGGCCGCCGGACAGAGGGAGGCGATGGAAGCGGTGCCCTGGGCGACACAACGCGGCCCTCCATTCACATTGTATCAGTGGAGACGTAAAGCTCTCTCTAGCTACGCAAAGCAGCACTGCCATCAGGGGACCTCTGCACCTTCTCAAGGCAACAAAGGCAGAGGACAACCATAAATACCAACACAAAAAAACACACTAACAAATGAGACGGCTTGCATATTTGTACATTATGAGAGGACAAAAGAATATTTATTTAAAAGACCAGCACAGTGAAAAATCCAGAACACCAAATCTTCTCATTATAATGACATGTAATTAGTCGCCATCGCTTTCCTTTCAGCCTTGCACATATCATAATGATAACGGCATAAAACATTACGTTACACACTTTCTGGTCTGATCATAGTCCCTCAGGGAAATGGCACACAGCAGCAACAACAACTATCATTTCCATATCGTAATGGCCCTTGTGTGTGCGTGTGTGTGTGTGTGTATGAGTGTGTGTGTGTGTGTGTGTGTGTGTGTGTGTGTGTGTGTGTGTGTGGCTCTGCTTTGGAGGCGAGGCAGTGTATTCCTAATGCATTGGTAAGCACTAAATGGCATGGGGCCACACATTCGTCTTGCAGACGCTATCAAGATCGTCTGTCGGATTTTCATCACAAAACAAACCCCCCCCTGCCTCGGTGACCTTTCAAATGGTGTCAGCTCCGTCACGCGCGTACAAAGCTGACCCCAGAGAGTGACGGGCCCTGGTGACTCCAGGGGAATTTGCTGCAAAGCATTTGTTTTGCGTGTGTTGTGAAGAGAGGGGTGGGGGGATTCTTTTTACCCGACCCACCAATCCATGCCGGAGCGGGAGGAGCTGTCCCGGAGGCCGCCACTAGGTGGTGCTCAACTCCTGCCGTCCCTGACGGGGCTTGCATGGCTATCCACGGAGGATGAACGTAGCGGAGGGGAAGTTGGGCAGAGAGGCAAGAGAAACACTTTAATTGCGTTTGGAAGGAAAAACAGAACTATAAGAAGATGGGGAATACAATGAGGCTATAATGTACGGCAGGTAGCCGGGGAGCTGGGTATTACCGGCATACATCTGTGGCACGGGTGGGAATCTCAATATAGCTGTGGAGCTTTCGGAGCTCAGTGGGAAAACACATTATGTTCTGTTAGGCCATCTTAAGATCTTGCCTGTGATCTATTATTCAGTTGGCATTCTTTCATTGCAACATGGTTGCATAAATTCAATAGCTTGCCTCCAAAAACAAGCTGAACCATTGATTAGGCAAACTTGAGGTGCGTACGGGCGTACTGTGTGTTTTGAATAGCATATCCAGACCCTGGGAAGAAATGGTTGTTTTCTACCGTCCATTTCAGAAATCCACAGGGAAATTGGAAGAGGGAGAGGGAGAGAGTGAGAGAAGCAGGAGGAGCGGCCTTTCTGATTGGTTGGGGGCTCCAGGTCTATAAAGCTTCAGGCTTGGCTGTGGAGGATTCTCCTCCATCCCAAAGCCAAGAGAGATACAGCTCCTGGACTGTCTGCCCCAATAACGCTGAACGGAGGATGGAGGACGGAGGCTATTTACCGGCCCCCCCTCCGGTCAGTGCCAGCAGGCCGTAGGACATCATGTAGATGCTACCGCTGAG